>VYZM01017443.1:334889-362743 GCA_013398915.1 Dromas ardeola | reverse complement strand
AAAAAAAAAAGAACAAAACCCAACCTGGTCTCATTTGCCTTGCATACATTGACTTAGTTTATTTATTTGTTTGGGCAAAAGTCACCATTTCCCAGCATAAGACATCTCAGTGGCTGACTGAAGCCTGATCTACCAGCCTCCAGAGGAAGAGGCAGTCAAACACTTACAGGACACAGACAAACACATTAAAAGGAAATTTTCATAGTCAGTGCTGTGAGTAAAGCCCTGCCGTTCTGCAAATAACTCAGCTCAACACGACCCCCGAGGCTCTGGTATGTTGTCAATGAAAATGCTGGAAACTAGTCCTTCTGACATGTTATCAAGAAATGATGTAATGAGGTTAAACTGAGATGGCTCTGATATAAACCCACTCAGGACATTTGCAGCGACTGAGAGGGACAAACTCACGGCAATGGAAAATCACGCTGGTAGATGGGAAGAACACTGGTGAAGAGAGTTGCCAAACTCGTGATACCCACCAGGGATGGGAAAAATGCCAAAGCAGTGCAATGTCGCTACTTGGGAGAAGGCAGAGAAAACACAGCAGGGGGTTGTTTCCTCTCCATCTTGATCTTCCAGTCTAAAAGTTGAGGAAGAGACTGAACCCAAGAGACTGTGTATTTTCAAGAAAAGCATCTGTCTCTCATCTTGACTGTAAAAGATGTGTAGAAACACTACCTTGTTGTCAGATAGGCCTTCCCGTCTCCCTGGGCAAATTTCCAAGGCTCTTATTGGCAACCAGCCAGCCAGAATAAGGGTGTGACAAAAATAATGCAAGGGAGGGGAGCAGAAAGGTGTGGATAGGCCCAATCTACCTTTGTTGTGGAAAAACAAGGAAGGGGATTTGTAGGATGACACCTGTGGAGAAAAACCAGTGATGTTCCTCAAGGTTGCGTATTGCTTTGACCACTGGACTTGCCTTCCGAATGCAGTACTGATGAATAATATCAGTAACTATACTGCTGCTTACTTCTTAAAACACACAGAGCATGCACGTCCCATTTTACTCATGAGAAAACTGAGGCAGAGTGAATTTAGCAGCTCTCTCACATTTGCCCAGTAGAAGTGTCAAAGCCGGGTCTACATGAGCAATCTGCATTAAAAGGGGTCAGAGAGACTGTAGAGGCACAGGTGCTCAAAAATTAAATTAAACAAACCAAAAAAACATGGACCCATGTTGTGTCCGAACACAGACTTAAGAAGTTAGGGGCCCAGTGGCACGACCTGAAGAAAGTGCCCTGCTGAGCATCAGCCCGGAGGGCTCCGACATTGTTCTCTGATAACTTGGAAACAATGAAAAGACACCGAAACGACTCTTGAGGCATTGCCAGTATTTGTGGTCTAATGGTTGGGCCTAAGCATATTTGGTTTGTTTTCTTAAAGCCCCAGTCCCTAGAATCAGGTTATTTACCTGAGAATTTCATCTACTTTCATTTGAAAGCCCTTGTAATCGCAGGGGGAGCAAAACTATGAGGGAATGGAGGAACAGGAAAGCGTGTGAGTATAAAGGAAGAAAATAAAAGAAGCCCAGAAGGAATTATTTTGGAAGCCTTATGATTTTTAAGCAAATGTCCTGGTTTGCTGGAGGCTGACTCAGGTTTTGAGCACATGGGACTACTGCTTGTCACTAACAATTTGACTGTTGCAGCAGGGGAGGTTTGGGTAGGATATTAGGAAGAAATTTCTTCACTGAAAGGGTTTTCAAGCATTGGAGCAGGCTGCCCGGGGAAGTGGTTGTGTCACCATCCCTGGAGGTATTTAAAAGATGTGTAGATGTAGTGCTGAAGGACATGGTTTAGTGGTAACTTGGTAGTGTTAGGTCAATGGTTGGACTTGATGATCTTAAAGGTCTCTTCCAACCAAAACAATTCTATGATTCTATGACTGGTTCCTCCAGTCCTGAGGATTTTGGTCCCCAGACCTCTGCCAGGCCTCTTAAGATGAAGATGTGCACCTGAGAAACGTGTTCTTCCATATTAACCAACATTTCTTTAAAATTAATAGCTGCAGATAATCTAAAGGATGAATTTCACTGATACCAGTTTGGATGCTGTTTACCCAGAACGATTCCTTTGCTGACCCATGGTCTCTTCTTGCACGTCAGCACGAATTGTTACGAACATGACAAGTGCACTAAACGAACTGGCATATTGAGGGCGGAAAGCTTCCAGGTTTCCTGCCACGAGTGACCACACACCACTACTGCCTTGGGGTGGTGGGTACATGGCGTTTGTCGAATTTCCACCCTCCCCCGCTGCTTGCTTTCAATCTGAGTAAGTCTGACTGATACCGTGACTAGGCTGGTTTCAAGTGAAGGCAGAGTGGGATGGGGCGGGTAGGAACTGAGATACCTAGAAATCGAGTTCACGCGTGTCAAAGAAACCTTGTGTATCCCACCTGGATGTAGCTTTGCGTTCCCCTGAACCACCGGTGCCTGCCTATAGCTGTTTTGGCACAGAGGTGTCCTGGTACAGGCAGGATGTGTCCCAATGTGAGAAGAGTGACGGTGTGTTTAATGATTACCTAAGCAATCTGTCCTTTCATCCATCTGGTTTACTGATAGCTGCCTCCAGCTGCGTTGGAAAGTGTTGACTGAAGATACGGAACAATAAATCCCTGGTTTGCCATTCAAAGTCTCAAGGAAAATAATAACCTAGCATTCTGTCCTCCAGACTTTGTCACTTTATGCTCCAAATGGACATTGATGTCTCAAATGGGCTATCCATCTTGAGAACTAGGGTTTATTGGCAGCTCCCTCTGATACACAAGGGCTAAGAGTGCATGCCTGGCCTTAAAAATACCTACTTGAAACTTATCTGAAGAAAGTTAAAAAGTCTGCCTGGCTGGTGGCTTGGTTTCTTGCTCCGCTAACACTAACTTTGCATTTGCTGCGTTATTGGAAGCCTAAATTTATTAGTCAAAAGGTGCTATTTCTCTTTGGAAAGTTCCCTTCCCTCTCCAGCAACCGACAGCCTTCCCCACCTTCATGGGAGGAGACTTCAGGCCAGCTCCAAGAGAGCACTGGGCCAGCCCTAAATGCTGCATGTTTAATTCAAACCAGTCTGTAAGCGCGCTCTGCCACGGCAAATCGGGTTCTTTTCTATTATGTTTGCTAGATTAATTTTCAAGCTGCCGATGGGAGCGGCCACGGGGCCACAAGAACCAACGCCAGTGTGAGAGAGGGTGCAGGGAGGCCGAGGTGGGTCTGGCAGGGAGGGTGGCGGGGTGCCAGGAGCAAACACTGACCACGAAACCCCAGCTTTACAGCTTCCCCGGGTTAAACCAACACACCCCATCTGCATGCACCAACTGTGCGAGTCCTCGAGGCTCTCAGATCTCTTCACAGGCACGCTACCAGAGCCAACAATGCCACTGGCTTTGCCAAGGCTTGTGAACTTATTTGCTCCCTACAGAAGACCAAGACAGGACAAAACGAAGGCCTCCCCATCCATTTACATCTCTCAGGGTTCCCACACTGCGTTGCAATCATCTCTGGTGTCCTCACAGCCTGCTGGGGTGCATGAGGTCCTGATAATGTAGCTCATTGCCTTTCCTCTGAGTCATGCAATTGTCTTGTCTTCCTTCTTCATCTGTTGCCCCTGATGTCAGCTGCCACCGTAGCCACATACAATCAATCTTTTTTTGGGCTGAGGACACCTTTTTCTCTTTTTCTCCCTTTCCTGTGCCTCAGCCAACCTTTCGCTCCAGCTGCTGCCTGGGAACTGCTCTCATGTGCTCTGGACATGAGTCTCTAGTCCCCTCCTCCCACCCTACTTCTTGTCCTGGCAGTCTCAGCCTTTTTCTGTGACCCACATCCCTTCAGTTTAGCCATCAGGCCATGCCCCATGTGCTGATGGTGTCTACAGGTAAGTGAATGGCCTTTTCTGCATCTCATCCAAGTGCTTTTTAATTCTCGCCTGTGGGATCAAGCGCTGGGGAAGATCCCACTTTAAAAAAAAAATAAAATCATTCCTATGCACGATTCATTTTGCCTGTGTCAGAGTTTACTTCTTTCGTCTTTGCAGATGGGTAAATGTGCATTTGCTTGTCAGTCTGGCACTGTAGGCTCATCCTTTCTCACATATATTTATCAGCAAGCGAATGGGATGGCTGCCTACAATCAGGAACCACCAATGTTAGGGGCAGGAAACAGTGGGGATGAAGGTATTCAATGACAAACCAAGCTTAACTGTTGTTACTGAAACACAATGATAAAAGTGAGGCATATAAATATGTAATTCCCCCAGAAGCACGTGGATATTCTGCAAGTCAGAACTATGTCTCTTCTTCTCTAAACAGCATCCTTAGAATAGGGTTGTCTGAAACGTTCCTGAATAATTTTTTCTTACAGGCAAGAGTATTTCCAGCATAGTGGCTGATTAAAGTACTCTCTAAAACATTCTGAGGAAGGGAAAACCAAATGGGATATTCCTTCAGAATCCAAATGCTGTGTAAGGGCTGTGACAGGAAACATTTGCTGCCCATGATACTAAAGAAATCTTTCCTTCTGACCATTTCTCTGCATTACCGTATCCCCAGGTACATCTCTACTACTTCTGTCAGCCCAAAGACAGGAGGAACGGCACAATCCATCTCTGCACAGATTACCTCTTCCAACCCACAACAGCATTACTTCTTCCATACTGCCTGTTAGGAACAGTCCCTTGGCCATACCATCCTCCAGTGCCCGGACAGCATGTGCTAACTGGTACAGGTGCTGCTAGTGGGGAGAGCCCAGGTGATATTTTTAAGCTTTTTCTTTTGATTTCTAAAGTGCCAATAGCTAGTGATGAAAACAAAGCTCAAGAACTAGTATAAAAGCTCCACACACACGAGGTGAATCTTTCCCTGTGGGTTTTTGGGTTTTTTTTAATTTCAGTAACTAACTGCATGTGGGAATCGCAGGCAATATACTTTGTAATATCATTACTATTACATCCAGTAAAGGTGTGAAACTCAGACAAGGTTTTTCGGTTCCCAAGCATGCACTGAGGAAGGAGGGCAAATGCATCGAGACTCAGCTAAGTGCATGAACTTGGTCATGGGCTGTCGAAGGTTGAAGTCGAAGGTTGAAGCTGAGGTTGAAGCAAGGTTTTCCACTCCGGCTTAGGGAGGCAGGGGCGCAGCAAAGCTTTCTGATAGCGTACAGTGTACTCAGCTGCATAAAGGCTCCGGCTATCCATGCCACCGCAGTGCGAGATGAGAAGGGCAATGTATGCTGTGATGTTTGCTCGTAGCAGGGAGAGGCTGGGACCAGGTGCAAGGGATCAAAGAGCGTGCCTATCATCATTTTACTTTCATGATACAATACACACTTATGAATCTTTCCTTAGATTCCCTGAGTGAAAAAAATATAGGTAAAGGTTCAATATGATTTTCAGCTGCAGCTCTGTGTACTATATAGATGCCAGTGCAAAGCCTAGAGCTGAACTGCAGACTATAGTAAGAACATTGGTGTTTGGCTACTGTCATTATTTGCAGCAGTTAAAATCTATGCAGTATTTTGTGGACCCCATAATACGCCCGGTGACTTTCTATAAAATGAATCATGAAAGAAGCTGAATATCATTAAAACACAGGAAATTAATGGAAAAGCAAGATAATAAGAAACAAGGGAAAATGATTTTGGAACGCTGTAGCCTAAGTCTCTCTCCCCATATCCACAGTCACTACATTAGCTCCATTGCAGGGAAAGGAAAAAAGAATCTCTCCCTTCAGCTTCCTTCAGAGCAAGCAAAAGCACTGGCCAGCTTGAGTGCTAACTGTGTGGAAGAGCAAGAGGTTGTGCTTCCTTTGGGGGGACAAAGAAAGAAAAACATCAGCTGCAGTTCCGTGGTTCCGTTTTAATTCCTCTCACCTGGTTGAGATCAATGCGCCCACCTCTTCCTGTATATACAAAGTCTAAAATACCTCATAGCAATGAAAGCATGGGAATGCATCTACACCAAGACGTCCATGGCCCACAGCTTCCATTTGACAAGCTGAGTAACCGCTTCATCAACTCCCCATTTAGTGAGTTTGAAAACCATGCTATATTTAGCCCTGGAATTAGCACATGCCTGGTTGCATCAGAGATTTAATTTGTTGGAGTCAAAACGCACTAATAAATAACTGACAGTCATTTCTCGTGCCTCCAGGTAAGAAGGTTGGTTTGTATTTAGAGAGCATCCTCATAGAGCTTAAACAGCTTGTCTGAGCAGAGCGGAGATGAGCTGCCAGCGACGGCCTGTCGTCCTGACAGAGTGCCAGGACCGACTGTGCATCGCGGGGCGGAAAACGTTAACAGGAGACACGGGGAGGATGTCATGTACCGCAGACAGGGCACGGGGTTTTTAGTGGTTAAGATGACAACAAACGCGCACCTCTGTCATCAGTCCCTAGTAGAAAGCCATATCCATGGAGAAATTTAGAGAAACCAAAAAGGTCCTCAAAAACAACTGTGGTTTTGTTTTTTGAATAATGATAATGTACTGAGGAAAGCCATTATCCTATTTATGGTTTGTTGTTCAGACTCCCAGCCAGCAGCGCACCATCCTCTGTGAATATATACATTCTAATGATATGACGGGGCAGGACACAGATGTTACGGGTTTGTCACACAGTCCTGCAGGGTCTGGCTTTAACCAGCGAGCATAAGAAGCATTTGCAACTTCTAGCAACTGCCAGGCCAGTGTCTACTAATTGCTGTAACATTGCGCATGACAACAAGAGAGAGGGAGGAATAAGAAGGAAGAGATGGAGGGAAGGATTCGGGGGACCAGCCCAAGGAACAGAAGAACTGAATTCAAAACAACTCAATTTGAAACCGCGTAGCAATTTTGTTCTGTTAAAGCAGAACTCCGATGAATTTGATTGACTAAAGGATAAAAGAAGAGTTTGATCTCAAATACTGTCAAAGACCATCCGCTGCTTTTCTCTGGGGATGGTCAGTGAATAGGAAACCTTAAAGACTAGGATTATGTATCACTTTGCCTCTTCCCAACAGAACCGCTGAGGTGCAGACGGGTTTCTGAATCACCATTCTCATCCTCCTTTGCTTGTATGCTTTTGTAGTCAAAGTTTTCCAAGATTTTAGAACTTTGGGCATGTTAAATATGGGTGCCTTGCCTCTCACGCCCACCTAACATGTGACATCCTGAGCAATGCTTTTAAAGGTGGTAACTATTTGCAGTTCCCCTTGACTTTGATTGCAGTTTCCTTTAAATTCTTGGTCTCTAGACAGTCCTTCAAAGATTGGAGGCACTAAAAATTAGAGGCCGTTGTTGTCAGTTGAGTTTTTCATGAATAGTCCAGGACTACACAACATGACAAATTAGACAAATACACAGAAGAGCTTGATTAGAAGACAACAGGTGAATTGTTGGTACAGCACAAGTTGGGATTTGCTTGTATTTGGTGCTGGATTTCCAAAGAGCATTGAGTTTTGCAACATTTGTGTTAGATTCACACCTCTTCTGTACAATTTTGTCTTGAGAGAGAAATGAAGCCAGGCCAGGTGCCTCAACTGGGATCTCGGGTCCGGATAGGCCTTTGTCTGCACAAATCTAAGCCCCCTTTATAGCATGTTTGCCCTGAGACAGCCTCTGAGGGATGACCGAAACAGCACTGGAGGGCAAGCCAACTCTTCAGCACCGTGGCTGATGGCGGCTCAGAGCTCAAGCTCACTTCCCAGCTCTTTTTTATTTGGCAACATAGACATACCGTTAGAATCTTTTCACTGTCTGTAGAAATGGGCAAGTACATCCAGAAGGCAATTCAAACTTTGGGAAAGTTGCCTTGTCTTCTTTTGGAGGTGCCTCTGTCCCTCCGTTGGGTATAGCGGGAGATGAGGCAATTTGGTGACTAAATCCTCTTGTAAATCTAGTCATTTACAAAAGAAAGGAACAAACTAAGATTCCTGTGTGATTTTAATTTTTTTTTTTCACAAATATTTGAAGAGCCAGCACATATTTATGAAGATGTTAAAAAGTCAATAACATTTCAAGCACTTTAGAACACATTAACTCATCTGAAATTTTAACCAGAAATACATTGTTTTCATTATTATCTAAGTGCTTCTAATCAGAAAAATAAATATTTGGTATGACTTTGATGACCAAACACATATTGTGAGAGTAGGCAAAATGAACAGTTTTTCCAAAATCTGTAAGCAGAAATGTCTTTATGCAAGCAGCTTCAACAGTACTTATGAACACAGCTGAGCAAAAAGAGGAATTTCTGTCTAGTGAGAAAACTGGGTATGTCCAAATCTTTTCACACTTCCAAACAGGGGAAGAAGATGAAAACTGGATTTTACGGAACTTACAACTCAGGCAACCATCTAGGCTATCAGGTCAGATTGTAGCTCCATGCTGTGATGCATCTCAAATAGAAGACAACTTGCAGTATGTCATGAGCCTTGAATAGCAATTGGAAAGCTCTGCCCTTTGAAAACAATGGGGCTCTAGGATTCAAAAAAGAATCCCTTTAGCACTTCAGAGGACATGGATTAACATTAATACTAAATTAATCTTTTTTTTTTTCAGTTGGGTTCTATCAAGCATCTTACCAAGCATCCTGGGTCCTCCCAATTTGAGGCAAGAAATGTTACATGTTGATGGAAACACTTGAGGAAAAAAAAATTAAACCATTTTCCTGTGGTAAATTTTGATTTTTTTATGAGAACCACATTTTCCATTTTTAAGATAGAATTTCCAAGCAACTCTTAACTATGGCTAACAAACATATCCATAATCATCAGGAATCACTGGTTAGCAAATGGAAAGAAATCTCAGGTTCAAAACAAACAATGTGGGTTTGCAACCTTTTGTGGTTTCATCATAGGTATCACGATAACTAGCCTCTTTCCCCCCTAACACCTAACAGCATGAATTCATTCGCTGCCTCAAAATCTTACAAAGAAAACAAAAATGTGAGCCCTGAATGCTCAGCCACCAGCAAGCAAATAAAAAAATACACAAAACACATTCTTTGTACAACTCTCAGTTTTGACTGGTTGGGGTCCTGACTCATGAGTGTCGAAAGTCTGGGGTTGCCAAAACTGCTTTTGTTTGTCACTAATAATCACTCATCCCGAGGAACATGTGGTTTACTGTCTCATGCCAGGCCTCCAATGCTAGGGGCTGAGGTTCCTTGGTGAGACAGCCTCTCCCAGTTCCAAGACATGTTCTTCCGCATTATCGGAATACTTTTTTTTTTTTTTTAAGCATCAGATGTAAAATAAATAGGTCTTTCCCTTGATAGACATTATGATTTTTATTTTTTTTAAGATTAACTTTGTTAGCCACAGAAGTTTTGCAATACTTCAAGACCGCTGATAAGTGAGCAGGATGGAAAAGAACACAAGTACATCCAGTCCGCTCTTTGTTTGTTTTAATTACTTTCTCTGCTATGGCTAGAGACTTCTGGAATTGTCCTCTTGGTGGAAATAAAGTTTAGCAGTTGGGCTTTTCTATCAAAACACTTAGCTGAGTCATAAAGGTTGGGGAAAAAGTAATGCAGGATGAGCTGACAATTGTATTGAACCGTCTGGTAACCAAAGGTACATTCTTCAGAAGTGCCCAGATAAGTTGCATTTTCTAACGTGATTTCGGTCTCTACCCTCTCCTTGCTAGACAAGCCCCAAGACTAGTCACTTAGTTTTCTATATTGCCTCTTGCAGGCGGATTCAGGCTGTGTATAAATACCACCTGCCCCAGAAAAGGCAGTGTAGAGCCCTTCTATGGCAGCCATTCTAGGAAGAAGCTCCCACAAGAAAAGACTCCAGTCAGTTCTGCCTGACAATATCTCTGCACTAACAAGCAAGTCCGCTTCACGCACTGACCACAATCGATGTCCATTCCCTCCTACCAATTTCTTACAGGAATACAGTAATCTCAGAACTGGCCCCAAAAATAATCCTACAAGCAGGTCATATAGACAGAAATTTAGTGCAAATATCTTATAGAACTGAGCAATTGAGCCAAAGGGACTGGATGGCCAGAGCAGGATCCATTTCTACTAACATCAAACAACTATATAATCATCCCAATATAAGAAAGAAAATTTTTACAGTGAGTACAGTCATTCACTGGAACAACCTCCACAGGGACATGGTAGAGTTCCCATCACTGGAGGCTTTCAAGATGAGACTGGACAGGGTGCTAGATAACTTCATTGAGGCCCCCTTTCCCATGAAAGGTTGGATCAGATGATCTTTTGAGGCGCCTTCCAACCGGGCCTATTCTATGATGCGTATCAACACATTAGTTAGCAATCAAGACTCATCAAGAAATAGATCCTAATTCATTTGACGTGTTTTCAAATGTCTACATGAAAATCTGATGAATCATGCCCTAGAAGAGACTTTTCTGTTTGTTTTCACTGTCTACTACAGCAAACTTATGGCAACTGATTCCAACACATGCTGCAGTCCTCTAGCAAGATTAATCATCCCTTACAGGCCTACACTTGTCACAAACAACGTTTCAGGTCTGACAGGACTTGGCTTTTCAAGTTGGAGTCTTTCATTACATTGCAGGTTTTATGGTCAGGGTCTCAGCTCTACCCCAAATCCCTGCTGCAATTCCAAACTGGAGAGGGAAGGGCTTCAAAACCTTACTAAATTCACTAAGGAGGTCAGATCCAGTCTGCTTAAGCAACGCCTAAAGGACCTGGACTCAGAGAGATCCTTTCAGAAGACAACTGAGATGCCCCTCACTTTTCACATTGGTAGGAACATTGTTCCCAGAAAGGATATGCCTACTACTAGGCCTGTCTCATCTGAGGGGGGTTTAAATTGTGAAGGTCTTGCACTCCAAGAGGTGGTCTTCACTGCTAGACTCTATACCAAAATTCAACTTCACAGTTTTTAACCAAGCCTCATCTACTTGCTGCGAAATATCCTATGGATATCATGGAATAAGCAATAGAAATAAGAAGAGCAATCTGACTGTAACCCCATAAACCAGCATCTTCCCTAAAGACAGGGTATGTCTTGGGTTCTCCTCTAGGCTTATGCAATTTTACACTTTTCATTTAAGCTGCTTTGGAGAAAATGCATAAACTGTTGTAACAGTTCTGAAAATAACACTTCTGAAAATAAGACTTGAATTCTTTGGAAAATGTCTTTCCCTGTCCCTCTTAGCAAAAAGATCTTGGCCTAACTATTCATCCAGCTGGAGCTTTACTGTAGTCAGCCATACCAAAATGAATGAAGAGGAGACGTTACAAGAAAATTAAAATATCCAGCAGCAGAACAGGTGTTTCAGCCTCCCAGCCCTTCTGAAGTTCACTGCAGAAGCTTTCAGTGGGGATACCTGTCCAGACTGGACTTATGGCAAATCCTCCGCTTGTCCATCAGTGGTCTCAAGCTGCCTCCATACCTCAGGACAAATGAACCAACAGAGGTAGTCAGCGGTGTGTCTTGGGCTGGGATATGTCTGCTTTCCTCTAATGGGTTGATAATGCCATCTTCAGCATGAAGCAGTGTGTGCTACTATATTGGCAAATACTGATATTTATACACAGGCTAAGGACATTGTCCCGCACATTTCTGGAAAGTAAAAGTGAAGTGCTGTAAAATTAGCCTCTAGCAGAAGCAGCAGATTTTGTCTACATAAACATACTGCTTTTAAATTCTGCTAGTAATTTTTCAGTCTCATAAAATAAATCTGATTACATCTCTGTATGTTTATTTCTGACTCTGAACCTCAAAAATGCCAATAACCCAGTAAGGAGTCCTAGCTATTTATTTTCGTCTGGATTCTTACCCATTAGTGTACCAAAGTGGCCATTTTCCAAACAAGCATTCATTTTGACAAATGCATTTTGCTGACCCCTTTTACAGGGGCCAGACATTGGAGGACATGTAGAAATTTCTGTAGAAAATTACCTTGCTGTTAAGTAGTAGGGACACTGGATGTCTCTATCTCAGCCATCCGTAAGTCATCTTGATTTGACAGATGCACTGGCTTTTAAAAAAGCTCAAGATAAGAATAGCCACTGGAAAAGCAAGCCTTGTCAGCTTCATTCTAATATGGTCTCAGCAACAGTCAATAAAAAAGGTGTCATCTTCCCATAGGATTCTTGTACTTTAAAAAAATCTTCCTGTATTTACATAACACCATCAGTCTTAAAAGTTTTTCCAATAACTAAGAATGATCTCATAGTTTAAATAATTGCTAATTGGAAATCAGTACCAAAATTTTCAGCATCCTATTTTGGCTTTGAAATATGTAGACTGCGACCATCTGTAGTGCCTACACAAACGCATCTCTCCAAGTAACCCAAAAAGCTCTGTGAAACTGTGAACTTGAGAGCCCTGTTTATCTTCTTTCTCTCTATATCTAAAAAATCCTGCCAAAAGCTGGACCTTGTGACACTGCACACATTCTCTAAAGAGCTATAAACTGTGGTCCACCAAGTTTCCAGCTGTAGAGTCTGTGCCCTAGAGTGAGATATGCAGAACTGTGTTTATACCACGCACACATCTTAAACTGGGCTTAAACCTGAGTATTTGCACATTCATAGCAATTCAGGTGTTCAACTAAACATGAGCTTACGCTCCTAGCCAATCTGAAGAACACGCAGGCAGGCATACGGGAGAGGATGCCAAATTTGATTACCTAAATAAGCATGTTCATCTTTGAAAATCCATTACTACTATTGGGTTTTACTAGGCCTGTAGTTTTAAATTAAAACCTCTATCTTGACTTTTATTTCTGGTTCCACAAACTGTGATATTTTCTTCTTTAGTTGTACACTGGCTGGAGGTGTGCATGTACGAGTTGAAAGATTCGTACCTTTCTCCGAAGGTTCATTACCGGGCACTCAACTTACAGCAAAGGTGCCTGGTTTCGTTTTGACATTACAGCTCTGACATGTTATATTGCCTATTTTTTGCTGTCACTTAGATTTCCCCAGCTCCAACACCTCTGCGTTGTTCCAGTAATCTCCGCCTTTTTGCTGACCCATATCCCCGCAATTCGACAACCGAGCCATATTGGGTGCGCCACTGGTGCTTGTGGGTAACCTCATCCACCTCTTGGCCAACTGCTCTTCTCACTCTCTTGCAACACTAATCAAACTGGAAAATCCCCTTTGCAGAAACCCACCTCTGTCATCTTTGCAGCTGGGTAAATGTGCATTTTCTTTTAAATCTAGCATTGAAATCACAACTGTAATCATAACATTTGCAACAGTTTCCTATAATCTGGAATTGCCGCTCTTACTGTGGCGATGAAAAAAGCGAAAAGGTTTTAAAACAAAGCAAGGATTTTAAAAGTAAACTCAGTTGTGAGCCAGGTTTTACTGTCATTTCTAGAACAACGTGATTAAAAGGAGTTGCAGAAGGATGTGAAGAACTAAAAATTTATTTAGAGGATATATCGTCCCTGAATATTGCTCAAGGGACGTTGCTGATGCTGCGTCTCTCTGATACTGTTTTGGTGCAATAAATTTTCTTCAAGGTCAAGTGGAATGTTTCTAATACAGGGTGGGAGGCAGGTGGAAGACATGGAAGATCACATAAGGCTACTGAAAATAAAGATGCATCTCACAGATACAGTTAATGTGTAAGGATTTGCTTCTTAAGATGCCAAAAAGCACAACTTTACTTTAGAATTCCAGGGTTGTATGTTCACCTTTAATGTAAGAAACATGTGCATTTGAAACCTCCTACCTACTAAGACATTATAACTCCAAAGGAAAAAAATCTGAGTATAGACAATCTTTCTATAGCTTTAAAATAAGTCTTAGTTTTGTATCATTCTTCTCCTTAAATGGCTTTTGGAATTGTGAGTGACTAGTGCAGAGACTAAAGCTGAAGCAGAAGAACTGGTACAAAACCACGTACAAGCTAGAGAGGTACAGAAAAATGAAGTAATAGAAAACAATAAAAACTGGACCGGACGTACTCACTCATCAGTAGACATGTTACATGATTAATCACTTGTCCTCACTGTAGCAACGAAGCCAGGAAATCCACAAAACCTCAGTATGTATGTAATAGTGCATTTCTAGCTAACAAATTACAGCTATCAAGCTACAGAAAGAAGCATGCACTACATTTACTATAATTTAACATACTGGCCTTCCCTGAAAACCTGGCAAAGTTTGCCACCGTGCAAGCCCATAGCATCAGAACTCTATATTTCAATGAGGGTAAAAATTCTGGTGTTTAGCATTTACATGAGATTCAGCCAGAAAGACCAAGATGGCTCAGGGCAATTTGTATAAAGTACTTCGTTGTGAAGGTGCTTACGATGGTCCAGCTAGGCCAAAACATCCATCGCTAACCATAAAAACAGAGCAAACGTTATAAACAGGTTGTGGTGGCGTTACCTGGAGCCAAAGCACAAGCCTGGCTGCATTTCATGTCAAACCACTGACCAGCCCTACTGCCGTTTGGAAAGTATGGCTGACATCCGATTGCGGGCCGCCCCATGAGGTTGACCAAACCACCAGCAGTAGAGTGGTTATGCTGCTTTCTTCAAAACATTTTTGTGGCTTTCTTGACAACACAGTATTCGTCAGGTGAGTAGCAGAGCCAGGATGGTTTTTTTATCTCCTTGTTGACATTATCTGTGCCTCAGTACCGTTCCAAGGGCCCCCCTTCCGCTCAGCTGTATATAGAGTGTATGAACAACCATTCTCTGCAGGGGCTGCAGGCATCAGGACAAATTTTAAGGCTAACAAGGAGCATTTTCAGTCTGAACTCCCATAAACCAAGCAGGAAATAGCACCCAGTTATTTATATAACTCTACTTACAGTATACTTTTTTATTTCCTTCAAACATAACTTAAATAACACCTTTACCTTTAAAGTGCAATTTTGTGGCAATCCATAACCAATACTTTCTCAATGGGAGAGGACTGCAATCCTGAAACGGTTACATTCAGGTCTTCTCATGAGGTGGTTAATTAGCTGTTGAATTAGCTATGTGCACCTCAATTAATCCATGACCAGCTCCTAACATGCCTGTTAACATCCATCTGCTGCACATCATCCTCAGCTCGTGACCTATTTCCCTGGAGCCTCATCAATCAAATTCAGCTTGGCAGGAGAAGAGTCCTTCACACGGAGAGGGAGACCATTCCCACCAGCTCCCTGCGCAAAGGACATTAAGTGTCAGTCAGCTTCACAAAATAAGAAACGAAGAAGCTTAAGACAGGAGACTTACCCAAAAGACCTTCCAGGAGCCCCAGGTCAAAGCTGGGCAGGGAATTCCCTTATTTCAGCCAAGCACAGTGTTATAGACATCATGCACCTTATTGTGGTCTTTACTGCTCTGGCTTTTATGCCAATGTAAAGCCCTTAGGAAAATGATACAAAGAGAGATAACATCATATGGAATTTCAGATCCTGGCATTTCTCTTGTTATCTTTGGGAACTCCTACACTTTCTGGCCACGTAGCCATGGGTTTGCTACAACCTTGAAAGTAAGTCATCATCTAGAACAGAGAGAGAGACTTTTCACCCTTTACAACTCACCACAGAAAGGTTTCCAAAACAGAATCAGGTACTTGCCTTACAATGTGATCAGATTCCAAATTATGAGGGCCTTTCTACATACAACCAGTTTGGGACTGTCTCTGAATGATTGCTGGATTTGCCTGAAGAGGCACACAATTTTCAAGCTTTATTAAAGGAAAGAATCTGAAATTGTAAAATATTTGTTTAATTACATTTGGGAGCATGAGAAAAATGCTAACTATTGGGGGATTTGGCAAATACAAGGATTATTCCTCATTTTGAAAGTCCGAAACTCTTCAGAGGAGCCCAGTTTCATTGTTCCATGTTACAGAGGGGAACACAAAAGGGCCTTTGAAGGGCACAGTTGCCTCAGGTCAAAACAAGGCATCAGCAGAGGTAGGTACCAAACCCAGGTTCACAGGCAAACTGAAAATAAAGCCCCTCAAGTCTCACGTATCTTGTCTGTCTCTCCTCTGACACGGTATGGTAGACTGATTTTTATCAGCCATGTGACAAAGTCTTGTTCAGTGGCCGTTCACTGTGCATATTTCAAGAGAAAGGGAGAGGCTGAACAGTGGAGGGCTGGCTGTTTTTCTTCTCCTGTCTGCTACACTCCTGTTGTCCAGCCTGACTCTTCCCCAAGGGGATTTCACCTTCTTTGAGGGTATCAGACCACCTTCAGGGTTGGAGAAGTGTTAGGAGTACAGGACCTGAGGTTGAGAGAGCCTTTAGGTGCAGCAGAGCACAGCATTGAAGTCAAATCAGTGAAGCAAAAGGCAGAGAAATTCTAGGTCCCAGCATACGATGTGGCGTCAGTGCAATCTACAACCCCTGCTGAAAGGGGGGTTGGACTGGGAAGGTAGAAGGAGAAAGTCCCACCCAGCAAGGACACCACAAAAGCAAGAAGAAAGAAAAATCTTTGCAACCTTCACTCTTCTCAACGTCCCAAGACTGTTGAAACTGCAAATATAAAACCAGATGTTGAATTTGTGACATGCGTGTTTGAACACTGGACTTGCAAAGGCAGTTGGTAGGAAATTAATTTATGTTCAGATTAAATGAGCTGCCAGGGTCAAGACTGTGTTATGACTACAGTTCATTCCTTCTTTTTCTCCTTGTTAATTAGATACAATTACATGAGCTTTAGCTTTAGTGGGCTTCCAGTCTAATTATCAAAAAAAGGTTCACATTTTAAGAAAGAGAATTAAAAATGAACAACGGTAACAAACAACCTTCTCATTGCTGATGTGTATTCAGATTAATAGTTATTTCCCTAATTAATCTAAATCACTCATCCAGTGTAATTTGGATGACTGCAGCAAGGATGATTTCTCTATGTACTTCAATTTTAACGGTTGTGGCAAGCTAATACACAGAGAAAATAAAATAAGACAAATTTTAAACACACAAACTTACAAGCTGGGCATATGCCACAAGCAGTGGCATTCCAACACCCAACACTTCAAGAAGAAGAAAAAAAACTCACAAAATAATTTTAAACAGAAATTACCATTACTCCTTCTATGAAACCCTGTCTCTAGGAGCCTCTCAAAAGCACTTTGATCATACTGATGAGGGCCCTCCAGACTCCTTGGGGAATTTCCAACACCCACCTCCTTATTTTCTCAGGCAGGCACAGGAAAAGAGGTTTTGTTGAAGATGCCAGCGTGCACTGGGCTTGTCAGGATGTCTTAGGCTTAACCCTTTGACCACTCTGACCACCCTGAAGATATGATCTTCACAGCGTACTTTACAGCATTAAATTAGGACACAAGCCAAGTCCCAAACCTCCTAAGCTAGCAGGATGAAAAATGTGTATGATCTATTGCCGCAGAAATATTAGCTAAACATCTCACGGTCCTGCAACTGTTAGCTTGGGACCTCTCTTATGCCCAGTGCCTTTTAATTCCAATACATTTAGTTGTGAACTCTAACTCTTCTCTGATACAGACTGCATAACATATCGTAAAGAGTTCTGTTTAACAGGACAGCCGAGTATTGCCATTTCTCTCCACATAATTTCTCTAAACAACCGCATTCTGATGAACTACTTTCACAGTTTGCTTTCCAGAGTCATATTCCAGTTTCCTAAAGAAGCATTATGCAACTCCACTAAATCTACAACTTCCAGCATGAGGAGATGGTTCTTTGTTGTTATTTCTGTCCATACCGCGTTAGCATTTTTATAGCAGCATGAATAGTATGACTGATTTTGTGTGGTTAATCGATCCAGCTGCAACATCTGCTCAGAGCACCATATTCCAGGGCAATAATTACAAAAACACTTTCTTCTCAGAGACACTATTTGTTATTAAAGGTTACTATCTACCTAAACGGAGACCTGATGTAAGTAAGGGAGACAAATGGGATTTTGCCATCAAAAGGAATTATTTTTGCCCTGTCTGTGTCTGGAAGGTGCTGTTATGCAGCACATATGAATATACGTCCACGTGAATAATGTAGTATGTTAGACTTACAGTATATTATAGTATCAACCTAAAAGTTACTTTCAGATCAGCATAAAATCTAAGGGTTTTGCAAGCAGTAAGTTGGGTTCCAAACCAAAGCAACCACAGATTACTTTCCTACAGAAGTGAAAATCTCAGCCAAAAGCAAGTTTAGCTCTTCTTCACTGCTTGATGATTTCTGGTAGGCAAGCCTTATTCCATAGCCTCTCAGCTAAGAAGACTCCCCTTGCTGGTTTTTAACCACTTCCACCGGCCAAGAATGAGAAGGCCAGAAGTCACATCAGGACAACAGAGTAGGGTCAAGAAAGAAGCAGATGACAGCCATACTACAAGACTGGACAAGATTCCAAAAAAATAAGTAGACAACAGCAATAGCCACAAGGAAAGTGTAGGAGGAAACTTGGAAATTATAAGAGGTGGAGACCGTACAAAATAAAAGATTGGCAATAAGTGGGCTACAGAGGCAGATGGCAGAAAAAAAAATACCACATTATCACACCATTTCTTTTCTCAATATTCATCTTATTCCTGGACAAAGCACTAGAACTTCAGGAAACTAAGTCAAGTGATTTGTACAAGTGTTCTCTTTTGCCCATTCTTAATTAAAAACAAAAAACCAAACCAAACAAAAAAACCCATACACATACACCAAGCTCCTTCACAGTCCTAGAAGCAGCAGCAACTTTTGTAGGAATGAAGGCAAGACAGGCTACATATTTTGACTACGTAGAGGCCCCAGTTTCAGTCCTTGCAATTCCTGTGCAAAGGTGTTGTGTGGTCACGGACTAGATAGCTAGTACCTCGACCACAGACATGGTCTCATGCTTGTCATGGTTAGTTCCCTTGCCCCAGGCAGTCACACGCCTTATGGTTTGCCTTAACAGTAGGGGAAGAGACAGCATTTGATTAATATGGTGCTCAATAACTAGTAAGGTTAGTACTCTGGGTACAGTTCTTCAGCCTTGGCATGACTCACTTTCCGTAGACACCTTCCAACCAGAGGCTCGGAGCAGTAACCAGCATGGAATTCAGTCACACCAGAAGCTCAGGCTATGGAGCGAGAGGAAGGTCCGAGCAACAGCAGCGGGAGATGGAGTAGCACACATGTTGGGCGAAGACTATGGAATAGCTGGAGACTTAACTCTCAATTTAATGCACCAAGGTTAAACAAAGTGCATGGATACTGTTCTGTGGTTGAATAAAGCCAGCCAGAACCAGACTGCTGAAAGAAAGAAAAATAAATCCCAGGCAGGAAGAAAAAAAGCTTAGACTAATCTTCCACATGAATATCCTCTTCTTTCCCTTCACAAAAACCTTTTTTTTTGTTCCCAAACTCGCCACCCGTCTTTTTTTTGGCTGTACAATATTTTAAGTTAAATGTTTACTTGCTTCAGTTAATATATATTTTCTACATGACTGAACATGAGGCATTACCCAAACAAAACAAAAAAAGCTTTGAAATAAATATGGTAATGAAACAAAAGAATGCTCCTTTTGTAAATAATCTCATAAATACTATAGAAGCCTCCTTTAAACAACCATTGCAAAAATAAAGGAGAGCTGCGCATGCTTACTGGTTTAAAAGTAACATCAGCAAAAGTTTCCTAATTCTTGAAATGAAACCCTGCTGAGATTATTAGATTCGCAATATATATACCAAAAAACAGTAAGACAGCTATTTACAATAGCAGTACTTTTAAGTCTTAGAAACCTTATCTGTGCACAACATCTCTGCCCAGCATTACTATTTTGGGGTACTTGACAATAGGCTGTTTGGTAGATTTCACAAGATACCAAAACACTTGAGGATTTTGAATAAGCCTATGAAACTTCACGTTTCATACAACATTTTCATAAGCAGTGTATCCTTGCATTTATCCAGAAGACTCTAAAGCTGGCTTTTACGCCGATTCCCCAAATACTGTACAATGTGCCAAAGATCAACCACAGTCCACACGGAAATATCAAGCCGACCTCCCTAACCCAGCTCCCAGGCAAACTGAGATTACGGTAGACTGGTTATTACATACTACTTGTGTTGAGATATTAAGAGTGAACTTCTCACCCAGTCTCTCCTCACAGAATCCATGCGATGCTTTACTTCATGTAATGGGAATTACGGGTTTACCTTTCAACCCAAAGACAGTAAAACAGTGTTCTTGCATTCTTCCTGGACACCAATTTAATTCTGTAAGAAGTATGCCATCTACTGATGCACTATTTACTATACCATTCTTCAAGCGCCTTCACACAACCACTGACCAAGACCAATCTTAAGCTGCGTTAGCTGAAAAGAAAAAGAATATTCCATGAATTTACAAGAAATGACAGCTCTCTCAAAGCCAGTGAAATGTGTTTTATTTTAAGCCACTGCTAAAACAAGGACAAGTTTAGTGCAACCTGGAGTTCATAATCTGAAAACTGAATATAGTTAAATTACTAAAATGGCAAAACTCATCACCATTATACAGTACAAGACCTTCATATTCATTGAGTACAGTTACATAAACATTTATAGTTATTCAAACTGCTTTTGGTATACAATTGCATCACTAACTGGGCTGTGAATTACTGTAACACTGCACAAATAAGCAGCAGTTCCAGAAAATTATAATAAATTTCAGTATTAAATACTATTCAGACATTACAACAGAACAAAGGCCCTCTAAAACTACAACTCCAGCTATACAACAGGAATGTACAAAGGTGGTACAAAATAAAGTGACTACAGTGGCTGGGCTCTGTACTTGCCTCTTCAGAGCTCAAGTACAGTAAATGCTCGACAGTAGTGGCTCTTGCTGAAAAGCCAAAATTCTTACGCTAAAATCATTCCTGAATCTTGTATTTTGCTTTGCAAATCAACTGCGTAAAACTAGGGGGTTTTGCGCTGGTGACAGTGTTTACTACTTACTGTGTTCCCATCTCCAACAATATGTGACTATGGAAAAGGTCCCAAAGTTACACTAGCAAATGTAACGTTTAAAATCTGATACCATTTTTGAGAGACCTAATTAGTCTCGGAATGTGGGTTGCTTGGGTTTTATTTGGTTTTTCTTTTTTTTTTTTAAAAGCTTACACAATTTTTTAAAACTCAAGAACAAAGATACTACACAAATTGCATTCAAGTGCATCATCTTAGCGACTTTTTCACATCCTCATTTTGAGACAGCAAACCCTCTTTAATTTTAACATATGACTTTGAGTTTTGTTTGGTTTTTATTTTAAGGCTTTATGCATACTTCTTATTTATGCACCTCGTTCTGAATGTTTAAACTTGTTTTAAATATGGCCACTTTTAATTGTTAATTTACAGAGGGACTATTTTCAAAGTGCTTTTTCTACAGAATCTTACAAAACATCCAAACACTTCCATTTTTCACAACATTAAATGTATTTATGAAGTGTTTGAGTCAGGGTGTCTTCTGGAACACTATCACTGTTGTATGTATTTTCCTCAACTTAAAAATTAAATCACCAAGTCAGGTTTCCCATACAGAAAAAAAATGCAAGATGAAACAAACTCCACCTTACTATGTTTGTTTATAAAGCAGAGTTGTCTGGTTTACATGGAACAAAACATGACTCTTCATGTTTTCACAGTTTTCATTTACGCTTCTGTATTTGTGGTCAGGAGTTTTAAATATACTCAGTAATAGCCTAATTTAAGACTCACAATAGCAAAGAACAGCTTTCTCGCTGATATGACAGACAGCATCAGTTAAATATAGTGAGAGTAAGGTTTCCCAAAGATTATTAAAATTGTTACATTATAGTAATTTTGCCAGGCTAGTGTAATGCTTTCCCAATTTTGATACCCAAGGACAGAAGTCCAAAACAAATTTAAAACAATTTGTGTAGAAAACTGGTTTGGTTTTTTGTTTAAGTAAAAATTAAGTATTTCATAACATTTTTCTCATGTAAGTTTGGAAACTATGCTACTTTCCCCAGAGGCTAATAAATCAATTTCTTCCTTAATATTCCAACAATTAATAGTTACATAATGTATTTGATCGAGTCTGGAAACAAGATTCCATTTATAAAAATCATTTTTAGTGCAACTATTGTCTACTACACTTTTTTGAACAGTTGTAAGCTTTGGGAATCTCATGATCTTGTGCCTTTCTCCAGAAAAGTCATTAGAAACAAAAACCACTTCACTTCCAATATACTGAATAAATCAGTTAAAAGTCAGCTGTTCCTGTGGTGTTGTTTCGTTGTTTGTTTGTTTTTTTTCAAATGTATAGCTTTATACATTTACAATGCCTTCAATATCTCTATCAATTTGGTTTCGGACAGGTACAGAAACACTATACTAGTACTACTGTACCCTTGCGTCCCGAAATTCCACTTGGTGAGAATGCAAGGGTCCGAAACCCAGAGCAAAATTTCATCCTAAGGCACTGGTTTTAGTATTTTATTTTCTTCACGTTTCAATTTTATAGGCAAATTTGTACATTATTGTTGTATTAAAGGGAAGATGTTACAGCCAGAGAATGGTTTCAAATTTTTGTCTGAAATAACTTCGAAAGCCAACCTTAAAAAAAAAAAAAAGGGAAAAAGTAGTATGGGGGCCGGGGGAGGGGAAAAAAAAAAAATCAAAACNAAAAAAAAAAATCCAGACAACTTCTGTGCAACTCTTGAAAAATATTTGTTACTAGCCCCATCTTCCAAATACAGGAATTAAGCTAACTTCCCCCCCCTCACTTTGGGTTCTAGAGAAAAAACAATTCCTGATGCAAAAGACCTTGTAATGGTTGTTGGTCTTTTTGTCACATGGCATACATAGATCAATCAATGATATATGAAGTGAGGCAATAAACTATGAGCATAACAGAATTTTAAGTTCCCAGTAAAAATTTACATTATAAGTTCATATTGGTGAGATCTCATACACATCGAGATACATATACATATCTATTTGTGTATCCACATGTGTAAACACACCTATGTGCATATACAAACATGTTAAAAATCTTTAACTCAGTGAGAAAGGTGAGCTTTGTGAGATCCAAGGCAGAAATCCAGGTGACAAATGAGGACTATAACCAGGTCTCTGTAAAAGGAGCAGTGGAATGCCTTCCTGAAACAAAAAGACATCACAAGGAGCATGCTCTTGAGTTTACCAGTGTGACACCTCACAGTAATTTAGGGGGTAGGACAAATCAGAATTGTACACATTCCAGTAAAATTCATTAATAGGTTTAGAGACTTTATCTCTCCTTGTTTAGGATCAGAAACTTGTGCACTATATCAACAGTGCATTTTTCTTTGAAAAAAACATTAAGATTCTTTTGTTCATCCAGAATAACACCCCATAATGCTCCTGCAAGTGAGATGAGTTTTGAGGTGGCAACCTTGTAATTACCAGCACATGTTTTTTTTTCTCACAGGATGTATTAAAAAAAAAAATAAAAATCCAAAAAGCACTTTCAAACCACAGGATACGTAAAGGTCCAGATTTCCCTTCATAGAGAAAGGCAAGTCGGCAGCATTGGTAAGAAACTTGACCAGGCTGCTAAAAGAGACTTGATTAAAAGTGCCTTTAAAAAAAAAATTCAGTGAAGGTAGTTAAGAAAAATGAAAAATCAATTTGCAAGAAATTTCCCCTTTATGTTTTAATTAGCTTTCTTTGTTAAATGCTTAAGTGCTCACTAAGTAACAAAATTCTCTTCATTACTGAAAAGAAAGTTCATATATGGAGGATAAGAAATGAAGAATTAGATTAATCAAAAAGATGGCCAAAATCCTCAGAGGAACAAGTTTCAATCTGCTACTTTTAACACATTTACTGAGAGACTAACATACAAATTCTTCAACACAGAATTGATGTCATAGAAGTATTTGCATACAAAAAAACTTCAGTAAGAAAGTTAGCAATTTAAACTTGATTGGCAAGCTTTCAGGAAACCTGGCTGAAGAAGTATGTATGAAATTATGCTCAGCTACCCACTCTGCCCTTCTACCAGCTCTATAGTAGTCAACAAAAGGGAACGTGTATTTGCACCTCAACAATTTCGGAGCAGACTCTCACGTAAAGTTAAACTTGATAAAGGTGGCTATGAAGCCAGACTGCATTATGACTGCCACCATTTTCTCCTGGCAACGGTGCCCTTGGGCACATAACACCTGGCCAATATCGGTAATTTTTTTTCATTGTCTGAAGCAAGGTATTCCAGAACAGATTTCTGCAGAACATCAGTGCTCTTACTCCCACAATGAATATAGCACGTATACAAGTGGGAAAAAGAGCTATCCTGGCACAGTGGGAATCCTGAATATCATGTCTGAGACTGTCTCCTCTGAACTGTTATCATAGACAAGGGATTTTTTCATAAATATTTCAATGGTCTGAACACAGCAGTAAATACATGTTATGTGTGGGTGGACAATACCAATTACGGACTGAATAAAGATACCATGTGCACAGTATCACAAAGCACAGCACAGCTATGTTGACTTTCACCTCAAAGTCTCTTAAATGCTGACAATTACTTGAACATTCGTTAGTTTATTTTTACTTTACATATCCGCATTCTTTCTATCTCCTTTCAAAAGAGGAATGAAGTGAAGAGTGTTGCATCTTTGGATTTTTCAGATGTTTTCCAGAAGCCAACCAACCAAAGACTTATTGAGAGCTTGCTCTCCATCAGACACCTTCTCCATCATTTCACAATATTTCAGCACTGCTTGCAAGAGATCTCCAACTTTCCAATTTCTTTCTCGCAGTCTTCTGGAAAGCTAAAGGGGAGATGGGAGAACACAAAACAAAATATTTTGACCAGCACATCCTGATTAACAGTTACATAAGTTATTCTTGAAACATTAGCTCATAAGAGATCAGTTGTAATGAGTTAATCGTTACTCCCACATCTATAAAAACAAAAACTTCCGCAAGAATCAGGCACTTTTCTTTAAGGCAGTTTTCACAAAATTTTCTTCTGCAGGGAGCGACATTTTCAAATGACGTGGTGCCACAGGTATGAGGGCTGTGGTTCATCAAGACTGCAAAAAACAGGAAATTCTGAACGCAAGATTAAGACATTTGCCACCCCTCCCATGCCAATAATGCACATCCAAAAAGACAAAACTCAGTCTTAATAAAAGGATGTGGATTTTCCTTTCACAACATATAGTGTGGTTTGGGTGGCACAGATGCTACCCTCAATGAAAACAGTGTCTTCAGAGTTTGGGGAAGAGGAAAAGGTGAGGGTTAACTTAAGCTACCACTTGGGAGCAGAGATCAGTGTAGCCGAAAACATTTATTTTTTGCCCAGGACCCAAGCAAATAAAATCTTCCTTTGCTTATATGTCAAGCTCAGCTACATATGGAAAAAAGCCCACCCTAAGACAAGGATGAATGTACCAGTTTGCCCAGAAGTAAAAAAAAAAAAAAATAATAATTTTTTTACAATTAAAAAAACAAAACAAAACAAAAACAGTCAGTGCTGCATTTAATAAACACAATTTAGACACCCTACTTATTCTTTGGAGCTGTAGAATTTTATTGCCTTTCACAGTCCCTACCATGACATTCTGTATGTTAAGTTCAAAAAAAAAAAGGTCATAAGCAGTGTGCAGTGAAATATCTGCCACAGATGCAAAATTTAAAATTCATAATATTTTTTCTACATGACCTGTCAGATTGCAATATGAAATTCTATGAAAAAAATGAAAAGGAAGACAATCTCTCACCGCTTCTTCACCTAGATGATGGAACTGACAAAGAATGTGGGCATAAAAGCATGTAAAAAACAATTAATTTCTTGAGCAAACAGTTAACTTGAATGAGCAAAAAAGATCCTAATTTCGAGTACAATATATCCTAAACACAAACTTTTTTCAGTGAAAAAAAATACAGCTTTTCTACATAAAAAGAACTGAAATCTGTAGTTATTTCTGTGAATTTTAAAACAGAGCACAGGAAGCAAGAGTTTTACAGTCTACAGCAGGCAATTTTGTAAATTCTGTTTGCTGGTTTATAAAATAGTCATTTTTCTTATGCCAGACGAAAGTTTGGCTACTGTCCAAAGACATACTTCAGCAAATACAGTATAAAACCTTTGTCCAAAGAAGAAGATACCACCATTGTAAGATGACAGAGCTAACGCCTGGCCTTCACTAATCTATTTTAATTTAGAGTTCAAAGTTCAATCCCACTATTTCTTTAGCAGACTGATCTGTTTCTTACTGTCAGACAAGAGAAATATTAGAGTTTATTCAAAATAGACACCAGGAATTCTAACAGCGCTAGATAAGGTCGATTAAAAGTTGCATATATGTGTTTTTTTAATCCAGGCACTTGCATATCCATGCCATCAAGCTTCTCAAAGAAGTCAAGAACTATCTATTCTAATTAACTGGTTTCTTGCTCTAGCTCCTAACATGTATTTTGCTTCCTACATATGTATTTAACTTTTTTCTGCCTTGCTAAGCATAACATGTGTCCTTAAGTAAGAGTTCATACCCAGCTGCAGCAAGTAATACCTTGCTTGATACATGCTAGGAGTATTTTTGTCTTTTATACAGCCACATCACATCAGTGGCTCATCACCCTGCTGTGATCAGCTAACACAAGCTTTTCCTCCCTTCCAGAACCCACTAACTGCTCATAGAGAAAATTACTGTTTAATGTAATCTAAAGCCCAC
This sequence comes from Dromas ardeola, assembly GCA_013398915.1. Taxonomy (NCBI): domain Eukaryota; kingdom Metazoa; phylum Chordata; class Aves; order Charadriiformes; family Dromadidae; genus Dromas; species Dromas ardeola. The sequence goes on along the minus strand of VYZM01017443.1, from coordinate 336,175 downwards.
GTAACTGAGGTAACTCACCAAAGTACCTACGAGATGACCAAAACCCCAGAGCTGGCGAGTGAGCAGTACGTCGAGGTCAGTTCAGTTTTCTGCTGGGCTGCAGTGCCCTCTGGAGGTGCTTGTCTAGCTTTACGAGGGACAGAACTGAGAATGACTATTCATAACTGAAGAACCTCAGTTTGGGTCAGAGATCATTCCAATTGGGAAATGGGATGGAATTAAAAAAAAAAAAAAAGGTAATCCTGCCCCCGAGGTGGGGGAAACAGGATTTCAGTTCATTTTAACATAACTGCATTTAGAAAACTAAAAATCCATCTATAAAATTAAGTGAATCAATTAACTATTTTAACCTTTTCATGACTACTGCCTGCCTGAAGGTTTTATGTTTTATCTTTTGTTGTCAACTCAATGTCAATTTATGACTCGTGTCAATTAGAAAAACATTACAGTTTAAAGGGCACCTGACATCTATTTTTTGTCTTACACGATATGTTGCAGTGTAAGATATGGATGTGTCTTATTAGCACCTCTGGGTCCTACCAATAGCCTGCCTGAGCATTTACAACACTGCAATTCACATACAAGCAGCATGAAACAGATGGATTGATCTTCAAAAGTGGCAAAAATGACTCCCGAGGTCAGAATGATTGTAGTCACTAAACCAAACTCATTCACATCAAAAGAAATTCAGAGAATGATGGGCAGGCATGTGAGAACAGAAAAAGTGAAGTATTTTCTTCTTCATATTAAGACACTTAAGAACTGTAACAGGGAAGGAATATATGAATGTAAGGATTAAACCCATCAGTTTAAAATAAAACCAGAAATAGAGAAAAGTACTCTTAAACTGCCTTCTAGTTTATGAAAGCATGAAGTCCACTCTAAGTGTCAGAACTAATGTACAACAGAATCATAGAATGGTTTGGGTTGATAGGGACCTTAAAGATCATCTAGTTCCAACCCCCCTGCCATGGGCAGGGACACCTCCCACTAGACCAAGTTGCTCAAAGCCCCATCCAACCTGGCCTTGGAACACTTCCAGGGATGGGGCACCCACAACTTCTCTGGGCAACCTGCTCCAGTGCCTCACCCCCCTCACAGTAAAGAATTTCTTCCTAAGATCTAATCAATCTCCCCTCTTTCAGTTTAAAACCGTTACCCCTCATCCCATCACTGCACTCCCTGATCAGGAGTCCCTGCCCATCTCTCCTATAGGCCCCCTTTAAGTACTGGAAGGCTGCTATAAAGTCTCCCCAAAGCCTTCTCTTCTCCAGGCTCAACAACCC
>VYZM01017443.1:296567-334827 GCA_013398915.1 Dromas ardeola | reverse complement strand
GTGCTCCAGCCCTCTGATCATCTTGGTGGCCCTCCTCTGGACTTGCTCCAACAGGTCCATGTCCTTATTATGTTGGGGGCCCCAGAGCTGGACACAGTGGGGTCTCATGAGAGCAGGGAAGGGCAGAATCACCTCCCTCAACCTGCTGGCCACTCTTCTTTTGACACAGCGCAGGATATGGTTGGCCTTCTGGGCTGCAGGCACGGCTCACAGTGGGATTCTCATCTACCAACACCCCCAAGTCCTCCTCAGGGCTGCTCTCAATCCATTCTCCACCCAGCCTGTATTTGTGCCTGGGATTGCCCTGACCCAGGTGCAGGACCTTGCACTTGGCCTGGTTGAACCTCATGAGGTTTGCACAGGCCCGCTTCTCAAGCCTGTCCATGTCCCTCTCCGGATGGCACTCCTTACCTCCAGCATGTCAACCACCCCACACAGCTTGGTGTTATCAGTAAAACATATTTCTGAAATAATTCTACATCAAACATACCAACCTCCAGAAGTGGAGCATAGGGGATCTATTTTAACTTACAGAAAAAACATTTCCCAATTTTCTTGGTTATATTAAGTAAGAATGCAAGACTTCCAACTCTTGAGATTGAGTACATATACCACGCAGTTACATAGGCAAAAGAAAAATAAAAGTAGCATTATTTTTCTGGGCTAGAAGGGAGAAGCCACTCCTCAGAAAATTTAGCCCAGGTACGATCTGGACTGACCTCTAGACGCCTTTCACACTCTTAACACAAATCTAGCGTAACTAAGCACCATAGGTGCCCACATTCATCTAAGTTTGGGAGACTATTTAGTCATACTGTTCTCTACTTCCTGGTCACTCCCCTTTTCTCCTGAAATGATGATTTTAACTTTGGAAAGCACAAGTTGAATACCCAATGCTAGATTTGGGAACTGAGAGCAAGCTTTTCCTTCCTTAATATACTGATATGCACACTAAGTTGTTTTTGCCAAGATCTTAATTATTAAAAGTACACTAAGTTGTTTTTGCCAAGATCTTAATTATTAAAAACATACTAATGGCATCACGTTAACACTTTTCACGTTACCAAGTCACTACATAAAAATCTTTGATAATTTATCATTCATATCAACCTCATCATTAGAGACACTGCATACATATCTGTTAGCTTAGCCTTTCAGTAGCCAGGTAATGTTAAAATAATTCCTTGCAAGAAGATTAAAAAAAGAATAGGTCAAATGTAATGAATGCCGAATTACCATGTGCAGTTTGGTGCGTAGCCACAAAGGAATAATTTTTATGATTTTATAGGAGTAAGAATTTTCTCTTATATGTTTGTGATGGAAAAACTCAGGTCAGTGCATATACCAAAATTTTGACCTTTCCCTAAGAGATGCCAATTGCTAAAGCCTAACTTTTTAAACTTCCACTTTCTCTTTGGTCACATATTAAATTCAATCTATAAAAGCAAAATAAAGGCACCTAAAAATGAAACAATCTTACTGAGCCTTCTTTCTTAATAGTTTTAGTTGCAGTTGCTTGCAGAATAAAAACATATTTAATATTTAATTAGAACCTAAGCTTCTTTCTGATAAGGAAATGTGCATTTGATAGCAAAAAAAAACCTGAGGCAGTACATCAAAATATTAAGTGAGAAATTAATTTGTATGAGAAGTTCTCAGGAAGATTCAGCTTATAGATAATTAAATACTAAGTAAAAATGCTTGGAAAAAATACATTTTTCACTAAATAAAAATGCTGTAATTGTATCCTCTTTGGAGTAAAACAAGGAAAACAACTAGTGTAACAAGTTAACTCAGCTTTGATTAATACTTTTTTATTTATGGTACATACACAGGCTAAACAGGTTGTTCCACTTTGACCTCTCAGGATTTAAATAATGATTTTCCTCAACAGCAAATACCTTATTATTATGGAGTAGCAAATGAAGCAGTAGCAGCTGGTGTATCACAGCAAATGGAAATCAAGCAAATCCTTTCCCTTCCCCACCACCCATCAAACCCAAGTACGTACCAAGACAAATTCCCTGGTAGCAGTGTCATGAAAGTGAAGATCAGACACCTCTGTTTCAGAAGCTGCCAACCACTGGAGTGCTGCTCTGAGTTGGGGGTCAACTAGATTTGGTTCCAGATCAATATTCACTATTGCTAAAGTCCTCCGTATTTGCTCTGAACCTAACATTAAAAATAAAAATCAAATATATAACTTCAAATTGTTTCCAAAAAGTCTCTGTAGTTCACTGTTTAGACTGTATTTTCTTAAAAACCTCAATTTAACACACACAGATAATATAAAAGGAAAAAATCATGCTGGTCTGAAGTGCTTCTGTACTTTCATATAAGGAAGTACTGTTTATCCGTTTACAATCGTACGCAAACATAGCTGAGTACTAAAAGACATCTAAGCTGTAACGTATATGACAAGGAATTTAGCACAGCCTTTCATAAACTTTTTGAACAGCAATGACTCTCACATTGTCCATCAGTCATTTCTGTTTCCAAACTGCTATTTTTCACTATGCCTTCATCTGCTAAATTTTTAAAAAGCGTGTATTTCAGAATTCTTTCTTGTACAGGCAGACTGATCAGCTTTCCTCTGATTTTTTCCAATATATAGTGCTCTTTTTACTGGGGTCTATCCAATTTTTCAAAACTTCCTTTACAGCATGAGTTCCAAAAATTAACATTAGTATTGAAAAAAGCAGTTGCATTAGAAACACAGAGAAACTACACTATTATCATCTTCTGTTCCCACTCTGAATTTCTGTATCCAGCTATCACAGTAATCCACTCTCAGAACCCACTAAGCACATGTGTAGTCCTCTCCAAGTTGTTCTTGAAGTCTCTGCTTCCAGACCACTGGACTTAACTCTCTGAAAACATAGAATATATTTGCAATAAAAACATGTGTTCATGTGCAGTTTACCTCAATCTCACTTCTCTTCCAATCAAGCTTATAAAAATTGAGGTACATAAGGTATTCATTCCTCACTGACGAAGTTAAGCAAGACAAAATAGATCCCCCAGGAGGAAAAAGAGAAAATTAACTAGCGGACTGTCAACATAAACATGCTTTTGGTGGACAACAGAATACTTGTCAAGGAGCCCCAAAATCTAGTATCTTTATAGGAGAAAGTCCCAATTATAAAAAAAATTATGACACTTAGTGGATGGAAAGCACTGTGGTAATGTATCACTGGGAATTTTTTATATATTTTTTAGTTTTATGAAATAGATATACATTTGGTAATAACAAGGCTGTGTTTCAAAATCTTTGGTGAACAAGGCACAGTCAGCTTAGAAAAAGACAGACATTCCTAGGTATGGCATGAAGAGAACTTCCAAATGTACATGACCAGGTACAAAGGCTTTCTACTTAGAATACTATTTAAATGGTCCTACAATGAAAGTAACAGAAAGAATCTTTTCAAAACAATAACGAGATGGTGAAGAAATTAAACCGGAAATACTTCACTAGAAAATCCTTAATACAGTATAAAGCAGTCTGTTGGACTCCCGGAGACACCAAAACTGTGTAAAGAAATAAAATCAAGGACTATTTTAATTGAGTAATTTGAACATTTGAGATGCTAGGACTTTTGAAGTTGAAACCAAAAGAAAGCAATGGTGTATTGATACACTAGATGAAACCTACAGAGCAGAAAATATTTTAATTATAATTGTTTTCTAAGGAAAAAATACTCAATAATTTAGTTTAGTTTTATTTCCTTATAACCTTACAGTCAGATCTGATTTTTAAAAAAATAAAATTAAAAGATGTGGTTCGCTTCCATACATTTTTCCAAGAGCTTAAAAAAAAAAAGGAAGAACTAACCACACGTCTTTCTGCTTACATCAAGACTATTTGAAGATGTACAACATAGTTGAATATCCTCTGTAAGTGGGCAGCAGAGGTTTCTTGAAACGCTTGTTTCATCATCAGAGTATACCCAACGCAAAGAAAAGCTCTGTTACTACTTGCTCTAATGTCTGCTCATCTTTAAATCTGCCTCACACACTTGTGTATTCAGGCTGTCCTCATTTGAGTTAACAACCTTTGGCACTTCTATCAGACTGGAACCAGTGCAGAGATCTGCTAAGAACCCGGAAGCTGTAACAAGATTCTGGATAGACCTTATTTTATATTTCACTAAGAAGAAAGAGATTATAGCAGACGTATTGAATCCAAGTTTTTTCATTGTTTCTCATGACTCCTCTTCCAAGGTTAATATGGCCAATTTGAGTAACTTCTTCACTATCTCAAACATAGCCATGCAGATGCATTGCCATGTCTCCTTATTTTACCAAGAAGTTATTCTATGCATACAAATGTATGCTTTCAACAGGCTCCTCAGAGTTCACTACCTTATATTATTAAGTACATGTATAAGCATCAGAGACTAGCGCTTCCCAAAGGCTGTAAATTTCAGTGCGTCAAGAGATGTATGTAGGGTACAAACCTAAGAATATATTCTGACACTTGATTGACATGCATTATGATGAATAGGGATAATAGGGTTGTCACCTTGTTTTGCAGACTACAGAAGCAAAGAATTAAAAATAATTCCTGTAGAGCGCACAGGCCAAGCACAGTTCTATATACTGCAACTGACATTACCTTCTACAGCATCCTTGGAGTCTTCATCTTTATCTTCTGTTCCATCGCTGTATTTTAAAAATAAACCAAAAATATTAATACAATCCAATATACGCACAATAAGTATTGTCAATCCTAAAACCGTAATGAAGGTTAAAGCACAGGAAGATCATAAAAGAATTACAAAGTGATCATGAAAAGAAGCTTTGCTTCTCACACCATTTCATGTTGGAAACAGATTTATCACCAACTTCACAAGATTTGCTCTTAGGGAAAGAAGGGAGAAAAGAGAAACATGAGAAGGGTGTTAAAAAGACAGATTTTTTAATATGAAAACATTTTAAAATAAGAAGAAAACTTGTTGATTTTAATTAAGGAGGACAGTTTAGTTTTGCTTCATATGTGAAACGGCTGAGCCATCTTATGTCACAAGTATGAACAGCTATAGGTTATTCAAAGCTGTAAGTCATAAGCGTTCTACAAAAATCAATTACCAAGCAATTTTGCAAGTTTCCACAAGCTAAAGGAAAAAACAGAAATCCTGTAGGAAGCAAGCTCTAGTTTGCATGAAAAAGTGAATCTAAAGACTTGTAAAACTGCAAGCAAGAACATGCACAAAAGGGACCTTTCATTTTGCAAGCAGAACACATTCATCAGTTTAGCACAGCAAAATTTAACCAGTCAGTATGGACTAATTAATGAAGAAATCATATTGTGATTAAATGAAAAGAGTGTGAATAATGTATCAGCATTAAAAATAAAGCACCGTATTTTTATTTTCCAAAATGATGATTTCATGCATTAATTATGAGGAACCCATCTGGTTTATATTTCTCAACTCAACCAACCTGTCTGATGTTGGAAAGGATAAATTCTCCTCATATATATCCCCTTCTAAACCAAGACTGCTCCAGCTACTGCTGTTACCATTACTGCCAGGAGAAGAAGAGAACACAGCTGAACTAGAAAAGAACAATACCTCAAACTAGAACCTTCATTTTTCGTTAGAGCTGTTTTGTCAAGACATTTAATGCGAGAGCACTGAAACTTCCTAAACAGGTTTGCTGGAACAGAGTACAAACATGATTGTCAGTGCTATTCACAGCGGCTATGTGCACAATAATGCAAAACCAGTAAGTTTCAGTACACGGGTGAAAGTATTAATTTGTACTCATTAATTTTCCATATCAGTGCTAGCAGTAATTCTGTCCTCAGGTCTAACCACATTGCTCGTCATTTATACAAGCTCAACAATTTCAATATGATTACTCATAGGAATATGGTTCCAACTATAATATTTGCTTAAGGACTAGCTAAGAGTTATTAAAATTATACATTGTGAAGACAACTGCACAAATAAAATCCTTCCAACTCATTCCAAAAATCCAGTAATGATCTCCAACAGCCTGATGAGACAGAATTCTTAAGAGCAAATAAAAAAAAAACTTTTTTAAAAAAATTCTGAGTATTGTTCTACTAGCTCATTTTTTAAAAATAGGGGTGGTTATACATCAGTGAAAACAATACTAAAAAGATGAAGTCACTCACAGTTCACAAACATAATGCATTTATTCCATGACTACATTTATGCCAATGCAAAGAACTGAAAAAAATTGAGCAAGTCCTTAAACTGCTAATTATAATGCCTGAAATGTACCAGAGTTTTTTAAGTCTGTGCTTATGTACAAGACTGAGCTACTTGTATGATTAAATCTCCTGCTCCCCAACTTCATACCACCCCCAGAGTATATCTGGAAGCCTTGCAAAATAGGATTTCAAGATAACCAGCATTCTTTGAGAAACTAGATTGTCTACTATAGGTGGTATGACAAGCCATGAAGCAAGTCCAGAGAACAACTGCTGCAAGAAGATGCCTTCTTCACTTAAGTTTTGTGTGACTGTTAAAGCTCTTCTTTTCCACTCATTCCACTCAAGGCAAATACTAAAATTTAAACCCACAAATGGTGTAAAGAAACATTTCAAGAGACAGACATTAATCTCTTTCAAGAGTCTGCCAGTAACATCACCACCTATCCGTGTCCTTTGCTTTCCAGTAAGCCTGCTTGGATCCTAATTTCAAAACAGTAACAGCAGGTTAGCAAGCCTGCAATATGAACACACCCTAACAGGAAAAAAAAAAAAAAATGTGCAAAGAATAATCAAACAGTTCTCTCGTTATGCAAAAAAGAAACGAGAAAATTAAAGAGCAGCAGCTTCCAAAGAAATCAACTTGATTTGCACAGAGAATGCAAACCTGGTCTTCAGAACATTTATCAAGCTACTGTGTGAGACTATCACAGTATATACGAAGTATTAAATTTGGTTTGAATTACATGGATAGAAGAGATTTAACACAGCCTATTGATACCAATACTTTGCGCTCAAACAGCCTCTTTCACTTAAAGTTAGAGATGCATAACATAAGTAGAAGTAAAAGCTGCCCCAATTCTCAGATCGAAGGAAAAAAAGTATTTGCAACCTAACAGAATGACCTCATGCATACTACTATTCTGATTAGGTAAGAGATTAATGTATTTTTAAGATGTCAAACTTAGTCTGAAATAATCATATATTTAACCATATGATTACAATGCATAGCAATGTATGAGACTTTTTTGTAATGTGTCTTTATTTTGTTTTATGATGCCAAACTAACAGTCTTAAAAATAAAGTCCTGCAACCACAGCACAAGCAATAGACAGACAAAGGCATTATAATGCTTCTGTAATGCTTCATGCAGTTCTTCAACATGAGCCAGCAGAATTACAAGACAAGCTTTCAGCTTTTATATATATATATATATACATACACACACTGTACATAGGGGAACTATAACTCAGATCATCTGCTTTGAGATTCTGCATTATGTACATACAGTCAAAGGCAAGAGGCTTCTGCTCTGAATTATAACCTAACCTGGATGTCTATGCCTATACCTATACATTAACTATAGAGAAACACTATTTTATTTCTAAATTAAAGTCACTAACATTAGGCACGCAAAGCAGAAGAAACAAGCACTCCCCTGCATAACTAACTTTACCAAGTCTGCTGAAGAACTTTCATTCCTGTTTCCATTCAAATGGAACTGCAGGGATCGTGCTTTGATAATTCTTTCCAAGTTGTCTTGCTGCCTTGTTTACAGGTAGTTTAATCCTCTGAAGTACTGAGGTATAATTTTTATATTGATCTGAGACGCAGAGGGCATGTACCATTTCAACAGAGCTACTACAAAAAATGTTGGTTTTTTTTTTTTTCCCCCTGAAGTAAAGCAACACAAGGTAAACTGAACTGGACCACTGCAGCTTGTACTGTTGTGTTGTTTTCTGGAGATTGTGATCTTGTGTTCCAAAAAAATTTCAACTACAGTAAATAGAATCTCTGGCTTTATTATTACGAAGATAATTTCCAAAATGTAAGCGAAAGGAGTCTCAAGTATGAGTATCCATTGAACACTGCAAACAGCCTGGAAAATACTGGGGGAAGGGAGAGGTCCTCTCTCACCAAGTAAAACTTGCCTAACATTCACTATGCCGCTTAATTATATTGTACCAGCACTGCTAACAAATTGGTCTAACGATATCTAGTACCTCGAAGATGGTACAAGACTGCTGACAGCTGCTTAGACACAAGGAAGCCACTTGCATTAAGAAATAGCTGCCAGGGGAGCAATGTTACCTGATAGTACATTTAAATGTTTCAAAATGACTTGGTTTACATATAACCAGCCCTAACTATAAGGGGAAAAAAAACAAAACCAAACAACAAACAAAAAAACCCAAAACACCAAACTTTCAACTGTTGTAACTGCATAATGAATGTCCCTTCTATAATTGAATGGCATTTTCCTGTTTAATAAAACAGTTTATATTAAAAAGAGAAAATGAAAGCAATAAATTTTCATCAGGGACATGCAACTTTTTATTTCTTTAGAAGATGCTTGCACTGTTCCAGAAACAGTGTTATTACTGAATCTTGTTTTGCTACAGAAGGTCTCCCCCCCAAATACATTTTTACTCGGGGCAATAACCCCAGGTCACTTCCACCTCAGCAACACAAATGAACACATGTGCTGTTACCAATCCACAGTTGACTTTGTAAAACTAGCTCATCAATTTGTGCATGTCAGTTTCTTCTGCCAACACCTTGCTGTTCAAATTACACCTCCCCTTCTCTGAGTAAAATGCTAATTTAGTTCACTCCTCTTATGAGCCACAGATTTTCTTGCAAGGTATAGAAATTACCTTCTTCTCATTTAAATCTGTTTTGGGGATGATAAACAAACAACAAATACAACATGAGCACTTCAGGTACAGCAATATTCTTAAACTTTTTTTTTTTCTTTCTAGCATCAACTAACCTATATTTTATTCACTATTTGTAACTGCCAATACACTAAGTATTATTCCTTATACTCTGGATTTCATCATGTAAGTCTGAACTCGTTTTCACTCGTTTTCACAGATGATATTTCATTAAAATAACTTTAAGGCAATGTATTCTCTTACAAAATTATTCAGTTGTACGAGTAATAAATCATAGTAATGGTTTGATTAAAATACTTAGTTCAGCAAAACATGAAAAATATTGTACGCATTTAAGTGAGTAGTTTCACTTCGGTACCAAATAACCCATTTGTACATTACATAAGGAAGTGTATCTCTCATATTTTCTCTAATCTCAGTGATGCTGTAAGTACTAACTACAAAGAAAAAAAAAACTTCTCCCCCATTTCTGCTATTCTTTAACAGAAATGCTGATCTTTCTACAGTAACATAAGTGGTATAACAATTATAAAAAAACCTAACTTTACTCATTCCTCATATACTTGTTATATAGAAGCCTGGGCCACAACTCTCAGTATAATTTTCCCTGGCAACAGGCAGAGACATTGCATATCTTTAAAATTCCCATTCTAATATTTGTTAGTTATCAATCAGCCAGGGGAAGTGTTGTGAGAAGCTCTGTGGAAAATGTTACTACCCTGAAAAGGTAAGTTCCAATATTACAGACCTGTAAGCTCATGGTTAGTAGTACATAAATATTCCACCAACATCAGTTAGAACAGCTTATAAATTCAACTCCCAAAAGAGATAAAAATTGCCGTTAAAGCTCCTCATGCAAATTCTTCACAAATAGATGATTCTGAATGATTAAGTTTTAGTATTTCAGAGCAAAACTAAAAAACAATACTTTCCAGTTCTATTTTATAGATCGTGGTTGTTTTTAAAACGCCTGCATCTTTCACTAATACTTAAATTATATATGTACAGTTTTACTTGATGTGACTCCCTGATATCAATGCATACTCCACACATTTACAGAGTGTATAATATGAACATTCCTGGGCAACAACATTTTGTCAGAACACACAAACATAACATCAGGGCCCTATATTAACAAAAGGGTCATTGTGAAGAAAAAATAAGCTCTTCTCCCCCAACTCCCAGGAGAAAACCACTTGATGCCAAGTAATTTGACATCAAGATAACTGTTTAACTACACTAACACGTTTATAATTACCTGTCGCTGAGGTGAAGAAAACTGCTGCTCTCATCAGCATGTTCATCTTCAAAACTTAGATTGGACCAGCTGCCCGTGCTATCATCACCGATACTAAGACTCATCTGCTGGCTAACAATAGATTCAACAGAGTGAAATCCTTCTCTTCCAACAGAGCTAAACAAAAATTTAAGACAAAAACATCACTGCATTTCATGCTGTTTTGTGTTAGTTCATTTACAGCAATTTAACACCATTTCAAAGATACTAAATTCCAAGGGGAAAAAAAGGAGGGGAGAAACCATTCATTTGTACCCTATTCTCAATATAAGAAATGGAGCAACCAAATGAATTTGAAATTTCATTGCTATTTGGAATTCTTTCACTAGAAGACAGAGGGAGTGGCACAAATAATTCTCCCATTTGGAAGATTATTTGCTATAAAACACAGAAGGCATTTTAGTCTCACAGACTGTCTTACAGAAACTTTTTAAGCAGAAGACTTAACATTTTTGAACTTGTTCACCATCGCACAGTTTGGCCACTTCTCCCTGCTTTCAGTACAAACAGCTAGATGGTCTGCTATTGTAGGCAGAGTGCTTTAGTACCCACTTGTGTTTAAAACATTAGGATTCCATTTTTTAAAAAGGTCTTTCTGTAGATAAAAGATTTGTCTTCCTGCTTCAAGGAAGTGTAGCAACACATGATTCGTATAGAATTTTTCCCTCAGGAAATAAATTAAAAGTCTTATCCAAAAAACAATCAAGCAAGTATGCTCAATAGAAGGTAGTCTTTAAAAGACAATTCAAAAGATCCAGTTTGATAACTTCAAAGGCGTTCAAAGAAAAAAGAAGTTACAATATAAGAACATGCAGTTATGAACTTTCAGGAGCAAACTGTGTATCTGTGACTACACAAATGAAGTGGTAGAAAGTTCAAGAAAAATTGTCATCCTACTACCACTATAGCAAGGAGCCACTGTAATGTTCACTATTTAAAAAGCCAACCTTAACCACATCACAGGCAACACTTTGTTTCAGTGAGCATGATTTTTTGCAGACAGATACGTAGCTTTGAATAAATAGTTTAACTGTTTGAACTAGAACCCATTTGGGCAATAAAAAGGTGATTTCCCCCCATTTTTATTTATAGTTATACCAGCACTAGCAACAGCTCTTTTCGCCACACAAGGCAGCTTCTCAAGAAACATATGCATCACATACCATACATTAGATGACGATGTAAGAAACATGTTAAAACTGTAGTATCACCTCCTTGTCACAGACATAAAAATAAACAGCATCTCTTTGAACCATGTATTTTATTGCTGTCACATTCTAACTAGAAAATTTAAATAATATTTTAAGAAGTCATTCAGAAAAAGTATCTTTGATACTGCAGGTATAGAAAAACAGCACCACATTATTACTATTTTTTTGGTCCCACACTAAGGACTCAACTCTGTTGTACAGAGTGCCACAATACATCTTATTAGCATTTTTACGCTGCTAGAATTTATAGTTGAATGCTTTCATTGAAAAGCCATAAGAATTAAAACAGATCTTGTAGTTTTCTGTAAAAGTTACCCCCCCTCACAAAACAAAAACTTTCATTCCCATCTACAGAGCACAAGCTAGTACATATGGGTTTCATATCAAAACTTGAAAAATTTAATTCAGTCCCACTGTGGCCTTCAGCCACTGAACATATAAAAAATAATTTTATTATTCATCATGATGCCCCTCTAGAAACCAGGAAAACTTTATCTAGTGTGAGGAACTCCCCCACAAAAAAATACGAAAATAAATATTACTATAAACTGGAAAAAACCACATGGTAAAGATTGCTCTTGGACCTGAAGAAGAGGAATTTCAAGTCACTCTGATCACTGCAGTCTGCTTTAAGAAATAGTTGCCATTTGCCTCAAAGTCACTGTGGCACCTATTTCCTACTTATAGGCCTATTAAAGGAAACAGTATATTAGCCTTTGCTAATATAACTGTATCAGCTAAAGTGCATTTCAGTAAGTTGTTTTTTCTTTAAGAGGGGCTTTTTTTCCCCAATAATAAGGACACTGCCACAACACAGCCACAATCAAAATAAAGCCTTCATACTATAAAGCAATGGCTAGTTTGGACAGCACCAGATGTTGGTCCTACTGACAAAAGCAAAAATAAACTACTTTTTATTTTTTAGCACAGAAGAGGAAATACAGATAGGGAACAAGCCTGGATTCTGTCATGGCTCACAGATCAGTAAAACACGTAAGGTCTACTATTCTCTACTGTAGATAAAAATAACAACATTTCAAGTTGAAATAATAAGTTCCACTTATTAATCACCAATTGGAACATATGCATGCTGATATACATAGAAACCTTGGTTTCAAGCTCACACAGGTGGGAAAAAAAACTTTTTTTTTTCCTAGTTCTGAATCATTTAAACATCACCGGAGGAATAAAAAGAAAACATACAGAACATAAAGTGTATATTTCTAAAAAAAAAAAATTCTTCTGAGCACATATTTGTATGAACAATCCTTCTTTTTCTGGTACAGAATGCAACAAGTAAGAGAAAATTAATATTACCTTATGTTAACTGCCTGACCAATATTAGTCATAGCTGATGTCATTATTTCAGTAGTAAGGCTTTCAGCAAAACTGACTCCATCTTGTCCAATACCACTGTCAGCCGTCAGACTTGTGTAACTCAGCTCGCCTTCTGCTTTCTCTATGGCCGCAGTAGCCCCCTTGTCAGAAAACACTATCTTCTGTTCTACATCGACGTGAATTTTAGGAATATCAAGCTGAAACACTCTTGATTTTTGACAGGCACCACCTAATCCAGAATGAAGAAAATGCCTCACTGGAATGGAGGATTCTTGCACCGGTAGATGATGAGACGTACTTTCTGTACAGTACCGATGTTCCTTCATACTGCAGCATCTACAGACAGTTCCAGAAAAAGGAGACAGTTTCTCAGTATATGAGAGCCTATCCCCATTTTTTCTGTTTTCAGCCACATGGAGAACAGCCGACTCTAAACCCATTTCTAAAGTATCATCTGCTACTTTCCTGGCATATTGTTCTATAGCTTGAATTATGCCTTCACTGTAGCCACCTTCATTTAAACTGCCGGTACTATGATACAGTTTACGATCTGGGGAGAAAGGAAGAAATGTCCTAGAAAATCTTGTTTTAATAAGATCCCCTGTGACTTCATCAAATTCAGTCTTTTTATATAGACAGGAATCTGTCAGAGACTTTGGCAAACATGTTCCCGACATTTTCAGTTTCTTCCTGACATCACAAGTGATACTGCGAGCAAGGGATTCTGAAAAATCTAACAACTCCGTGCATTCTGTTCTCTGTGTGCCGATACTCCTTTCGCACGTTTGGTCTTCACAGCGATGAATGCTGCTTTTCGCTTGCTGTACTGCATCTTTATTCACCGCTTTGATCAGCTCCAGCTTACCGTCTACCTGTGCATTTTGCCCAGGAAGTGTCTTTCTGTTGTATCTCAATTTGGTTTTTCTAGCAGCTTGCTGTAAGCCTGATTTGATAGACCTGTAAGCAAGTCTGCTAGCATACTGATCCATCAACAGTTCAGCATTACCACCTTCTCTTTTCAAAACTCGAATAATGTGATCCGCGTATTCATCAGTCACACTTTCACAGCTTGGGTATTTGGAAGTCAAACCTGTCATGCCTGAACCTTGCGGTAAAGGAAGTACAGATGCATCTCTCTCCACCAGCCACTGATCCCCGCACTGTTCTTTTGAACTATGATCTTTATCGCCTTTCCTCAGATAAAGGCAATCCACCTGACAGTTAACCCGCTTCAACCTCAACAGTTTACAATGCCTTGATTTCACCATCTTCTTGGCCTCGTTGATGACTTTTCCTGCCATATCACCTGCATAATTCCACAAAGAAGTGCACGTCTCTTCTGGGATATTTATAAATGCAGTATATCCACATCTTTTGTTTTGCATACCTAACTGAATCTGTCTATCAGCTTCTCTTTTGTTGGTTTTACCATCTAAATGGGAAGCAGCCATTTCAGTCGCTATTGAAATTATATGGCTAGCTAAGCAATCTGCATACTGAATGGTTTTTTCTGAACACTCCTCTTTCTCAACGGGCACTTCAGAATGATCTTCATCTTCACTACTTTCCACTTCTTCAGAAAGCGACCGCATGAGTTTCAGCATAAATTCCTCATTTTCCAAAGAGTCACGTTCAGTTTCAGACAAACCAGCAATAGATGGATTATATGGTGTAGAAGGTGGTGTTGCAGGTGCAAATTCCTTCGCTAATTCTCCCTTGAGTTTCTTAGACAGTTTTCTTAGGTTTCTTTCAGAACTACTTTGACGTGGTACTAAAGGGGTTGGTGGGGGTGTACCAGGCATTACACAGGTATTTCCATCTTTGAGATTTGATTTATCTTCCATCTGCAAAGCATCTTCACTGCCAAATATCACTGAAGAAAAGCTACTTGGATGCAGAAAAGAATCAGCCTGCCTGTAAGTCAAAGGTCCTGATGATAGTTTCTGAGTATCATGCTTTTTTGAGGGCTTGTTTAAGTATGTTATTGAGCAGCTTCCTGTGTCAGTGAAGTCCTCTAGAACATGCCTAGCAAAAGTCACGGTGGAACAAGACGGTGGTGATTTTGAAGAAAACTTGTGTCCTTTTTGTTCCTGCAAACAATCTTTAGATTCTGAAAAACACTGAACAGAATGAGTTGGAGTAAGAAATTTACATGGATTATTCAAAGGCATCTGCTGCTGTTCCACAATCACAGAAACATTACTTTGTTTCTCAGCCTCTTGCTTCTCTAATACAAATTGTTCTTTTCTGCTGATATCTGCGTAAGTCTGTGCGCTCACGTTACATGCTAAATTCTCACTAGTGTTGCGTAATACAGTTTTACTTTCATCCACAGACTGTTTTATGACATACTTGGCCAACTGATCTGCAAACACATTCTTAGGGAAATCTTCACCAACACATTGCACATAAGGTTTTTTCTCTATTATTTTTCTTGTTAAAAGATCTGTATACTCTTCTACTGCTTTTGTTACTCTAGATGACGTTATAGCTTCATAAGCTTCATTTACTATCATATCTACCATAGTTCCAGAAAAAGTATTAATACCTTTCGACCCACTTCTTAATTCTGAATTATTGTTCATTCCAGATCTGTTATTTGTTTGTTTGGTATCATTTTGGTTATGTAAGAGTGATGGAGTACTTTCAGTACTTTGGCTGTGATCTGAAGTTAGGTATATATTTCTGAAAGAAGCGACTTCCTCCTCTTTCTTTTTGCTTGTGAAAAATGGATGAGTGGAGTCTTTGTATACTTTCATACCGTCATCAGAATTCGGAGCAGTAGATACTTTTGCTTTATAAGCATCAGAGGAAACCTGATGTTGACAAAGAGCTCTTCCAGCTAAGGGCACAGGTATTGAACTTACAACACCAGAGGTGCAAAACAGAGCTTGCTGTACTGTATATTCCTTTTTGGAATCTTGGATTGGCTTCAGTGCTACCCTATCATTAAAATTAGGAAAAACTGTGGAAGTCCGCGTTGACTCTAACATGCTTTCTGCGCTCACATATTTAATGTTGTCCATGGAAACACTAATGGCTGCTTGTGTTGTGAAGGTCACATCAACCTGAGATAGTTCAATAAAAGCCTCCTGAATGACAGATTCAGACAAATCTCTGGCATAGGATCCTACCACTTTGTCTTCATAATCAAATGCTGACGGCTGTGCAGCTGTAGGTGTCGATGGATACGAGAACTGGCACACTTCCATTATTCCTTCAAACACAAGTTCTTCAGCAAGGTCTGCCGCAAACCGAGCAACGGTGTTGGTAAATATTTGTTTCTTTACATGCCGCAGTTCTTTCAAAGCACCAGTTATAGCTTCGCTCACCAAAAAGTTTGCTATACCATTAATGGCACGCTCCTTCAGGGAGATTGCTCTACGTCTTCCAATCTCATAAAAGGCCATTTGAAAGACAGAAGAAGTCAACCTAGCAGCCAAATGACAAAGAGCACTGGTGCACGAAGAAACGCCTTTTTGCAGGTCCTTAAATGCACTGCCAAAACTTTTTTCAACTAATTCAGTTGCAAATCTTTGAATGCTATCTCTAATCATTAATGACTTATGTTTAGATTTCGCTTGTTTATCTGGCTCCTTACTAGTTTTCATTCTGAGATCTGCAGCTTGACCTTTTTTTTCTTTCAAACCAATCCCTTTGTGTTTCGAATCATTTCCTGCACGTACTTGTTCCGATGAGGACTCAGAATGAAAAACAGAACCCAGTATTTCAAATGAAACACTATCAGCATATGCTGAATAACTATTATAAACTGCATCATGGTGATTTTGACCTGTCCCATCTCCACCAAGATTAATTCGACATAAACATTCAGAAGAACCACAGCTCCCTAGTGGACTGAAAGCCGATGACCTAATAGGGCTGAACAAGCCTCCATTCTCTTCTCCTGATGTTTTAACTGGGCGAGGGGAATCTGGGACATCAAAGACACTGCTATATGGCGATTCTGGTTTACGAGGAGTTGGTTTCTTTACATTGGCTGGGAGAGTGGGACGATCAAACTTGAATTTCTGAGGATTCATTGCAATGCTTGCAGAAGACAATTGTTCATGTGCAGTCCTCCTTTTCTGGGAGGGATTCCCTACGATGGGATCCCTAATAACTTTGCAAGAGTTTTCCAAGGCTTGTTCCAGCTCATCAAACTGATCAAAACTATCAAAAAATTCACTTACTTCCGAATCTGAATCCTCTATACCATCTTTCACTACTGGAATTTTTGGCAGCTGAAGTTTTGCCTTCAAGCTTTTTTGATACCCTTCTTCATCTAAGAAGATGATGGGGCTTGGGCTGGAGCAATCTGACTCAGAGGATTCAGCTGGAGAGGAAGAAAATAACGTTTTACGTAAAAAATTAACACCTTGATCAGAAGGATTATATGGCTTATAGAAACTCCTTTGTATCCAAGGATCAGAAACTGAGGTTGTAACTGAATTTTTTACTGAGGACAGTTCCTTAAGTCCCAAAATATCAATCAAAGTAGAAGATCTGGCAGATGACTTTCGACGTGCAGAACCCACAAGGATCTTTGAGTCAACAGCTTCTAAACATTGAGCAGGGATGGTCTGTGAAGCAGCATCTCGATGGTTTCGAGAAGTAAAGCTACATGCACCTGAAGAGGGGGGAAAAAAAAAAAGGGAAAAAAGAAAAGAAAAAAAAAGATTGCACCGAACTACAGAAAACTGGAGACGGATTTTCATGGCAACTGCTGTGCTTGTTTTTGTTGCAAAATGCTAGCTGATCTTTCATGATTAAAGCAATCTTTCATTTTTCTCAAATCCTATTATACTGATCTAATCACTTACAAATTAATGTGGTTTTTAGCACACAAAGTACAACAAGATTCTACTTGATCTGCATCCGGCATCAAGATGAAAATCTTTGGTTTATGAGTTGATAAATTGTTGCGAGAAGAACAGAAAAAAAAAAAATTTCAATTGCATAATACTCCTTTACAAAACATGATTAATGTAAGAAAATACCATTTATTTACATTTATTTTCTCATGAAATCCCAAAAGCCTAAATTTCAAATAACAGTTCCTACAAGTCAACAGCATGCAAGAACTTACCAGCATTTTGTATCTTTGAAGGCTCATCTTCATCTAAGTGTTCGAAAGCAGTGACAAAATCATCCTCAATTGAAGAAACTGACTGATTAGTGTCATCATCTTCTCCATGGGATGTCTCTGCCTGATGTTTTTGCGATGAGTTTATTTCCACTGCATACCTTACGCCTGTGGTATACTTGCTCAGCAAGGTAAATACATAATCAACTTTGATCCTTGGGAGTGAAGGAGACAGTCTCATCACACAAAACACTTCAGGAAGCTGATTCTTGAAAAAGAGAGCAACAAGAAAGCAAACACAACAATCTTAGAATTATTTCAACTGTCAGGAGTAGCAAGGGATTCCTTCAATACATTGTAAACAATTTACAAGTATTTTAAAGATAAGAAAAAGAACGGAACAGTTTGTCTAGAGTAATAGTTAAAATCACTTACTCATTTTCGTAACTTCTGCACTCTGAATAAATCATTGCAATAAAACAAAAAAAAAAAGGTTGCGTAATACAACCCTGATAATATGTACTCAAGAATCTAATAAAGAATGAATGTTAAAAATCTGTAGAGGAAGACAGTATTTCAAAGCATGTTTATGCTGAACAGTACCTCAGTTTATAGGATATTTATTTCTTCAAGGTATTTTTTTATCTTATATGCAACATAATTAAATTTAGCATTCATGATTAGTCAATATGGCTTTAAGAAGTTTGCTTTAAAAACATTTATAATTGGAAATAATATAATTAACATAATAATAATAATGGAAATAATAAGGAAACAAAAATAATGGAAATTATATCATTAACAGCATTTATAATTTAAAATAATTTTTTGTAAGAAAAGAGCCCACTGCGTTTTACGAACACCTGACATTCTCATAATTTTTGGCACCTCTGTTTCAAGAAGAAAAGTCTGCTGAGGATAAAAACTGTATCTGAGCAGAGATCAATAAGTTCACAAGTTTCATCTTCTTTCCAAATTGACAATAAAAGGGACTATAGCCTAGCAGAAGCATGGGATCAGCATCTTAATTAGAAAGTTTAAATGAAAGCTGAAAGTTTGAATTTTTTCTAACATTCATTTTAAAGAAATATCAGAAATATAACAATATTAATACTACTGTGGCTAAGATGGCCCAAAAACGAAAGCAAGACAAGGTGTGATATGATTAAACTCTTTATAAGGCCAAATACAATGCTTCTGTAATTAAGACATGCAAGAATATACAAAACTTTTACCTGAGGTTTCATGACATAAGGTTTCGCCAGGGTTTTCTTTACATCTTTTAGAAATATAACCTCATTTTCTTTTAGTTTGCACAACTGGAGCGAGTTCAGAACATCTGGAAGCTCTACAGAAACAGCTGCCAACTCCTGATTTAAATATACAAACACATTGAGAATACAGAGTGAAAAAAATAACATGTAAATGATAATGGTTTTGATCTCATATTGCCCCTAAATAGTAACAGCTGCTAATTTTGGTATAGCTTCTCATTTCTGCCCTATTTCTTGCCCCATCTCACACTCTCAAACTGTGGTGTAAAGCTTTGTCCTGGTTTGATGTAAAACAGAAACAACTTTCTGTTCAGTAATTTTATTTCTTAGATAGGCCTCTTCTAACTCTCTAAAATTAACAGCATGTTGTGTCTGAAACAGTTCGTTCAGAATGATAAGACAGTTTGTGCCAAAGAATGGTATGCAGCAAGGCTCTTGCTTATACTTATTGCTGTAACAACCAAGGTCAGCTAATTTTGTTATTTGCCCCGTTAGAGGGTTGGAAGCGGAGGGGCGTAGAGGGGTCCCACCCACGGGGAGGAGCGGACAGGACAGGTGACCAAAAATTGACAAACAAGGGCATTCCATCCCATCTGCCCCATGCTCAGTATAAAAGCTGAGGGATCAAAGGGTCAACTCTCTTCCTTCAATGGCTGACATCCAAGGAGGACCCTGTCTGTTCATCTGCCTTTTATCCCGATCCGTGTGTTCCTGACTTCAACTCTGGAACCTGGTTCCACTCGTCGCTGAGTCCAGCTGGGGACTTCCCCAGTGCCTGCCGGTGACATCATCCAGGAGCTTAATACGGNCTGCCGGTGACATCATCCAGGAGCTTAATACGGTTTTCTATATACTGTATCTATTTCATTATTTTCCTTTTTATCTTATTATTAATATTTCATTAAAGTAGTTTAGTTTCTTCTAAACTCGTAAGCCTCTCTTTATCTCTCCCCATCCTCCCCATGCGCAAGAGGCTGGGGGGGGAGCATCTGTCGCCGGCCATTGGCCGATTTGGCCAAAACCACGACAAGCTTCTGTAAACAAGCTTTAATTCAGTCCACGCTCATCTCCAGCTCACTCTTCTACCACAAGAAATTCCAGTGCCACAAAGGAGAATTTTGTAAGCTCTGAAAAGCAGCTGTACATCCTACAAGGTAAGCAACTACAAAGAGAACACTGAACTCAGTTAATAAGCATTCTCAGTGGATCTCCACATGGTCTGAGTGTGCTTTATTGAAACTGTGTTTTAGCCCCCTATTACAAAAACAAGGGCAACGCACTTCTTTAAGCCTGATCTTGGATAACTTTTAGATTTACCTAATATAGAAAAGGTCTATGAAAAATTTATGATTTCTTTTAAACAGCCTAAACACTACTGATTCACATGGTACAAAGCAAGTCTCCATAAAGGTATTCAGCCCAAATTTCTCTGAATTCCACCTAACTCTAGACAATCAAATAGTTCTTACCCATACTTGAAAGAATGTCTGGCATTATTATCATTTGATTAATTAGCAACATTGATACAACTTTGAACACAAATGGATTCAGAGTTTCCGTTTTTCATTTTTAAACATTAGCAAATTACTACAGCAATCTCTGTCTAAGATCTAGACAGAGTAGAAGTGTGGAACAGCACTGTAAACATGTACGTTATGGATTATACTGATGTGTAAACTGCACAGGAAGATTAAATCCTTAACTTCTTAAAATGGCACAGCATAACTCCACCAGTTTGCTACACTTCCCCTTTTAAGATAACATTGCATAGAATCACAGAATGGCTATGTTAGAAGGGATCCTAAAGATCATCTACTCCAACCCCCCTGCCATGGGCAGGGACACCTCCCACTAGACCAGGTTGCTCAAAGCCCCATCCAGCCTGGCCTTGAACACTTCCAGGGATGGGGCATCCACAACTTTCTCTGGGCAACCTGTTCCAGTGCCTCACCACCCTCACAGTAAAGAATTTCTTCCTAATATCTAAGCTAAATCTACCCTCTTTCAGTTAAAAACCATTACCCCTTGTCCTATCACCACTCTCCCTGATTAAGAGTCCCTCCCCATCCTTCCTGTAGGCCCCCTTCATGTACTGAAAGGCCTCAATAACATCTCCCCAGTCTTCTCTTTTCCAGGCTGAACAACCCCAACACTCTCAGCCTGTCCTCATACGAGAGGTGCTCCAGCCCTCTGATCATGTTGGTGGCCCTCCTCTGGACTTGCTCCAACAGGTCCTCATCAGATTTCCTCATCCAACTCTCCAGAATAATATCTTAAGGCATAACCATAATATCGACTCCTGATCCCCCACCAGCAATTACTAGCTAGTGGTCAATTCAGTAAAGTTTTAGCTTTGCACATGACAATTGTACCATAGTAATAAGCACAACTGTACTAATGAGACGGTTACAAACCAAAATAGTGATACATACAGGTTTTTAAGGGGGAAAAAAACCACAACAAACCAAAAACAAAACAAAACAAAACAAAAAAACACAAAAAAAATACAACGCCTCCCCCTCTTCAAACACCACACACAGAAAACAAATCCCCCTCCCAATTTAAGTAAGCTGTTCCAGATCATTCTAATACAAAGACTAACCCAAGTAATATTTTAAATACATATAAAACACTGATGATCATATTAAAATAATTATTTTCAACCTTTCAACAATATTTAAAACTTAAGTGTTTTAAATGCTCAAGATGCATATATTTCATTTCTCAAACACCAAAATTCCTCCATCTAAAAAAACTTAGAAATCACCAGTGCTGAAGAACATTATTTTCCAATATACATAGACGTATACTGTACCTGCAAATGAGCAGTACCCATCTCTTCAGCAAAACCTATAAATGTAATCTGTAAAATAAATACATGAACATATTGAGCACAGAAAAGAACTTTTTTGTTTTCTGCAGATACATAAGAGTTAAAATTCAGCAGGATTTACCATAAAGCTTCATTCTACCGCCATGAACGCAATACGTTGGGGTAGGATAGCATGCTCAAACAGTAGCACGTAGTCTTATATAAAGAATAGTAACGCTACACTACTTGAATTGTGAAAGGTCAGATCAGACTAAAAAGCATATGCAACATTTAAAACACACCACACATACATTTTTCTAGTGGCCTATTGGCTGGAATACACTGAGCAAAACATACAAGCCTCACTACATCTGTTAAAATAAACATGATTTTGCAGAGATCAGTGCTCATCTGTCCTTGCTTCAGGCTGGACTCATATAAAACAGTTCCAGTCTGTCTGTGCTAACAAACTTGGATACATTTGCATATACTGAAGAGAGCATAATGCCAACACATTATACGATTTACCATGTAAATTGATTAGCCTAAGGCCAAAACACAACAGATTACTTAAGCCACATATTTGCATGCAATATCCAAGCAGACAAACCCCTAAAGTAAAAGAATTAAAATATTCAACCTTAAAAAAAAAGGTCTTGTCAGTCTCATGAACCTGGAATATGTCAGAAATGACAGCTTTACCTCAGGTTTTTGTGCTTGTGGACCCAAGGGGAGATATTTTATCACATACTGTCCCTCTCTTCTGTCTACAGGTAGGTGTCTTGTATTGCTCAACATGAACAGACCAGAGAGAGTCAGTGTTTTGTCTTATCTTTATTCTTCAGCATCAGATCATCATCTATTTTACATCCACTATTCAAACTTTATTTCAAACATCAGATTTCCTCAGTTCTTATTTAGTATTTCCCTAATGACAAATCAATAGGGTATCTGCATGCTCAAAAAAATCCCAAGGCATTTATTTTCCAAACAAGGTTGTAAGAAAATAAATTTTGGTTCCATTTTGTAGATACGGAATAAAGCACAAAGATTAAATACTTCCACTGATATTTGAACTTAAGTTTGATATGGCTTGGATTCAACTATTGCAAGGCACTAAGCAATAGACTGAATGTTATGTATTCAAGCCACAGCTCATACTAAATTAGTAGCAGCTACTCCCAGTTACTCTAAGGTAGTAATTTGGTTCTCAAGTTTAAAAACAGCAAAGAACATCATTATGTTTATAATAATTTATTATTTACTGGTTCAGCTATTTGCTTGTGCATACACAGAATCTCTGAAAGGGATGGAGCTAGAATAAGAAATGGCTGAAGAACAATTCTGTTTTGAACTGTAATTGAGTTTTTAATATGTTATTTCAATGCTGGACCAAGAAAACCCTCAAACCTTCTTTTAAACTCAAATAATACTAAACTATGAAAAATTCTGACCTGTTTATTCCAGGGGGCCTCACGCTGGGAAGCTACTATGCCCTCAGAAAAGATCTTCCTGTTTACATCCACTTATCCTTCTTTCAGTTATGACAACATCATAAATGAAACAATGCTTCGCAGTAGCATTCTAAATAGCTCCAGACAAATTACAGGTCTCCAGCACCATATTCACCGTGTTAACTATGAAATGATCCTGTTTGAGCAACATACCCTACATCTTTTCTTCAACTCCTACATCTTTTATCTGTGCAACACCTTTCAACTTCTACATCTTTTTATCTGTACATACCTTCATTTTGAACTGAATTCCTCCACAGAAAAGGCAAAATAGCAAACAATTTAAAGAAGTTGGGAAAAAAACTACTTCTTTGAAGAACGTTTTGGAGGCTTTAGAGTTTGTTGCTGTTGGTTGTTTTTTGGTAGCTCGTTGCTGGCTTTTTTTAAGTGGGTGTTTGCTCTTTTATCTTCTTGCATGCCCTTTCCTCTTCCTCAAGACAATCATTCCAACCCTTTCCTTCTCCCTTGGGATAAATCATTGTGCAAGATAGGGCAGTATGCCAGCCAGTCCACATGTACACTAACGGGCCAGGAGACTGCTGTCAAAGAGTCCACGCCACTGCCAAGTCTGTCTGGTTTTGCCTCAATGACAACACTAATTTGGATTTCTTTATTGCGTCCAAACTCCAGTTTTCACAGAAAAATAACCACCTTTTAATATCTCAAACATGTCTGAAGATAGTATACCAGTTCAAAAGTTGTTGGGAAGTAGGCCAGGGAGATGGAAAGGCCAACAGTCAGTAACACAAGAGGGATCTGGACAGGCTAGATCGATGGGGCACGCCCAATCGTATGAGGTTCTAGAAGGCCAAGAGCTGGGTCCTGCACTTGGTTCACAACAACCCCATGCAACCCTACAGGTTTGGGGAAGTGTGGTTGGAGAGCTGCCTGGCAGAAAAGGACCTGGGGTGTTTGCCAACAGCAAACTAAATATGAGCCAGCAGTGTGCCCAGGTGGCCAAGAAGGCCAACAGCATCCTGGCCTGCATCAGGAGTAGTGTGGCCAGCAGGACTAGGGAAGTGATTGTCCCCTTGTACTCAGCACTGGTGAGGCCGTACCTTGAATACCATGTTCAGCTCACAGAAAGACATTGGGGTGCTGGAGAGTGTCCAAAGAAGGGCAACAAAGCTGGAGAAGGGTCTAGATCACAAGTCTTATGAGGAGCAGCTGAGGAAACTGGGGTTGTTTGGTCTTGAGAAAAGGAGGCTCAGGGGAGACCTTATCGCTCTCTACAACTACCTGAAAGGAGGTTGTAGCGAGATGGCTGTTGGTCTCTTCTCCCAAGTAAGAAGTGATAGGATGAGAGGAAACAGCCTCCAGCGAGGTTTAGATTGGATATTAGGAAAAATTTCTTCCCCGAAAGGGTTGTCAAGCATTGGAACAGGCTGCCCAGGGAAGTGGTGGAATCACCATCCCTGAAGGTATTTAAAAGATGTGTAGATGTGGTGCTTAGGGACGTGGTTTAGTGATGGACTTGGCAGTGCTAGGTTGATGGTTGGACTCGATGACCTTAAAGGTCTTTTCCAACCTAAATGATTCTATGATACCATTCTTTAAACTAAAAATAGTGCATGAGACACTGTATTTTAAGGTTATGATAACCCACGGGTACAGAGGAAATGAATTAAAATGGTACAGGAAAACCTAAATTCTGGTTTTCGTTAAGTCTGAGTAGTTATCTTTGCAGTCCTAATAATGTTCTTTTAATGTTATTCTGCATATAGGTATCTTTCCCTATATTTTCATAAGCAAAAAAAAAAAAAAACACCACATTCTGTGGCAGGATATTGACCTCTTACATTTCAATGAGAGCGCACTTAATTGCTTGAGCTAATAAGGTACCTAAATATAGTCAGCTATCTTTCTCCATAGGGACCATCATTGCAGCCACATAAAACACATTGACAGCTATTCATCAGGTATTTGCTACAAGACAAAAAGCCGGGGGCAGGGGGGAACGTTTGAGGAGTTTCATAGATTCTAGAGCATGGTCTGTCTGAACAGACAGACAAGATTTTTGCCCACTTCTCCACTGCTTAGCTCTTCTTCCTTACCACTAATCTGCCACAGCTCTTAATCTTTTACAAATTCATTTCCTTGCCTGTTCCCCAAATGTTTCATACAGTCACCACACCTCACCATCCAGCCAGACCCAAGAAACCTCACGTTATCCAGGCAATCCTAACTCATTTCTGCTGGTCACACAATCTGCCTCTTCCCTTCCTCCTGCTACTTCTTATCCAATTAGCAATCTTCCCTTGCCACTTCCTGAGTCTTTTTTGCTTCATTTCTCCTCTGCCTGGCCAGTTCAGGTCATCATCTCCTTCTCTAAGCTCCTTGTCAGGTCTGTCAACTATTACTTAGTTCTAAGACACTTAATAGGAAATACATGGTCTTATTGCTTCTTGCTTTTTTCTTTTCCCTCTGGAGAAACTTCTGTTAGTCTTGTAACTCAAACAGCTCTAGTCATTCCTCCTCACAGCTTGAGATTTACCTAGACAGCCCTGCCTTCTGTCAAAGTCTACCTTCTCTTCTCTCCAGACCTTCTCCAGCTTTTGGCCCATCTGTAGTAATGTAAAAGAATTCTATATCTGCAGTGTTGAGGCTTCAGGTTTTAGTGCTGAGCACAAGGCAAACAAGAGCAATCACTTTAACTTATATTTTCAGACCTGGATCAAAATGTTGTGCAACTTTGTTGGGGTTTTTTTTGATACCATCCATACAATCTCAATCACAGGAGCGCTCACGAATCTAGTACACCCAGTTACAAAATTCTTACAAAATCATCTATCTACACATTTTGGGTTTTTTTAGTTTCACAAATCCTACAAAGCAGAGAAATGTCACCTGGAAATGTCACAGCTCTTTTCAAGACTACAGTAACTGAATTCAAGAAATGACAACAGGGGGTACAGATTTTACAGCCAGTAACTTGAAGCATTGTTCACATTTACTATACTGCAACTTCCCGTACTGCTACACTCCAAGTCATTTTCTATCATAGCCACAAAATAGATATAAATGGTCAGGTTATGCCAAACCTCAATAAAATTATCTTGTTCTTCCCGATTTAGACATTCCTCTGCTGATACATTGCATAACTCTTTTCTGCTGTGTAGCAGTGACTTCATAGAGTGCAGTACACCTTCACCAAAACTCTGAAAAACAATGAAAAAAAGGTAAGACAAAGAAAATGTATTTTCAGTTCTCATCTATCCCCTGCCCCCCATAGGTTTCCCTACTCTAAGAACTGTTCCAAATTACTGTTTTATACAAATCATCAGGTTTCAAGTTTAAATTTACTTCAGGACATGGAATTGAAACAGTAAGTTTTCTTCTTAAGCAAAACTTTTACTCCAAAAGAAGGTGACAGTTCTGTATTAAAAAAAAAAAAGTTGAGAAGTTGAGAATGTGCAAACTTTGAAAAAAGAAACAGATGAATCCAAGAAGACAGAGTCCCATCTATTCCTTGCATCAGAGCCTTTATATGGAACTTTTCCATCAGCTTTTCCTTAAAAAGGATGAAAAGTAAATTCAGCCAAGAAAAGTAATGGAGGTGGCTTCAAGAGTCAAAGGGGAAGAAAACAAACAAACCAAAAAAACCCACCGTGAAAATCCACACACGTTCTCCTTCCCTTTTCCTTGAAGAATATGAAAGAACTGTAACTTAATCCCATGCAATTAATTCTTGTAACATTTCTTTTATTTACACTTATGGTGACATGGAAGCACCCACAGATGGCTAAAAAAGGCTTAGGAATCTAAGAATTTCTCCCAGTGTAACAAAGCACAGCAGAACAAAAGAATTATCTTCACTGGTATCTGAAGTCAAACAAAACCAGACGACAGAACAACAACAAAAACTGGTTCACTCAGCTTGTAAAAGAGACAACATGCTCTCACTTTTTGGGAAGTTAGCAACCTTTTTTTTTTTATTTTAAAATTGTCATTTTCTCTAGCAAGCAGTAAGGTCAAGAAGAAAAATAAGACTGCCATGTAGTTATAAATTGTTAATCCAGTTATTCTCTGTATGATTGCCCTGTTAAAAATGAAGTGAGAAATCAGTGTGTCCAATTTATGACACATTCAAATTTGCACAGCTTCTTAAACAATAGCAGAAATACTAGATAGACAAAGTGAGTCAGAGAATATTTTGTATTTCTGATACAACCACAGCACAACCAATCTGTTTATGACAAAAAGCAACTTAGGTATTACAGTTAAACCTCAAGAATGATTTTTATTTTTTTTCCCCCATGTAGAAAAAAGTGGTATCAAGTACTACTACATGGGAAGCCCAATTATTACAGCATGGCCAGCGTCACCATGCTTGCGCTCATGGTGATACAGAATTAGGTAAGCATTTCTAGAATGCATAGACAAAAGCGGAATAGAAACTGCGCTTCAGCATCTTTGAAATTACCAAAATATATTTCAGAATGTTAGCAAACAAGGCCCAGACTACCACCCTTACAGCCAACGTCAAGTGACATTAAAGCAGTCAAACAGTCATTTTTGTGGAAAAGTAACAGCTGAACTATTTTAAAATGCATTTAAGGCAGTTACTGGGTCATACGAAACAAATTAATGAAGTATTCATCTAATTTCCACTTTCATCTATTCCTTTTTTACCACGTTTAGTTGCAATTTACCTCCACAGTTTAGTAACATATCCTTGCACTTTCCAAAGTATGCTTACTTTGGAATCTTATGCATATGTCTTTGTCTTTGATTCTGTGGATCTTCCAGATTTACAGGTGGCTGCAGTACCAATACTGCTCAAAGACTCTCCCCCAGTAATTCCCCCATTCATCTCAGACAAAAGTAATCTGTGAAGTCAAGCAAGTGTGCTGAAA
This sequence comes from Dromas ardeola, assembly GCA_013398915.1. Taxonomy (NCBI): domain Eukaryota; kingdom Metazoa; phylum Chordata; class Aves; order Charadriiformes; family Dromadidae; genus Dromas; species Dromas ardeola. The sequence goes on along the minus strand of VYZM01017443.1, from coordinate 306,580 downwards.
TGTCTCATTTTCAGCTTCTACAATAACTTAATCAGTCACAGCACTCAAAATACTAATTAAAAAAAGAAAAGGTCATGCAATGTGACCTGCTAATTTTCTGTAGGCCAACAATGATCCAATTTGAGAAGGGCCTATCATTATTCTCTAGTAGTTAGGTTTTCTAAGTCTACAAACTGCTACATATACCTTATTTATAAGCAAGTATTTTTGCCTAGTTTAATACCATGAAAGAAAAGGCAGGACAGATAACTAGAACAGAAGTATGGTAGTAGGAGCTACTATAGTTGAGATGAAGGAAAATTTAGGATTTTGGAGAATTTGAAGTGGGAGAAGAGGAAAGATGCAACAATTGGAAAAATCTCCTTCAGGTCTGGAAGAATCAGCATATAAGACTATACGCAGGTCTGGAAGCACACTGATGGTGGCACTATGCCAGTGAAGCAATAAAATAGCCATATTTTTCAAAGGAGGAGGAAGGAAGTGATGCATGTTTTTAAGATCATATTAATGAATATAAGAGTTCAGAACACGGAAAGAATGAAAATATGGAGATTAACAGGCACAATACCGACCTAGAGGGAAGATCTCAGCTATCTGGACTTCCACGGATTATTTACACTGAAATATATGAAGAGCTAGCAAAACAAGAAAAAGACAGAGTTTACTAAGAGAGCTGCTTCTGCAAAAGAAGAATTTGCCTGCATAGAGTTAGCAAAGGGTTTTTCTTGAGGATAATAGTAGATGTAGGTCAGTAACCCAGTAACCGACTTCCTCAAAATTTATCTTGAGAGTGACGTCAAGCATCAGCATCGTTAATAAATTTAATCGGGGCCGGGGGGAGTAAATATGTAGATGAAATCTGATAATAATAATAATTCAAAGTAAGCAGGTGTCATCAGTTAAGAGGAAGAATAGCATATCATACAGGAAGAACTTGCTCAACATGAGGGTATTTTAAAATGCAACCGCAGGAAGTACAACGTTATGTCCTTAAAAACTAAAAGCAAGCTTTAAAATAGAACTGCGAATTCATAAGCTGGGAAATAAAAGACCTGAGTTGACTTCTTGATCGTGGTATAGCAATGAATGGTCAATGTGATACAGCACTGAAAATAGCAAACGTGACCTAGTACGCATCCCTTAATGCAAGAACTGATATCATCAGAGTCACTGAGAAGGACATCCCGTGCAATTGCACAGACAGTATCATCCACATGTAAAAAGATTAACTCACACCAAGCACAGAAAGTAGGACTATGAAGGATAATCACTGGAACACAGAGGCTGTCATACCAAAAGCAGACTAAAACCTTAGTTTACACAGTTTCCAAAAACCAAGGCTAACAGAGGACAGATCACCAACTGTAAAAACATCATGAAAGTGAACATCAGCAAAATAAAATAAAACTATTTAAGCCAAAGAATAATGACATCCATGAACAAACAGGTATAAATTTCCTGTGAATAGCTTCAGCTGGAATTCATAAGATTCTTAGCTATTACAGCAGTGTGGTTCAAAAAGACAAAAACAGCAGTACGTTGTAGTGGTTTTAGGGGTTTTTTTTGTGAGACTGTATTTAACAACTTTTTCATATTCTTATCAAAATTGTGCTTGTGACAGCACAGGACTGGACTCACTTTTGCCAATTTGACAATGAAAGCAAGTTCCCTCTCAACCCTAGTCTAGGAGACATGCAACTACATTAAAAACTGAAAACTAGCAAATTCCCAGAAGTATAAACTCAGTTTAGGTAAGGACAAGAGGTCATCTTCAACATTTGTTTCTATACATAGTACAACTACTTCCAATACACATAAACATAGGGGGAAAAAAATCCCAAGCAATCTATAAAGCTCTAACTTGCTAGGCCTGTGTACTCCTTCTTTACAGAAATTCGAAAGTCCCATGTCTCACAAGAAATCCTATTTCAATTGTGAGCACAGATTTCAAACTCACTAAGTCATACTAGGGGAAAAACACAAATATCCTCAAAGGTGTGCAGATCAAGACAGACCGAAACAATTGAAAACCCTTGTTGTGCCTCTAGCTCAAATGAGCAATTCAAGGTTTTGCACTGTCCCCTTTGTGGCCAGCAATTCAAGGAGTCATTATCTGTAGATCCTTCAGAGTACACTGGAGGAAATTCTATACTAATTGGTCTCATGAACTATTTCAAACAGCTGCTCTTTAACATTTCAAACAATCCAGAAACCTGTAAGATGCCACGATCTGCAGAGAAATCAAGTCCAGTGATGGAGTCTCACATTTACTCTGCTCTTAAGTAACGAAGCGGCTCTTCCTGATTTCATGTCCTGTAAGATTTAAATGGACTGAATATTTTTAAATCATTTTGTAAAAAATGGAAACTTAAGACTTTAAATGCGCATACCACAACCGTGCACTGATTTTTAAGAACTACTACTGCAACAATTCCTGTTAAGTATCACAAAGTATTATGAAGAGGACGTGAATCAGATCGCAAGATTCAATCAACAGAAGATTAAACAGTGCGATTCTGACCACCCTACTGCCTGGCTCTGACAGAAAGAATGAAAGTTCCACACTATAATCTAAGTAGCCACCTCTCAGGGAAACATCAAGAGGAAGCAGCCACCGATCAAAACATTGGAGTCTGGCTGTACGAAAATGTAGAGTTTAGCAAAACGCTCAAGAAGGGTTGAATTCATGTTCCTAGAACCACACAGTCCAGAATGCTCCATGGCAACTAAGAGAGGAGTTCACATATCTAGTATTTTAGACAACCATTAGAATCAGTGAGGAATCAACTGATCATTGTCATTATTAGAAAGATGTTTCTGCAACCCAAAGGTTTAAAAACCTAGAGGGGGGTTGTTGGTTTGTTTGGTTTGGTTTTTTAACTGAAGTGAAAAAAAAAAAATAAAGGGCAGACTAAAAAAGTCCTCTAAAATCCAGTTTATGTTCAGATTAAGAATGCAAAATGACTTGGCTGTAGTTAAAGAACTGTTTGAGCTGGAGATTTTTCATAAATCAATACAATAGAAGTTTTGATACCATGTGTCTTAAAATGAAAGAATATCACCCATAATTACAAAGTGCTTAATGTATGCCAGTTAACATTCCATAACAGGACCTGGAACAACTAATTACCTGCCTGGCAGTCCCATAATGCTTACCTTCACTTTAAAGCAGTTCCTCCAGGTCCTATACCACAGACACTGCTCCCTTAAAACAACAGAATCTACTTATGGAATAAAATAATGCTATTTTCATGCAACAAGATACTTCCTTGTTCAGTTTCTCCTCTTAAGCATTGCACACACTTGCAAGTAAAGAATTTATTAGTAACCAGGAAAGACCTAGAAAAATATTCATCTGTATTCAACTACTTTGAGAAATATGATTGAGTAAAAAAATTTGTTCCTTCAGGATAAACTGCAACTTTCATTGAGTAAATGCTTACAGAAGTTGCAAGAAAGTTTAAGGAAGAGTATTTATGTTCTCCAAGCTGAAGTGACAAAATTTAAAAGAATAAATAAATAAATACTGTTTAAAAACCCTAATAATATCTTTCATAAGTGCTAGACATATTTTCTTTTTCACCACAGCACTGCCTAGAAGTTCACGTGAACAGAGGGATAAGCCAGTCAAGAAACCAAAATTTAAAGATAAAGCTATTACAGTAAGCCCTAACACAGACTTCACAGAACAGTTTTCAATGAACACTACATATTTATATTTTAATTTATCACATACAAACTTGAAAAATCTGTGTTCAAAATAAGTTATACTCCAATAAACAAGACAAATTTTAGCAAATAAATGCACTATGATTTCATCATATCACCTTAAAACAAAAAGCAAAAGCAGGCACCTCCCTTCTTTAAATTATTCTGTCTCCCAGTTCAACCACGTTAAATATGCCAAAGCATAATGCAAAAACAGTTTCTTTGCCTTCTTGACCAGACAATTACCAAAATTAGACAATAACCAAAACTAAAACATACAAAGAAAAAAAAAACCTAACCAAACCTATCAGTTCACTTGGTTCATTATTAGACTGTTGCAATAAAGACTGAAAAGCTCCGAACTTTTTTTTTTTGTTTAAATACAGGTAATTACCTTTTTCACAGATATTCTTGGCTTCATTCGATTGCCCTGAGCCCTGGCGTACATATCCATGATTTTACCAATCTTAGTATTCGATGAAAGAAGTCAGCTCAAAAATACCTACAAAAAACATTTACACTTGATTATTTTATGTTTCTCCATTTAGTTTGTACACATTTTGAAAATGCAAGTAGACAAAACAAGAACCAATAAAAACAATTAAAAAGCATTTTAAAATTGAGAAAGATTAAACAGCACACCATCCATATTGATTGTTGACTTAATAAAAGGTACTGCCATACCCATTTTTAAAACTATGTATAAAATGTAAAAAACCCCTTACAGTTAGTTCCAACATTTTTCTTTCAAGGACGCATTGAGGGGGGCGGGGGGGGGAAAGGAACATTGCATTAAATATTGTTTCACTACTGCTGATATCTGGTGAAGTTTATCAGCAGATTCCTGTACCATACAACACACTGGAACTACCCTTCAACAATCTCCAGAGGAAAACATAGTACTTACCCACTCAACCAACTGGCCTATTTATTTCTGTCAACTCTGAAGTACTACAGACAAACACACGTGACTCCTGTTTAGGCTAACGTGCATCAACAATTTAGTTCTCAGGCACTGCTCTGGGCAGTCCTGTCTGCTGGCAAAACACAGAACACCAAAGATGCATTTACCAGCACTCTTACTTCACCAAAGTAGGTCAGAAGAGCTCTTGCTCAAGTCAGCTACCCTTATTGATCTTAAGTCTTACAACAAGAACAACAACAACAAAAAAAAGCAATGAAATCAAAACAAGTTTTTCAAGTTTCCCTGTTTGATCAGCAGCAATGAAAAGAAACAGAATAATCTAGTTTGTTTCATTCATCTCTACATCCACCAAAACAGGCAATAAATATAGGGTATTAAAAAAGACAGAAAGCTTGTGCTGGGCTTTTAAGTTCTATGGAAGTTTTAATACCTCATCTTTTCCCACGGTCACGCAACTTAACCAGGAAAAAGAACTCCTAGACTATCCAAAATAAACCAGATAAGGAGCAAATGCATGTAAAAATGACTGCAAAATAAAAAATAAACACCAAGACATCAGAGTATAGGTCTCCTTTGCACAACTGACTGGCTAGATTTTTCTCAGTCTCAAGCACATATTTAACCTTTATATGGGGAAGAAATTTTTATATGAGTTTGTTCTTCAGTATATGTAATTTAAATAATACAATGAGTAGTGGCATCAAGTAATTGTATTCTTCATCTCCCCCCCACCCCAGCACCTATAAAAGTAACACCTCCTCAAAAATAAAACAGCAAGAGATTATTAGATATTATTAGATACATCTATTCACATTCCACCTTGATTTCTGCTTTCCTTCATGAAGATGAACTTGCTAGAATCTTAGAAGAAAATTTACACTTATGTAAATAAACTGCAACATTTTAATCTCTGGAGCACAGCGTCTCTCTTAACAGGATGTCTGAAGTTTGGATAATTAAGATGTTGACAGGAAGCAGCTAGGTACGTGTTAGACAGATTATATATATTATATATAAATGTAATAAATACAAATAGAAAACTCAAATCATAGCAAACTTCTGTGGATGGAAGATTAAAAAAAACAATGATGCTTCTGTTGAGACTCATGAGTTTAAAAAAAAAAAAAACAACAAAAGCCATGAAACTATATTAAGCAAGAAAAATAAATCCACCTCACTTGTCCCTGCTGCTCTATCTTAAATGGCTAATCCATTCTGTTAATCTAATCATATCAGGGAAATATTCTTAGACACATCCTTGTCCTAAGAAGAGCCATCTATGGGAAAAACTGGTTTCTCACACAGGGTCAAGTCAATTACTTGAAGTCTACATTTTTTGGACTGATCACTCCTTGCTGCAAAAGCCCAGCATAGCAAAATCATGGAGATGACTTTATAACCATGCTGGGTCCCGCAGTATTTACTCAGGTACAGTAGTCTACAGTTACACTGCCTTCAGGCAGTATGTTCAGTAGTTTCCTGTGGCATCAGCTAGTAAACTCTGGAGACACAAGCATCATCACAGAGCCACGTGCAGTGTCACCTACCTCATGAAACCAACAGTCTCGTAAATCACAGTACAAAGACTCTGAAAGATGATGGATAGAAACTGTACTGGTTTATCAACACATCATAACCATTTTGTTTTGCCTGCATTCTGTCCTTCAGTACTTGAGTTACACAGGCTGTCCCCACCACCTACAGCAACTCAGCTCTCCGTTTTCCACTTCAGAGAAATCTGAAGGGTCCCACTTCTCCAACAATGCAATGAAATCTGAAGGTGTTCTTTTTAATATATAAAATTATTATCGATTTTCAAAGGAACGGATGTCCAATCATCTGAGAAGTACCAAAACTTTAAAACTAACTGGAAAGGAAGTGAAAGCACTGACAAACAAAACAGCCTGCAAATAGCTTGTTTCTTGTGCAAATAAAACCTACCCTTTAAAATTATTTTTATTTCTGCATATTGTATTTGACTATGAAAATTAATTTCCTCCTACTGTAAACTCAACAAAAAAAGACGAAATAAATGGCAGAAGTATCAGATGTAGAAGGACAAGGACTTTCTTGTTACTGAATAACTACCAGTAGACAGGGGAAAAAAAAGAAAAAATTGATCATGTGAACAACTGATAAATACGCACAAAGTTTAACAGTCTCTACCTTTCTAGCAAGCAGGATCACCTTAAATCCATTTTTCCAGTGATTTGTTGAGGAACACCTTTCTCACCAGACCATGTAATAAGCATTTAGTTATCTTTTCCAGTCTTGTTTGAATGTACATAAGGAGCAAAATTAAACAGTGAAATCAGCTTAAGGGAATCCAACAGGAGGTCTGCGCAGATTTCATCTCTTTGTATAAATTAATCCTATGCCTAAATTTGTTAAAAGCCAGTGTGTACTGACAACTGTTAGCTGACAGAAAGGAAGAAAACTTATTTTTGGCTGTAAAATGCAAATGCGCTGAGTAAATCTAAGGGATTAATTTAATATTAATATTATTAATCTAGATACAGATTAATATCTATATCGAGATATGCACATCTATGTGAAAGACATACAAGGACATGAGGAATTTGAACCATATAGGCAATAAATTTGAACTATATGTAATATGTTCTTATTTCATGAGACCCCACCTGAAGTACTGCATCCAGCTCTGGGGCCCCCAACATAATAAGGATATGGACCTCTTGGAGCAAGTCCAGAGGAGGGCCACCAAGATGATCAGAGGGCTGGAGCACCTCCCCTAAGAGGACAGGCTGCGAGAGTTGGGGTTGTTCAGCCTGGAGAAGAGAAGGCTCCAGAGAGACCTTATAATGGCCTTCCAGTACTTAAAGGGGGCCTACAGAAAAGCTGGGGAGGGACTCTTCATCAAGGAGCGTAGCGATGGGTGAGGGGTAACGTATTTTAACTGAAAGAGGGTATATTTAGCTTAGATATTAGGAAAAAATTCTTTACTGTGAGGGTGGTGAGGCACTGGAACAGGTTGCCCAGGGAGGCTGTGGGTGCCCCATCCCTGGAAGTGTTCAAGGCCAGGTTGGATGGGGCTTTGTGCAGCCTGGTCTAGTGGGAGGTGTCCCTGCCCATGGCAGGGGGGGTGGAACTAGATCATCTTTAAGGTCCCTTCCAACCCAAACCATTCTATGACTCTGTAATTCAGTTATATTTCCAAAAAAGGATTCTAGGTGAGGACAACAATATATCTGTGATTATGCTTCAAAAAAGTATTTTTTGCTGTAGTACTGTTAAAAAAAAAAAATACATCTTTCTTTTAAAGCCTAAGTATTTTTTTTATCTTCAACACAATGACCTGAAGCAGCCAAAAGAACTTTGCCGATGATTTGCAAATCCAGGTTTAATCGAATACCGAGCTGTGAAAGATTCATCCCAAATATCAAATTTAAAATACCTCAGAAATAAGACTCACCCTTTTGTAACCTTAGCAAAACAATTGCTATTGAAATCCAAATGAAACAAGCCTATACTGACAAGCCGGCAGAACAGTCTAATGGATTCTTTTCTATTTCTCATTTTTAATGATTTATCACTTTCACTAATTGGGTTAGCAGTCTTGAAAAATTCTGTTTTATAAAATGACAAGTCATCTTTACCACAGCCACAGCAACACTAAGAGAAGGCGGCGGGAGGGAATATACCTCTGTTAGTCAGCACAATTATGAAGGGCTCAATTTTCTCTTTCTTGTTTGGTTCTAACTGTTTTACCTTGTATTCTTGTTACAGACAGGCATGACGTGAATACCAAACTTCACCAATTTCAAAAGAATCCTTAATTTTCTCTGCCTAGAGCAACACTAAAAATCATTGCCCTCACCTTTCCCCCAGTCCTGGGTCTGGACCCTCAAACATGGCTTGAGAAAAAAAAATTTCTACTCATTGCACCACAAATATCTATCATTCTAGATTTTGTGGCTTGTGCAATTAACTTTAAGTTTCTGTACTTTACTTCGTTGTGTATTTCATACATAACACAACTAAACCAATTAAGTTGGGGGGTGTATTAATTTCTAAGCAGCAGCATTTCCTCACACAATCTTATTTCCCCTTAGATAGAACTTCACCAAAGAACACCTTCTTTAGGAGGTATTTTTTTTTTTTACCCATATTATACCATACCAAGTGATTAATAAAAAGAGGGAATAATCTCTTTATTTTATTATTTTCCACACTGGGTAAGACTTTCCACAGCTATACTTCTTCAACTGCCAACAGATTTTAAAGAATCCCCAAAGGATAAGGAACTACAAGGCATCAACCAAGATGGCATAATTCAATTACCATGCCTTAAAAAAAAATAACTCATCTTGCCCGCAAACTAAGAAACTCACCAGGACAAATCTGACAAAAATTATTTAAAAATACTTGATTTCTCAAGAATTAATTAAATATTGGCAGTATCTATCACAAAAGGCTAATAGTACAATTCTGAAATAATCTTGCAAATATGAAGCATCTTCAGGCTCTTCCCAAGTGCAACACGGATAAATTAAGTGTATTGCATTACCATTGATTTTAGTACCACTGATCCTTCCCAGACACAATATAACTTCTTTTTTTCGTCCCTATGTCACTCTGCTAATATCTCAGGGCTTCAATAAGAAGGTTATAATACCAGATCAACAGTTCGTAACTCCCCCCTCCCCCTCCTTTGGATAGTGGGGGGAAACCAGAGAACGACGCTTCAGTCGTAATAAAGAAAGCCCCTCAAAAGAACCAAGAAAGTAAGCGAGCAACACTCATTGTTCCTCCTCCCCTGAGGGAGGAGGAACGTGGGGAGCGAAGGGGAGGAGACACTTTTAAAAAGCGAAATATTGAGAACGGGGTGAACCTATTTAACCCGTGTGCATCAACCGCGAGCCACACAATACAGGAGGTAACGCAAACTTACTTTAGCCGCCGTCCACCAACCACGGCAACACGGGCACGACCCAGCCTCCAACCGGGACGCCGGACAACCCCTGCCGGGGGGGACTGCCCACCCAGCCGCTCCCACCGGCAGGCCTCCGGCGCAGGCCGCCGCGCCTACCGAGGGGCTCTCCGAAAAGGAAGGAGGGATGCTGCCAGCACCTCCCCCCCCCCGACTCCGCGGGCCTCGGGGCCAAACCGCTACGTTACGCCCCTCCCTGTGTGTCCCCCCCACCTCCGCGCCCTCCCCTCAGGTGCGTGCGGAAGACCCGCAGGGCCCGTCCGGGACTGCGCCGCCCCAGGCCACACGGAGCCGGCTGGGGAGGCGCCAGCAGCGCCTCCTCCCCGCAGGGAAGGGCGGCTGGGTAGGGAGGGGATGCTCTGCCCCTCCACCGCCGCCACCTGTGAGAGCGAGCCCCGGCCTGACAGGCCGGGAAGCTGCCCCCCGGCC
>VYZM01017443.1:202601-296324 GCA_013398915.1 Dromas ardeola | reverse complement strand
GGGCGGGGCCGGGTTGTTGGCGCGCGACCCCTCGCTGTGCGCTCGCGCCCGCTGCGGGGGTCGCGCGCGCCGGCCGCGGCCGTTACTGCTGTTAAGACCGTTACTGGGCCGTACTCCCCTCACGGGGGGAAGAGGCAGCTTGTGCCTGGATGGCCGTGAGAGGGGCACCGCCCCGCCGGGTCTCCCCAGGCCCTCTCAGGGAGGGGGCCGCGGGCTGGGTGGAGCTGCCCTCCCCCCTGCTCCCGCAGCATCATTATTAGGAAAAACTTCTACAAAAACCCCGAAAGGGTTATCAAAGCACTGGAACAGGCTGCCCAGGGAAGTGGTGGAATCGCCATCCCTGGAGGTATTTAACTGTTGGGTGGACGTGACACCAGAAGGCTGTGCCGCCATACAGAGAGACATAGGCTGGAGAGTTGGGCGGAGAGAAACCTTATGAAACTCAATAAGGGCAAGTGTAGGGTGCTGCACCTGGGGAGGAATAACCCCATGCACCAGTACAGGTTGGGGGCTGACCTGCTGGAGAGCAGCACGGTGGAAAGAGACCTGGGAGTCCTGGTGGACAACAGGATGACCATGAGCCAGCAATGTGCCCTTGTGGCCAAGAAGGCCAATGGCATCCTGGNGAGTACTGTGTCCAGTTCTGGGCTCCCCAGCTCAAGAAGGACAGGGAACTGCTGGAGAAGGTACAGCATAGGGCTACGAAGATAATTAGGGGACTGGAACACCTCTCTTATGAAGAAAGGCTGAGGGACTTGGGTCTTTTCAGTCTGGAAAAAAGACGACTGAGGGGGGATCTTATCAACGCTTATAAATACTTAAAGGGTGGGTGTCAGGAGGATGGGGCCAGGCTCTTTTCAGTGGTGCCTGGTGACAGGACCAGAGGTAACAGGCACAACTCAAGCATAGGAAGTTCCATCTCAACATGAGGAGGAACTTCTTTACTTTGAGGGTGGCAGAGCACTGGACCAGGCTGCCCAGAGAGGTGGTTGAGTCTCCATCTCTGGAGACATTCAAAACCCGCCTGGACGCGTTCCTGTGCAACTTGCTCTAGGTGACCCTGCTCTGGCAGGGGGGTTGGACTAGATGATCTCCAGGGGTCCTTTCCAACCCCTACCATTCTGTGATTCTGTGATGCTTAGCAACATGGTTTAGTGGTGGTTTTGTCAGTTTTACATTGATGGTTGGACTTGATGATCTGAAAGGTCCCTTCCAACCTAGGCAATTCTATGACTCTGTGATTCTGTCACCCACCAGAGAGCCTCTGCGGCCTGTCCTGCATGGTCCCAGCCGCAGCAGCGGTGTGGGGTGGCACATCCGTGATCAGGATCTGCTCTGCAGCTGATGCGTGGCATGGCATGGAGCTTGGCGCTCGTTTTCTGGTAGTTACAGCCTTTTGCAAAGCCCTCAGGAAGTTTTGTACTAGGCTCTGTACTCCAAGACGTGAGGGAGAGTAGACTTGTGAGGTGGGTCTTTCCTGCCTAGTCAGTCTGGACCGGAGGCCTGCCTTCTGGTTGCTCATGAAAGCCTCTCGTGCCAGGCTTGCTTTCTAGCTGGCTGGCTGGCTCAGCAGGGTAGATAAGTTAAGGCTGGAGGTTTATCAGACGAAGTTTTTTAAACCTCAGACGAGGTTTTTTAAACTCAATGTCATCAGATTCCTCTGTGCATCAGGTGTGCCATTTACTCCAGCAATTATGCAATTGATTTTCAAATCCTCATGAGTTATGATGGAGATGTTGGGGCCTGGGATTTCTTTCTGTTTGCATGGAAACAGTAACCTCACATAGCTTCCCAACATCACTCCATTTCAGCAGCATCTCCTTCAGGCACTAACCTGACAACAACAAGGAGGACACAAATGAGGAAGTGCGTTGAACAATATGCAATGGATAGCCTCATGCTGTTGGCTAACAACTCTGTCCCTCTCCCAAAGAGAGACTCCTGGAATCCGGACAGGTCTTTCTGAGACTTGGCATATGAGAGTGAACCTCAGCAGAAGGAACAACAGAACCAGAGTTCCACTGTAGCTACAGGCAGAGACAAGGCGGCATGTGGTTACAACAGCTTTTGGAAGCCAGAAAAGAAAGAGCCCCCAAAGCTGAATTCAGCAAGAATCCAAAACTTTGTATACTGGAGGAGGGGGTAGGGAAGAAAAAAGAAAAAAAAATCAGAAAAAAATGCTAGCCTTGTAGCTTTTACATAATTGGGGGATTTAAAAGTCTAACCTGACCACTTTACAGAGAGAAAGAGAGACAAACTGAGAGACTACTCTGACTTCTTTGTAGGTTACATTTTTCTTTTGGGTACCACCTGAGCCCTATAAAATGAATGTAAGAATTTTCGTTACTGGATCTCCATTACTTTTCCAGATAATTCCTCTTCTGCCTAGCTTCTGTTTTTACTTAAACTGTGTCTTTTATTTCTCTTTAGTCCTTGATCATAGGCTGTTTCTGGGTTGTGTAATCATATTAGACACTTTAGAAGTCGGAGGGTGCGTACTCACTCATTTTGCCAACAGGTCAGATTAAACTACATTTTAATTTCCCCTAAAAACTAATAAGCTGTGCAACAAACCCCACAAACCATGCATGGACTAGGTAGATAAAAGAAACAAAGGATTACGGTTTCTAAAGTATGTCACAGTGTTAGCTAAGTGGGACAAATAAAAGGTTTCTCACATTCCCAGGGACTGCAGGTCCCTATGGGGTGACAATAAAGTAAATGAATAATAGAATCAAATTTAAGTCAAGTTAGTCATCATTTCAGTGCCCATCGAAACCAGCCTGGCTTGGAAATACACTGTCATTTGAGTAAGGCAAAATTAACAGTTTTGCACATCTTTGGTTAACCAAAAAAAAACCCTCTTTTTGACCAACTCCTTCTTTCAAAATACTTTTCAATTTTCATAAAAAGAAAAAATTCTCTGAGAGGGTTTTGTTGTTTTTTGCGTATCAAGACTTACAGTAAGTAAAAATTATCCAAAACAAAATAGATCTGGAAGCAATGTAAACATGAGAAAGCACGCTTTAAAAATAAATTCAAGCCTTTTATTTCCTTTGTTTTATAATTCCCCTTAGACTATTCAGAATAATGAGTTCCTATGGCTCCCTGCCAAAACCTTGAAAAAAATCAAGATTTACCCTCATCAGGAAACTATGAAACATAACCCACAGCATGCCATTGTTTGTCAGAATTATTTTTTGTTGTTATACAATAATAAAAATGGGGATAGCTTTGAAATAGTGATTTATGTTTTATTTCCAATTGTTTTAAATACTGCCTATGTAAAAGCACAGGAAACTTGGCTGGTCAGCCAACACTTACTAAAACGTGTATTAATTGGGAAGAAATAGAGTATCCATTTCTGGGCGCTGGTATTTTGTGTCCTGTTCAGTTTTATATTTTTCAGGGCAGGGCCTGGCCAGTTGGAGCCTGACCCACTGCCCCCAGCCAGGGAGCAGGGCAAACCAGGGACAGCCCTATCCCAGGGCATTGGGGGCCTCCGTGGGGACAGGGGCTAGTCAAGGCCAGGCTGGGATGTCAGTGTGGGACTCAGGATCAGGCCCGGTGAGGGGAACCAGCATCAGGCAAAGCTGACTGGATGGAGTCATGCACCTGTAGTGTTTTCTGCCTGCTCTTTCACTATCAAAAATAGGCATCTTTGGAATCTTTCTGTCAGAAATACGGTCATGTCGCTGGTACTATCCTGAGTCACTGTCTGCACCTGTCTTTTAAGCTTGATATTTTCAGGATCACTGGCTTGGAGCAACTTGCTGAAAGATTATCTCGGACTAACTTATATGTCATCTCTCTAACGTATTGAATGCCAGTTCCATAAAAGGAGATGAAGAGCTAGTCTGTGACTTTATGGCAATTTTCCATCCATTTTCTTACTTATCTCTTACTTATTTTTTTTCCTTTGTACACAGTGGCATGATTGTGTCAGTGGTTTGGTTGTTTGGGTTTTTTTTATGATACTACCTCTGAAAAATGTCCCTCTATAACTAAAGCTTTATTAAGTTCAGGCAAGACTTTAAATTACATCCAATAAACTACGCTAATGTAATTTATAATAATACAGATTACCTTCTCAAAGACAGATAGGTGATTTATAGGCTTTGTATTCCTACCTTTAACAGGAGGCATAGCATATGCTTCTTGTACCTGGGTAAGCCTTTCCATTGATCTCCTCGCAGCAAGCTGGGAAGGATCTGCCATACTTGGTACTATTCTCCCTCCCCAAAATCTAAAGCTCATAATGTAATAATTTCATTAATGACTTGTAGTGGCTTATCTGTATATAACATACCCTTATGCTCCCCAGACCAGCTACCTGCTTTTACGTCTGCACTGCTTCTGGGCTGTGCCAGCATGAACATTTGTGAAATCAAGCAGTAAATGAGATTGAACTGAGACGACTAGAAAACAACCTGCTTTCCTTCCTTTTTGGTGATCCAGTTCACCAACATAATAAATGTGTCAGCGTGGCACTGAGGATAGCACAGGGACAACCGAAAACGGAAACAGCTTAAATGAGCTTGTTCTGCCACTGAGTGCATATCCATGTGTTGACTGGCATTGCCATTTAGACCCTGCTCAGCCTCTCCTCAAAAACACTCTTGACACACCTACCAGCTACAAAACTGGAACTCTTCATTTGAGTGCATAATTTCATTAGTCATCCTGTCATGAATCTTTGGCCGGGGCTGGACCATGGTGTTTGTCTCTAACAAAGGTTGGTTTTATGGCACTATGGTATAATGCAGTGACATTTTCTGGTTTCTTTTCACTGAATGTTTCATGAATCTGTTGTTTCCAGTGACATGTTTGAGAAGTCATTTTTATTTGTGTGTTGGTGGATATCTTCACTTCTGTTTTCAGCAGTGTAAACTAATAGTCCTTATATATATAAGTTGCAGCTATTACTGTTTTTTCTTTCCCTGGAGTTTGATCTGTAAGCTGTGTAAATCCTCTTCCAAAACAATATGCATAAAGAGCGTAACCCACAGACTGCATTAATCCCTCAGGTGGCCAGTTATGTCCTGCTGACAAATGAGTTCTCAGAGCCAACTTAATGGGCCTTTTAATGCAAAATGGAAAGCGTCACATACTAGCCTTATCAAAAGATGCATTGTACTGTGTAGAGAGGGTTTCAGATGCTACGAGATTCTTATCCAAAGGCTTGGAAAGCTCTCTGGATTCACATCCTTTCTGTGCATTGTGTTTACTTAGAGGATGCGATAACACCGTCACTATGTTACACAAGAGTACAATAATAACTGGAGCTGGCTGGGAAGAGAAATTTCTATTCTACAGGAAATTCCAGCTTGTCAATATTTTGTTTCATCGAGCGCTGGAACAAAACGCGTTGGCTCTGCAGCCTTTCTGGCAAAAATGGAACAATCTATTACTTTGCCAGCTGACAAGCCTGGGGAGCCAAGAAACCAACTGAGCAGTCGGCATGTTGCCAGGGAGCTAGATAGCCTGTCAGCTGAGCTACAGTAAGCAGCCATCTTGGTTGGATTTCTGGCCAGCAGCCACAGCCAAGGAAGTTTAAGCTTCTGTAGAAAGTTTGGATGGAACCAGTATGATCCAGCATTTTCAGTGCCAATCTGTTCAATTGGAAAATGTTCAAGCACCTTCTCAATAACTGACTACCGTCAGAAAAAAATGTAACTGTACTCCACTTTGGATTCCTTATGGATTTCTGCAGCTTTGCCTTGTGATTTATGCACACCTTCATTGCTCGTATGAGCTGATGAAATCAGCTGATGAAATCAGCTGATGAATTTTTCCTTAAGCTTCAGTGATGATACCCAAGCCCATGAGGGATTTTTCAGGGTGTCCCTCATTACTAGTTTTTTTGACTATTGTCATTAGGAATACCTAGTAGTATCTGCTTGTGTATGCCTGCTAACCGGAAGGTACAGTTGCTGTAGACAATACACTATTACATTGAAATAAACTCTTATTTGTATCTGCTATCAGATACACACTGCCTCTTTTGTGTCCACATTTGTGGATGAATTTAAGTTAGGATGAACTTGCCAAAAAATGCAGTAATGAGGCAAATATATCTTCTGAAATAGGTAAAAGATACTGATCTTTTATGCCCTACTAAGTAATTGCTAATGTTGAAGTCAACACCAATACAGAGAGCCCCCTTCATTTTCAGAACTAGCTGTGCTCAAGTGCTAAGTTTGCTGAATGTAACCTTAGATATTATTGCAGAATTCTGGCAGTGTTCCAGTCGTCTGTCCCTTTTGGTGTTTTTTAGGAAAAGATGTTGGAAAAGTTCATTTAAAAAATTGCATCTTTGCGTTCCTGCAGTTTACAATTATGGTATCATCATAAAAGGTATCAGCTTCTTTTTTAAAATGTTTGGATAATTTCTGTTGTAGGATAAATCTCATCATTTCTTAAATATGCAGATACTGTATACTTTTCTCATTTGTTTCCAACCAGTTGCTGCATATACTTCCTCTTTAAAGCCCAGAGATGTCATATACCATCGTTACTTCAACTGTGGTAACTCCAGGGAACAATTCATTCCCTTGTAAATGTTTAGTGGTAATTAAGTTTTCTACAACGTCATCTATTTAAGTAGTCTCTAATACTCCTGCTGTGAAATCAGAGGAACAACAGATGCTTTACTGAGCTACATTTCAAATCTTGTTCCTTCCACTTGTAAATAAACCTGACTCTTATTTTCTCTCTCAAATTGAACTACTGCAGAGATGCTGCAGCAGTCTTGGTGAATCCCATGCTATTGCCATCTGGATTCCAAATGAATTTTATGGCACTTCCTCTGCTTTTCATTGACCTTTATATTTTCTATGGATGGCTCAGTTTATTGCTGTTTTTACAGAGTTTATTCTTGAACTGGAAATCATTTGTGTTTAATGTACCATTCATGGTGTGCTTGCTTCTGCATTTCTGGCAGCTTTGTTACAGTTTGCTGTGCGCTGCTGCAATGTATCTTAAAATGGGCTCTTCATCTCAGGTGCATTAACTTCAGCATATGTTTAAGATTTAAGTCAGTCTCAATATGTCTGTTTGGATTGCCTGGCTTTATATTTCACACACAAATAGCTGCTGTCATGTGTCATTTGAGTCTGTCTGATTCTTAGTTTCCTCAGTGTTGCTGCATACTTGGATATTATTTCATTTCCTCTCTGATTCAGTATTTAAAAGAAGTGCTCCTTAAACAAGTGTGCATTTTAATGAAAGTGTTACTGTCTTTTCTTTCAAAATATTGAAGAGATACTGCCAAATCCTTACAATGTTTGGTGACACCTTTTCAGCAATAATAGGAATGTTAATGGCTTCTCCCAAACTTCATTTTCAGTTCTCTCAAAAAAATAAAATGAAAGTGGGAGTGACAAGGAATCAATCATCTAAGACACACTAGGAGTACCTCACTCCATCCATATGGTTGTATAAAAGCTCATTGTGATACAAAGAATCCTGAAAAGCCTTATGTCGAAGAGAGGGAATTATTACCCCAGGGAGCTTCCATTGTGAAAAATGACCACTGTAACACACCTTTCCAAGAACCTCTTTGCAAATTACTCTTTGAAGATGGAAAATCTTGGCCAGAATAAAACAAAGAATAGAAATGCCTGAAAGAAATGCCATGCGTTCTTCCCTACTGCCGTGAGATTTCTGAGTAGCTGTTTCTGAGCTACCTTTGCTGAAGGCTATTTCATTTTCATAATGAAATTTTTCCAGGAAAATTTCTCAGCTCAGACGGGTCACATTTACACAGCCTATTGAGAACCAAATAAGTTTAATTTTTCAACTGTCACTGAAGCAGATCAGAGCAGAAATGTAGAAGGTAAACAATATCTGAAA
Source organism: Dromas ardeola (assembly GCA_013398915.1). NCBI lineage: Eukaryota > Metazoa > Chordata > Aves > Charadriiformes > Dromadidae > Dromas > Dromas ardeola. Next base: position 288,470 of record VYZM01017443.1, on the reverse strand, counting down.
TATATTTTGAGCTTAACTAAAATATTGGAACTGATGATTATCCCATGTACTCCTGATGTATGAAGTACAGCAACTGGAGTCTGTTGGGTTGGTAATGGAATGGAATGATAAACTAAGCCTGAGTCTAAATAGGAATGATTTTTTAAATTTCTGCACCTGGATATAGGTGGATAATAATGACAGTAATGTCTATAATATTCTGTCATTTAGTCAAGGTGAAGCTTGAAAAAAAACAAGTGTGGCAATTTCTGGAAGAAGCAGCTCCATGATTTTGCTTTGACCAGTAAGACGGCACAAGAATGGAAGAGATGGTAGCTTGTAGGAACAAGTCTTCTTATTTCTTTGTTGCAAAGATGTGACATACAGAAAATACAGTATCTGTTGCAGAGCAACAAAAACGTTCCACAGGATTACCAATAGTTACAGCTCACTTGATCGTGACTGTAAATTGAGTTTTTCAAGAGTCAAATGTAGCTTAAAATTATACATCTTGGTAAGACTGTGTATTACTGGGTACTTTAGACCACGTACCAATGATGTATTAGTTAATATTTTAATTAAGAAAAATAATTTTTAAGTTTGTTGAAAGGAAAATATCTTCTTTGTGGCCACTGATGTTTTAAAGCCATGGAAACATATATATCTAAAAAAAGCTAAAACATTTTTCATTGGTTGAAAGGGGAATAATCCATTGCCTGCTTGCTCAGTTGCAAGAAACTGTATTAGGAATACATGAAAATGTAAAAAAATTGCTTTCAAATAATTGCCCAGGTCACATGCTGCACAATAAAGCAGATGTGCTATGCAGATAAATCATAATTTGATCCTGAAAGCTGTGTTATAAAAGTATGAAATTAATTTTTTCCGTATGTGCCAAAAAGTTTCCAGAACTACCAGCAGCCTTTCATTTCATCCGCTTTGAATACGTGGAAACATTGAGGCCTGTCCCTGCAAGATGGTTATCTTGAGAGATTGCAGTCAAAAGGTTTCTTAAGTGTTTTCGTGCTACTAAAAGTCAGGTAAGGATTCACCAACTGTGATTTTCTTTTCTTTAGGGGCAGTGAAGATGGGCTACAGGAAATAAATTAGTGGCTGAAGCCTCTATAATATTCATATTTCTTTATTTTATGCCAGAAAGTCTACGACAGTCATAAGTGTAGAACCATCTGATCCTTTATGAGCTGAAGTTAATAGTATAATAAAGTCACTGAAGGATAAGTTAAAATAATGTATTGATGATGGACTCTTTAGTAATATACTCTCTAAAACACATCATACCAAGGGAGAAAAATGGAAATGAATTTCATTTCACCTACAAACCTAACTTTACCATTTTTATATCAGAAAGGAAGTTACGTTAATCTGATTTAGCTTATTCATCAGCAAAATTATGTTGATTTTTCAGGGCATCGAAAGCATCTTTTTATGGTTGAAAACTGATTGATGTGAATGGTTTGTGTGGGGAAGAACTGCAGGGTTTCAGAAGAATCACTGAGAAGTTTGCATGCAGCTTTTGTTAGGAAATAGTCTAATACTTTGTCTTGCCATCCTAGTTCTCTCAGGCTGAAGGCATACCTTCTCCTCCTGCCTCCTTCATCATCCATGGAGGGGGAACCCTTTGGAGCTTTGCAGCTTTGAATGGCTGATTTTCGTTATCAGAAATAAGGAAAATCATGGAAAATAGAGGGGGTTTTTATGAGGCAGAGCGTTAGAACACATAAGTCTGCTCCTAATAACTGATATGTGATGCAGGAAGAGCCTAAATCTGAGAAATGGGAAATGTGCCAGGATCCAGAGTACAGATTCTATCCTCCCTTCTTTTTGTTTTTAATTTGAGGTATTTATTTTGTCCCCTTCTGACTTGGGTGTGCCAGGGGAGGATAATTTTCTATGTAAACGCATGTGAAGAGACTGCAGAAACCTAATGTATATTGATGGTGTTAAGGCTGAGTTTCTAAGGAAACTTAATTTCAGTTTTATAGATGACAAGTTTTAAGATACGATTTAAAAATTTGAAATTTGTTCTTAATGTAAATAATATTATTAATTGCAACTTAGCATGGCTATTTGGTGTATTTGAAGGCAGTATATATGTGTATGTGAGAGAAAAATACAAGCTGTGCTACAGAAAATACCTTATTTTCATTAAAATAAAGCCTTCCACTGAGGCCTTTAATTTTTAATGTGGGTGTTTTCCAGTTCTGTTCAGGAGAGGTAATGATGCACGCTGCAGGTGAAGGAGGCATGTCAGAGCTAGGAGTGCTGCTCACATCATGGACTGAGGAAAAGAGTACCGTATAGGCAGACTATTACAGTCCCTCAGTATTCAGAACCATCTGGGAGATGGCAGAAAGTGAATTTAAAAGCTACTGTGCACTGCATCCGTCTCCCTCTGTGCTCCAAAGTATTTAATAAATTCTGCCCCCACAGTGATCTCAAGAGCAGTCCTCAGGTGCTTTTTGTATGTACATCTTGATTCATTAGAAAAAAACCACCCTAATTTAAAAATAATAATGTAGTGTGTGATTATAAAGGACATCTTTTTAAAATTATATTAATTGGTCCTACAAGAAAGCTGGAGAGGGACTTTTTACAAGGACATGTAGTGATAGAACGAGGAGTAATGGTTTCAAACTGGAAGAGGGTAGATTTAGATTAGATATCAGGAAGAATTTTTTCACTATGAGGGTGGTGAGGCACTGGAACAGGTTGCCCAGAGAAGCTGTGGATGCGCCATCCCTGGAAGTGTTCAAGGCCAGGCTGGATGGGGCTTTGAGCAGCCTGGTCTAGTGGGAGGGGTCCCTGTCCATGGCAGGAGTGTTGGAACTAGATGATATTTAAGGTCCATCCCAACCCAAACCATCCTATGATTCTATATTAAAAAACTCTATGACATTCATCAGAGGTGTGATCATGCACACCTGTCTTTTCATTCAACATCCTTTTACCGTGAATGATACAGAACTAATGCAAGACGATTCTACATCAAAAGTTAAGTTCTAAAAAGTGACAGTTTCACAAAATATTGAGGCGCACAGTTACAGATTAATTTTTTTTGTCCATCTATGCATGTGCTATTTTTACCAGTGACAAAATATTCAATCAGTTAAACATAACAGGTCTTTGAAATACCTTGACAAGAAGCTGCACAAAGCACACACGCAGTAGCACGTAGTCCATTTTGCCACGTTGCTCTTGAAGAATGCAAAGTTTGCATTGAAATTCAGTCTTTCTCTAATTAGCTGAAATTTATGACCAAAACAACTTCATTTAGACCTCTTTTTCTGTTAAAGTTCCTATCACCATAGAAATGTCAGCATTTTCATGCCAGAACCAACAGTCCAGCCCATATTCCATCTCTGACAGTAGTTAACAAAAGATGTGTTACATGAAGGTGCCCATTATCCAATGAAGACCAAATATAGGAAACATTTATTTATAACTTCTGACATTTAATAATTTTCTCAAGTTTTAAAGTCTGAGACATGGGGTTTCCACAAATGTTCTTAGTGATACAGATTTGATCGTCTAGCTAGTGTTAAATTTCTTCTTTTTTTTTTTTTTTTTAATGAAAGTAAAAGCTCTGCACTTTTTAAAAAGCAGATTAGAATGAAAAATTACTGATTTTTTTTCATTTTAACTGAAAGGCTGAACCCATGCAAAAAAGGAGACTGTTGTCAAATACATTGGCAGCCATGCAGGGCTGAATTTAGCTATGCTATACCATATACAGGGCTGACTAGCTCAGTATTTACAGTTCTTACATATACACAAAAAGCCCCAAACTCACCTCTCACTTGAGATCACCGAGAGATTTATCCAATGCAAAATTCGGACAGGACTGACCACCAGAATTTAGACACACTATGAGAAGCGCCATAGGATCATTAATGACAGCAGACAGTTGGGTTTTCTCCTTCTGTCTCACTGGGAGGAGGAAGGAAAGCTCCAGCAAAATGCTGGGATGAAGTATCTTCCCGGAACACCGGTTAAATGTCTAATCAGACAGCTACAGAATTAGTAACATCATTCCAAGCTATGCTTTTCGGCATTCTTTGGAGATGTCACATTCCAGTATGGAAACTACTTAGCTCATGGTTTTTTAATAGCACTTGTAAAAGACTGGGGCTTTTTCTTTACTCTAATAGTGCCTTGGTGTCATTCTGGAGAAGTTGTCAGTGTTTCTACCTTAATTCTGTTCTTCTCTGGTGAAACTGAGGATGCAGTTTCTGCCAGCTTACGGGCGGTGAACGGGGAAGATTATGCTCTCTTTACCTTTTGTCATTCCTCTTTTGCCCCAGTACTACCTCCTCCTTGGGCCAGTCCTAGTGCTGGATCCTTCTATCACTTGGTTTAGTTCATTAACCCAGCAGATTCCTACCATGTTGTGGTGGTGATTGCTTCTCCTTGACAAATCATGGAATCCTAGAATAGCTTGGTTTGGAAGGGACATTAAAGGTCACCTAGTGCAACTCCCCTGCCATGGGCAGGGAGACCTCCCACTGGAGCGGGTTGCTCAAAGCCCCATCCAGCCTGGCCTTGAACACTTCCAGGGATGGGGCATCCGCAACTTCTCTGGGCAACCTGTTCCTGTGTTTCACTACCTGCTTTGCAAAGAATTTTTCCTTATATCTAGTCTAAATCCTCCCTTTTGTAATTTAAAGCCATTACCTCTTGTCCTATTGCAACAGGCCCTGTTTGTCCCCATCTTTCCTGTAGGCCCCCTTTAAGTACTGGAAGGCTGCAATAAGGTCTCCCCAGAGCCTTCTCTTCTCCAGGCTGAACACCACCAACTCTCTCAGCCTGTCCTCATAGCAGAGGTGCTCCAGCCCTCTGTTCGTTTTTGTGGCCCTCTTCTGGACCCACTCCAACAGGTCCATGTCCTTCTTATGTTGGGGGCTCCAGAGCTGGATGCAGTACTCCAGGTGGGGTCTCACCAGAGCCGAGTAGAGGGGCAGCACCCCCCACCCCCCCCCGACCTGCTGGCAATGTTAGAGAGTTACGCTGTTTGACAGAGAGGTCTGACAATAAACAGTACTGGAGCTGAGTAAGTAGCAGAGAGCAAGACAGGGAACAGGAATGTGAAATTACAATCTGAAATTTCTGTTCTTTTAAATGGCACTACAGCATAACTCGTAATTTTTCTTGAAAAGTAGTGAGCAGCTCCGTGGTTTAAAGGGAATGCAAATGAGGGAGCAAACCAAGCAGTTTGCAGTAGGTTTCTCACTGTGATGGAGCTCTGCAAGCACTAGGTGGCCTGCTTTTAAAGGAAATGAGAAAGCCCATCCATTGCAGTATGGAAGAGAAGACTAAAAAGTACAATTTGCACTAGTTATGTGTCTATTTTATAAACCATGCTACTCTGTGATGAATTAAGGGAATATCAGTTTTTATTTATTGTGGTGCAGTGAAATCACAGAATACTGTACTCACTTCATAGATATTAGAGGTGATTTATCAAATTGTTTAGACATGGGATCAAGTTAATAAATGAAAACTATCTGTGTGCAGGCTCTGGCTGTACCTTAGTTTAAACTGCTTGCATAGCGATGTAGTTGAATTACTTCATACTTGCTGTGACAGAAGCCGTTACCACAGCTTAGCTGATGTGGTATCCTATGACCTCATCATGACTATGAGCCATTGGAGAATGTATATTCAACTCAAAAAACAGCTGTGGCAGAAGTTAAGGATTAATTCTGTATACTGAAACAATATAATATGTGCTTTCAAAGTGCATTACCCTATCCCCATACTCGGTCCAGGAAAAAGGCTCAACACCTCTGTAAAATGACGCTTGAAGGGAGACACCACCAATGTTGGTGTTGGATGCCCTCAAAGACAGTGAGTGCCAAAGGAGAATGGAAGGTGAGAGATGCAGCTGCCCTGCAAAGTGTGGTGTTAACAACAGGCGTTTTGCTCCAGTTTTGTTTTTGACTATCAAAAGGGGAGGACAAGAGAAAAAGATGGGATTCAGAAAGAGAAACTGCATTTTAGCTGAGGTGCTGAATGTCTTCTGGGAAAGTCCTGCTAGCAGTTATAATTTGTGTATTGCTAAAGGAGAATGACACCTACTCCAGGCCAGTAAAAAGAGTCAATGTGAAAAGAAACACTTCAACTTATTGTAAAGGTCTTGAACCACTAAATTAAAAAAATCAGTTAATATTGAAAGCAAACCAAGCTTTGGTGAAATAGTAAGGGACTCTGAGAAGAAATGGGGTTGTTCAGCCTGAAGAAGAGAAGGCTCCAGGGAGACCTTATAGTGGCCTTCCAGTACCTGAAGGGGGCCTACAGGAAAGATGGGGAGGGACTCTATGAGGGAGTGTAGCGATAGGATGAGGAGTAATGGTTTTAAAGTGAAAGAGGGGAGATTTAGACTAGATATTAGGAAGAAATTCTTTACTGTGAGGGTGGTGAGACATTGGAAAAGGTTTCCCAGAGAAAGTTGTGGATGCCCCATCCCTGGAAGTGTTCAAGGCCAGGCTGGATGGGGCTGTGAGTGGAAGGTGTCCCTGCCCATGGCAGGGGAGTTGGAACAAAATGATGGGGAGTGTAATATTAGGACAAGGGGTAACGGCCTTAAACTGAAAGAGGGTAGATTTAGATTGGATATCAGGAAGAAATTCTTTACGGTGAGGGTGGTGAGCCACTGCAACAGGTTGCCCAGGGAAGCTGTCAATGCCCCATCCCTGGAAGTGTTCAAGACCAGGCTAGATGAGGCTTTGAGCAGCCTGGTCTAGTGGGAGGTGTCCCTGCCCATGGCAGGGGGGTTGGAACTAGATGACCTTTAAGGTCCCTTCCAACCTAAACCATTCTATGATTCTATGCTCAATGATGCTTTAGGTGCCAGAATCACCCAGTGACCAAAGCTGGCCTGCAGCAGAATTCTAGTGTGGCACAGACCCTAAAATTCTCATTTTTCTTTGTTTGATGTGGGAGGTGGGAACCTGACAGCAGGAGCAAGTGAGTCTGGCAGCCAGAATGGGAACATTAATGGATTGGTAAAATGTCATGTCACATCTTTCCATCGCTGTGCTTCCTCCCAGGCAAACCCCTTCACCCTTTCCACCAACCCAAAGGTAGCCTGATGGTCAGGCTCCCAATAAGACACAAAGCAAGTAAGTCTACTGAGGATAGGAGTGCTCTTTAAATCCAGGGAAAATATTTTTTCTTTCCGCTTCCCCAGGGGTTAGTCTGGATATCAGAGGCACTCAAATTAGGTATTAGATTAACAGATGTAGAAGAATCACAAGAGTTTATATTCCAGGATTTTTTTCCATTTAATCCAGCCAGGCAAAAAAGTCTTTAATAAAATCTCAGATTGACTGGCCATCTAAGAAAACACAGGACCTTGAATATATACATAAATCTCAAAATATATACATTTTGAGAGGAGATTTGTGCATAATAAATAAGCCATGATCTATTGTTGATCCTGCTGGCAAACGGTATGGTTTAATAATTTAAGTTCTGTTTAAAAACTAGCACTTCATCAAACCTTAATTGAGCTTAGTCAGCCATTAGCTATGGTTCTTATTGACTAAGAAAGAAATGGTGATTGATTGTCCCGACATAATTAATTGTTATTGTATTTTTCAGGAATTTAGGCTCATTTGCCCAGGCTACTCTTTCCACAATGTTTGGAAGATTTAACTAATACTTCTATAAATATTTTAAATAGGCTCAAGATCCTGGGAATTAAAGAGTAATCGTTTTCATGGCTGAGTGGCCACAAGGAGATGAAATTATATTGAAAATTTTAATAGAGAAGACATTTGATTTGTAAAGCTCTATATACCTTCCTAATACAATTTTGAGAAGGTTTTACTATAAAATTCACGCTGTTCTTTTCTCAGTGCTGAGGTGTAGCAGGGCTGGCACAGGTATTGTCTACTCCATCTCCCCGTGTTTAACTGTCTAATTCCTTTATAAACTCTTGAAGAAAATTTTTTTATTTTTACTCATGTATAAACTCATGCAATTATTTTCTTCAGATGACATAAATAACAAATGACAGATGTGACTAACTGGCATCTGGAAAAATAATTTTTCAACAGGATTTCATGAGGTGATTGATGCTGTCTAATGCTCTCCCACCTCATGATCTCAAGTGTCCCACATGTACCAACACTTCCTTGGGTTTATGGCATGTGGATTGCCTAAGAGAAGGGGCTCCAAACATGGTGGCGTGGAAGGTGGAGGCCCGGAAGAGAGGAAGCGAGAAAGACCGAATGACAGAGCAGACTCACGTAAAGCTCACCTTCTTCGAAAGTCAGTGCTTAAAGAAGAAAAACCCACTCCATAACACAGGGTTTTATTTACTTGTCTGTGTTTTAATTTTAGGAAAGGGTTACCTACACAAGTCCAGGTAAGGGTACTCTGGCTCAGATGAGGAGTTGACCCCAGGACCCAACCTGCTCCTCCCCATGTCGCCTAGGTTGGAAGGGACCTTTCAGATCATCCAGTTCAACCATCAACCTGACAAAAACCATCACTAAACCATATCTCTAAGCACCACATCTACCCATCTTTTAAAAACCTCCAGGAATGGTGACTCACCCACTTCTCTGGGCAGCTTGTTCCAATGCTTAATAACCCTTTCAGTGTAAAAATTTTTCCTAATATCCAGTCTAAACCTCCCCTGGTGCAACTTGAGGCCGTTTCCTTTTGTCCTATCACCTGTTACTTGGGAGAAGAGACTGACCCCCACCTCTTTACAACCTCCTTTCAGGTAGTTGTAGAGAGCGATAAGGTCTCCCCTCCGCCTCCTTTTCTCTAGGCTAAACAACCCCAGTTCCCTCAGCCACTCCTCGTAAGACTTATTCTGGGCAAGGAAGAAGCTGGGAAAGGAGAAAGGACGGCCTGAAACCATTACCTACCAAGCTCTTTGTGCAGGTATTCTGGAGTAACTGGTGAATCTACTATGCTTATATAAGTGGGTTCCCCAACTCCAAAAAAACCTGTGTTTTGGAAGCGGCTCCATGGCGTCTTCACACACTCCTGCATTTTCTTCATTTTTATTCATCTAAAAATAGCCCCTTAATATTTCTGATGGACTGAATTCATGCTTTTAAGCAGTTAGCTGGAAAATAAGTCATCAAGCATAAATCAGAAGCCCATACTTTCATACTGCTTGCAGGATCCTGCATGAAAACTTGCTGACTTGACGTTCAGAGAACCAATGGCTTCAACAGCAGGTCAGAGAAGCCGTGCCCAGGAAGCCTCAGCAAAGCGGCATTCTCTCAGGGTGAGGGAAAACACGCAATTCGTTGAATAGTTATGCCATTAGCAGATTATTATTACCAGGGACAGCATGTTAGAGATTCAGAGGTATTAGCTGTGTGATTTTTAATTAATGAACTGATTTACTCGGAAGATAGCGTGACTGCCAGGAGAATGTATATCTGCTGTTACACTGACGTCACTAGAAATGAAATTGAAGAAAGGAAGTTGCACTTGGCAACATGTAATTGGGAAATGACGACAGGTACCTGAGAAGGACTGAAAGCTTTGAGATATGGGAGAGGCAAATAACAGCTAAAGGGCAGAGTGGAGGAATGAGTTCAGAGGGGCAAGCGCGGGCACAGCTGTGCGCTGCTGTCAGGGAAAGGAAATGGAAACTAAAGCCCCAGCAGAAACGTCCCAGGATGTCCCATTTCATCACCGTGACACCTATCCGTCTCTCCCTCTATAAAAAGAAAAATGCACTTCCGTGTAGACCCCCTCGGTTCTCAGCTAAAAGAGGAGGGCTGAGGCCAGCTGCTGCCCTCACTCATCTCTTCTGCATTTGGCCAGGACAGAAGCTATTGCGCCCGCCTTGTGTTTTGTCATGCTCAGAGTACAGAGTCAACTCATGGCCTCTTCCTGCCATTACGTGGCTGGGGACAATCAAGGCCGTGGTTCTGTTGACATGGGTTATTTTATTTCCTAAAAGTATGCTTATAAGTATGATCAGAACTGCAGCTATATAATTAGAAAATAGCCTGTAATAACTACGGAGGAATTGGTACGAACAACTAGTTAAATGCACAACCAGTTTGGGCTAACACCACGCTCCCACATCTGCTTCCAGGACAGGGGCAGATTTTAATCTAAATACAAACTTTCAGTGGCCTGAATGGCATCGCTGTAAAATAATTTTCTTTCTCACTTTTTGCCGTGCCCACAGTTCTAATATTCCAACATTTGAATATTCTAATATTATGAAATGTGGGAGCTGCCATCAGTTTCATTTTTGCCCTTGCAGATTGTCACTCCATCCCAACGAAACCACTACTAGAGTTTGTATTTTAGACAAGACATCTATAGAGTCCTTTTCCATAAACTCTCCGGGCAAGAACTCTATTACAGGTTTGCTTCTAGGGATTTGCTTCAGGACTTCTAACTTAATCTCTTTCCTCTCTACCACCACCTTTTTTTTTTTAAATTTTAATGAATTTAGTCATGGGAGTTAAAAGCACAATCTCAAAGTTTTTATCGTCAGGTATTCAGTATCACTGGCATGAACGGATTGATTATACACCACAAGCACTAAAATATGTATTGTGGTATAAAGTTCACCATTTATCAAACTCTTCTTAAAATGATTAAAAACTTCCCTAAGTGCATCTCCCAAATTAAGTTGCTTAATAATGCAACGACTTTTTTCACATTCTTTGACTTCTTATTCACACAAATCTAACATACATGCCAGGTGAACTACGGGAAGCCAACCTTTTGTTCAGTCTTACTGCTAGAAGCAATTCTGGAGAGTTCATGGTGCCAGTACACCATCAAACCCAGTCTCATATACTGCAGAGTGCCATCCCCAGTGGTGTCCCCGACTTCACCTCATTAGCTATTTCTCCTAATACAGTCTCTCATTTATGCCACAGCTTTGATTATTACAACCAACCATTTCAGGCTTCAGTGCTAAGAGATTTGTAAGCACCTGGAATTCATTGTGTGCTAAAACCGCCAGCTCTGACCTTTAAGGATACTGGGTTATCCATAAAAATGCCTCTCCCACGTATGATCGCTTCAGGACAATCAGATCTCAACCACAAGATGATTGCCTTCATCAGCCACGAGATTATTGCTTTCATCAACTGACTTAGGTTCCTATCCGCTATATTTTTCCTTCTGTATGAGCCATTGATTGTAGCTACTCTCACATCACGTCTTAAGTACCAGCCGAGTAGCTCACTGACCCACAACACGGCAGGTGATGATTGCCTGCGGAATTGCCCCGTCCTGGCATGGAGTCAACTCAAACGAGCATTTATCTGGGTTGGTGTTAGAGAGGTTCAGTATATACTACTAAGGAAAAATGTGTTTGTTTTACTGCCGCTTACCTTGGGGAGAAAAAAAAGGGCACGACTGTATATTCCATTTTAATGACTGTTGTTACTATGGATGCAAGTGTAAATCTATTTTTGCATTTAATACGCCGTATGCCAGCAAGATCTGGCGGAGTATCCCTGTAAATGTAAACACCTACATGCACAGTGACCTACTTACAAGTTACATGTGGGTTTGCACGTAGCCATATAAAGTATGTTTAAAAGCTGTATTCAAAGCCTGTAATTTAAAACAATTTTCAGGCAGCGTGTGGCAGACTGAATAGAAATGATGCTTGATAGTCGTTCATCCACATTTTATTTAGTTTTAACATACAGCGCTTTCTTTGAAATTACAACGGCTTACACTGTGTGCCAAGGGCTTGCCATTGTATTGATTTCAATGGGGAATTTTGTTTTGGATTTGATGACACTGATAGCAGCCCACGCTTGGAGTGGGTAACATCTAAAATTCAGTGTCATGGTGTTCAAGGATTTCCACTGATTTACAGACACAGAAAAAAAATTCAAGGACTTACATACATTGAATGCATTCTGTTTATTTGAGAAGGAAGATCTCATCCGAGTGCCTGTTACGGAAGGCATCTCTTATCATGTACAATAAAATCAACCATTGCTTCCAGCAGAATACAAAAATACACATCTCAGTGACTTCCATACAATAATAAATATGTAATCATGCATCCAACAATAAAAAGGCACGGAAAACTGGTCACTTAGTAGTCATAAAAATTACTAACTATATTAACAAAGCCACCCAAATTATCTGTACAAGGAAATGTAACAATATATTCCAAAGGTGAAAACACATAAAACATCTTTAAAATAGTATATGCAATAAATACCTCAATTGTTTTTTATATATTAAAAATAAAACTGTGCCATTGTAAACAGTATGTAAACAAACAAAATTCACTGTTCCTTACCATTATTACAAGTAAATAAAGCCAAAAGTTACACCCCTGCTCTGTTAGATATGCTTCATTGGCAAGTTTTTTCAGGCAGTTTAAAGTTTTACTCTTTTCTGCAGCAAACAGAGCCCGCTATGTGTGTAATTGTTAAGTACTAGAGCGATCGCTAAGCTTCAAAACTGACTACCCAGGATGTCATCCAATAGTCAGAACTGAAACTAGGAAAAGCAGTTTTTGCAGTGTTACGGACGAAAGTAATTTATTTATACTACATATAATAGTGTCAGTAAAACTTAGCCGCTTATATACCACTGCTGACCTACAGGCTTTGGGGTGGGGGGGGCTGTACAAAGGTGGTAAGCATCCTTACTCCCGCGAGCGGAGAAAGTGAGGCACACAAAGGTTAATGGAGTTGCCCCCAGTCTTGCACCAGCTCCGCGGCAGGAAACTAAAGGCAGAATCCAGACCTCCAGCCACTTCCTCCTCATTTCCTCCCATCTCCTCTACTCCTCCTGGCCTTTCAGACAAATAACGGTGAGTCCTGAACTCCAGACCTGACTATAATTACAGAAAGAGAAGGAACATGCAAAAGGAAAATTGTCCGCTTACTTGGGTGCCCATCTGCTCCCATGAATAACCACGGAAGTTTGCCAATGACGCCAGCGGGAGCACAATAGGAGCTTTTTTCCCCCAAAATCCATAATTGGATCCACATTAGCAGCCTAGTGAGTCCAGGCAGAGCCCTGTGTATCCTCCACTGATTGCCTCGACTGTTTATTCTTTTCAGGTCTATTTCCATAGCCAACAAACTCCTGGAAAGTTCAACCAAGGTGCATACTTCCTGATGAGCAAGGGGTAGAGCAGGAATCTGGATAGGATCCTTTCTTAAACAAAATTATAGGAAAAGATTCCTGGGAGTGGTGGGCATTTGCACAGATGTCTTCGGAAAGAGCCTCATGGGGGAATACGGCTGGCTTGCTATTTCTTCAGCTTTTGATAACATTGGCATGACTACCGTATTTTACAAATCCTACTGCATGATGACTACCTACGGTGAATACAAACTTACCTGTTCCAGACACATATATTTCAAAGTGCATGATAGCTCTTGTTTGACAATTATATTTTTAGCTGTAGATGAAGAAATTAAGATGCATCTGTTTAGCTGTTTCACAGCCTTATGTCTTTTTACAGGAAGAATATACTTCGAGCATACGCAATGAAAAGATACCCTGGAAAGGGATTTAGGAAGCGCTGCATTACGGTATTTTTCCTCCCTGGTGCTATCAAAGAACTGATCCTTCTGTCCCTAAACAAGTGATTTCTCTGTCAAGCAGTTGCCTGATTTGCCTTACCACTTAATATTTTCATAATTTTATTCATCCGTGACATATTAAAAGAACCATTCTACAGACTGGCCCTCAAGATACCTCCATGTCTTGATAGGAAGTTTAAAGCCATATACGATATAACTTTTTTTTTTTCTATAAGGTACTTTTGGATAAGGTACTTCAAGTGTTTCATTCCAGATCTGGAGAGCCAGGTGAGCTGTATGAAATCAGCAGATATACAAAATAGACGGGACTACTTTTTATTCATCAGTAAATAGTGCTTCATTTTCACCTGCCACGCTGCATGCCCTCTGTGTGGAGAGAGGTATGAAAGCTCATCTGTCTTTAGAAGATTCTGTATTAAATCTTACAAAAGTTGTTTTAGAAGGTATTTTCTTAGACATATTCAAGGACCAGAGCAATGAAAAATTCTGTACATTCTCTGAAGCATATATTCCCACCTGTGTTGTAGTTTGCAGGTTCCGTAGAAAAAATTCAAATAGCAACTGCAGATTTCACATTGGGGAAAAAAAATAAATACATTTCACTCATTTTAAAAAAATTATCACAGTAGGAAAATAGCCAGTAAACAATAGATTCAACGGGGTTTAATCTTGGCCCCAGTGAGATCAATGGGAGTTTAGCCAAGGATTTCAACAAGGCCAAAATTTCACCCAGAATCATATACAATTCTTTAGCTGACAACAATCATAAACATCCTGCCACGCCATTGGATAAGTTAAATATTAATAAGCATCTGTAAACATCCTGCAATTCATCAGATATAAAAAATATTATAATAAAAACAATGCAGCATCTCAAGCATTGTATAGTTTTAAGTTTTTTTGGCTCTACACACAAGTTGGCGTCATTATATTGGGCAAAACAGGGTATGTATATACATGTATATGTACAGGTGTGCACACACATACACACTACAAACTAGATACTACATATATACACACACGCACACGCAAATACTAGCGAGAGAACAACATTCATAGGTATGGCATTTAAAAGTCTACTGATCATCAATGTGCTAACTTTTATGTGAGGAGCAATTTCTACCTACCTAAATCCTCTGTAGGCTTTCACATAAATGCTAAAACTGAAATCCATGAGCAATCTCCAAGGGGGACTAAAGTGCTGTTTAAAGCTAAGCACATGCCTAAGTCCCAACAGATCTATATGTTTGCAAAGACGATGGATTTTCCTGTGGAGCGAAAAGGGGAAACGAAGGGCAGAAACTACCAAGCGTGCAGCAATTTTTACCTAAACCAGTACGAATCATAGAATCATAGAACTGTCCAGGTTGGAAGGGAGCTTTCAGATCATCGAGTCCAACCATCAACCTAACACTGACAAAAAACATCACTAAACTCTGTCGCCAAGCACCACATCTACACGTCTTTTAAATAGCTCCAGGGATGATGACTCCAACACTTCCCTGGGCAGCCTGTTCCAGTGCTTGACAACCCATTAGATGAAGAAATTTTTCCTAATATCTGATCTAAACCTCCCCTGGTGCAAGTTGAGGCCATTTCCTCTTGTCCTATCGCCTGTTACTTGGGTGAAGAGACCGACCCCCACCTCTCTACAACCTCCTTTCAGGTAGTTGTAGAGAGCGATGAGGTCTCCCCTCAGCCTCCTTTTCTCCAGACTAAACAACCCCAGCTCCCTCAGCCGCTCCTCACAAGACTTGTTCTCCAGACCCCTCACCAGCTTCGTTGCCCTTCTCTGGACCCGCTCCAGAACCTCAATGTCTTTCTTGTAGTGAGGGGCCCAAAACTGGACACAGTACTCGAGGTGGGGCCTCACCAGTGCTGAGTCCAGGGGACAATCACTTCCCTTGTCCTGCTGGCCACAGGATGTTTTAATTTTCTATTGAATATGTTTTTGAATTGAATGGAAATCGTGTCTTTCAGCTCTTTGCTACAAAATGCTATTCAGATCGGAATATATGAGTTATGCAGAAAACCAGACAGTGCCGCATCTCTGCAACGCTTCCATGTGCACTTTATGCATCCATTCATGCAAGTGAATGGATGTTACTACAGAATTAACTAACAGCTGTACTTGACTGGAATATTAATTTAAGTGCCGAACCTGGCTACTGAGAGAAATCACTCATGTTGGGCTGGGAACCTCTCAGAACCTTTAAAACACCTTTATATTAAATTTGCTTTTTTAAATGCCAGAACATAGACTGCAAATACATTCATGCGATTCCATGGTGCTCAACATTTAAAGATACCTGCTCTGGACATACCGTTGTGACACTGAGAAGCTTTGGTAGTACTAACTGATATGTTTGCTGTCACCGTGAATTAAGACAGGAAGCTGCTAGTATTAGAGGTCATTAATTAGTATTAGAGGTCATTAGAGGTTGCCCAGAGAGGCTGTGGATGCCCCATCCCTGGAGGTGTTCAAGGCCAGGCTGGATGGGGCTTTAAGTCACCTGCTGTAGGGGAAGGTGTCCCTGCCCATGGCAGGGGGGTTGGAATGAGATGATCTTTAAGGTCCCTTCCAATCCAAACCAGGCTATGATTCTGTGATTAAATGATTTGTGTGTGATGACAGTGACAAAGAAGGACCAGATCTCTGGTGCAGAGAGAGGCCCTCTTCACCTCTCAGAAGCTACTCAATGGCTTGTACTCTTATCTTTTGCACATCTCATCTTCTGCTGCGAATATTATCTTGTCCTTTGATGATCCCTTCAACATACAAGCTTCAGCAAACTAAATTACTAGGTAACTAGCAGCTCTGGAGAGGTGCCCCGTTTCAGCTATTTTAGGATTCAAAGGACATGATGTGAGAGAGTGGATAATGAAACAAATTATTTCAGGATAGATTCACAATCTGTGCCCTTTAAGGGGAAAAATAGTAACTTATGTCATATATGGACAACTACATTGTTCAAAGTGCATGTTTTAAAGAGACGGAAATCCAAGACAGAAAGTACAGACACCACAAGTGACAGATGCCTGTAGAAAATCCTCCAAAATCTCACTAAGCGGTACAGTCCAAATGCCTATTTCAATATATAACACGGCATCTTGTGAGAGGACAGTGCCACTAGAAACCTTTCCGGTGAGTATCCACATGCCTGTGTGATCGTTGTAAACCTTCACAAACTGTCCCAGAAGAAAATCTTATATTCTTAAAATTCTCATTAAGAGCCCCCAGGCCCTACTTGTCCACACACACTCCCTCCCTCCCTGAAAAGCAAGACCAAGCAGCTTCGCGCGGCTTTCCTCAGCCTCCCCATTCACGTAATAATTGACAGTAACTGCAAAGAGAAATTAGTCCCAAACAGAGCCCACCTCAACTAACACGGGGCGAAAAACATAGTCATACCTTAAACACTTTCCCTGGTAGTGATATTGTCAGGTTATTAATTAAACTAAAAAGTTTTCTATCCAATTAATACTTCAGCTTAATAAAAGTAGGACTTAAAATGCTAGCTCCCTTTATGTATTCATAGCAGGAAATTGGGGCACTGTGGGGATTTTATGTTTGGCTTTTCACACCATTTCCATCAAGAAAACAGACTACCCAATTTTACTCCCAGTTCATTTCTTCCTGGTTTCATCTTCTAGTTCACATGCTCTAGTATAACGTAGCCATGCCTGGATCAAAAACAGCTTTCTAAAAAAATTGTTTCCAATGCATTTGAAAAAAAAAAATTCAAATTACTTTAAACTTTGTACGATATTGCTTTTACCTTCAGTTATCTTTTCAATCCTAACACTAATCTTTCGATCATACTACAAATATGTTTTTCCAAAGTGTGTGTTCCACAGAATAAAATACGGATTAGTCACTTGCATACTTGCCCTACTAATAGCTACCATCATTTCCAGTATTTTCAAAAGCCTTACACAGCTGCTGGGCTTAGCCAAAACACCTCTCTTTCAAAGGGCTAGTGTCAATTGTTAGTGGCATGGCGAGCTAAATACAGCTTTCAGTGGGCATTGCGAAGTATAACTTAAAGGATTTTAGTCCACCGTGGCTATGCTAGACTTTGGAACCTGAAGCCCTGGTCAATCTCGGTCTCCTGGAGCATCCTACAGCTTTTTCCTAGCTCCCCTGTCCAGCCCTTCTGAACAGAAATCGGGGGGGGACATGTGCCAAGCGTCTTGCCAAGCAGCTGGAAGTCATCCAGAGACAGGAGCTGGGAAGCAATGTGGGAACATGAGTAGAGACATAACCTGTGTTAAACATAAATTATGCACCAGCTGCTTCCGCCCTCACTCATATAAGCAATGGGTGATATGAACTCAAAATCCCATCAAAGGGCTTATATAAAAAGTGTTTCTGTCAACTGGGAGACGAAGTCTCCAATTATTTAAAATAGTAACTATATGAATTTACATTTAAATTTACATTTACCATGTAAATATATGAATTTTCTGTGGACTGCTTTGAAGGTGGTAGGTCTTTAACCACTGCAGTTGAATTCATTACAATTTGTCCAGGAGCACTCTCAGGTCTGTTATTGCCAGCATTTTGCTAGTTTGCCAAAGTGTTAACAGTACTAGTATTTTATTTTTTACAGTTGATGAGGGGATGATGATGTTTTAAGTTTAATTCTACAGGCTGAGAAAACTCCAACTTTCAGAAACTTTTTTTTTCAGCTGAAATATTGAAGGCAATCACTATTAAGTCTACAGAAGTTGCTATGAATTTTGGTATTAGCTCCAACTGGCTACAGGAATAGTCTCCTGGAAGGCTCCAGATGGCTTCCAAATGGAATACAATTTCCGAGAAACAGACTGGGCTACTGTATGGCAGAAACGAGCATTTCAAGTACATAAGCTAACCATTAACAGAGCTATTAAACCTAATGCAACAGTAGTAGAAAAGAACTAGAAAATTTTTTTCTTTTTGTAAAAAAGATCAAGTTCCACACTATGTTCTATATATAAATACAGGAATTTATACAACCAGTAAAGATTTTCTATTGTAATTACCAAGTGATGCTTTACCAATCCTGCTGACGCTGCCATTCGTCTCTGAAGAGGCAGCAGAGATATTCTAAGGCCTGTCCAAACTCCTCAGCTTCCTCGAGTCATCAAAAAACTCCTCCTTTTACTTAAGACAGCAATTACAGTCATGTACAGTTCCTGCAAACATTAAATCTTCGCAGTTAGAATAAGCAGCATCAAACCTTGACGATACGAAAATCATACCACAAAGCATACAATCTATGAAAACAGAATTAAAAAAAATGGAAGAGCCTGTGGTATAAATGTAACACTCAGGACACTGTAGTTGCGAGGTACTTACGTTATTGGGGTGAAAAAAATAAATTTGTAATCAATCATAAAATTTTCTGTGGCTCTCACTTACACGAGTGACAAGATGATTTCCTGTCTGTAAGCTAAATATATTGCTCCAGCTTGGTCATCCTCAACATGTATCATATGTCCTCGACAATACACATCGCTTGTGACTTTACCTTTCGCAAAGACCTTTTGCACTGCTAATTATTAATTGCCAGAGCTGTCAAACTTATATGCGAGAACTTAATACTTAGGGGCACAGAGAGAGCAATGGAGAAACAGTAGTAAACATTAGTAATGCAATCATTAATAGGAAGCATCGAGCAAAATGGAATCACTGTGGCGATTTTTCTCTCACATGTCCATTGCAGAATTATCTATCTATAGTATGTAGTTTTACATTTATTTTTAAAGTAGCACTATGGAACGTCCTCTCGTATTTGCTGTATATATATTCATTTTCCATTACATGTGAAAAAGGTCTCCTGCCAGTCTTCCAGAAAGGAAGACCAGCTGGATTGAAAAACACGTTTTACCCTTGCAATAAGATCTGTTCCTTATCTTGGCATTATGAAATTTTCATTAAGTGAATTAGCATCGCTGAGTTCAATTAAGAAGTCAAATTTGGCAGGTTATCTATTTTTCTACAAAAAGCATAGGAAAAAAATGAAATGGGCAATTATGAAAAAAAAAATAATCAATTCCTCTTGTTTGAACTACAGTTATTCAACATTGCAGTCTGAATTTCTGTGGGCAGGGATGGAGAGAGAAAGATGATTTCTATTTACTATTTACAGGACCAAGCATATTTACTCCAGCCTCAAAGTAAGAAATACTGGATTGAAATAGTCTGGGAGGAGTTTTGATCACATCCTTTATATTTTACCTTTCTTCTATAAGTTGAAAATATTTTTCTTTGAAAGAATGAGATGTTCTGGACAAAAATAGCGGTAAAGGGGAAATACATAAAAATGTATCATAAAGAAAATTTGCAATTGCCATCATATAAAAATTTTCATTTTTGAACAAGTTTTTTTTCTTTAAGGTATTGTAAAAAAACCCCAACACCTACAACCATGAGTTTGCCTGATTTCGTTCAGTTTCTAAGAAGATGGCATTAGGCATTATAAAGGCAATATTTGCATGACCCGAATTGAACAGTAAGCTGGAAAAATCTACTCGAAAATGGCAAAACAGAAACACGCACTTAGCAATCTGCTGCCATTCTAAAACATGCATTTCTCCTCTTCCTCTTTCTGAAGGGTAGGGCATTTCATCTATATGAATGCCAACCACTTAACAAAAAATTATGATTGCTCTGTATTCTTTTCAGATTTCCAGGTATGCTGACTGACTGCAGAAATTAAGTGTATTTGACTAGGCGAGAAAAAAATTCATCCAGTAAACTTTGTATAGTGATTTTTGTCTTGACGAATCTGGCACTTTGAATTGGACTTCACAAGATCTATTGGGATAATGTGTTTTCTAAAAAACTAACTACTTTTAGGGGACGTGTTTACCTCATTTTTGATGAAATATTGGGATGTGTGCTTTGAAGAACTTTAAACACCAGTATTAAATTGTAAAGAATTCAGTTAATTTAAAATGTAAGTATGTACGTCCTTAGTTCCAGGACCTGAGACTCGTACAGCAGTAAAGGAAAAAAAACAAACCCAGTACTTGGAAATTACAATAATCATGAGATAGTAACATTGTGTTCAAAATTCTCTTTAGAAAAGCCACATCCCTAAACACAGTTACAACCCATGAACTTGGCAGAGAAACCCTGTAAAATATTTTGAGCCTCCTTGTCAGACGTGTTTGGATTTGATAGCCAACACTAGTCTAAGGCATAGAGTTGCATAAAATTTGCTCTCCTGGGCATCTAGTAAATACAGCATAAATTATGCTTACAATTTTTTTTTTTCCTACTTGCACATTTAAAAAACCCTTCTGCTTAGGACAATCAAAGTTAAATTCTTTGGTGGTCATTTAAAAAAAAAAAAACGAACTATACAAAGACAATTGATCAGTTGTCCTATACTGAGGTAATTTGAGGAGTGTCATAAGAACGCGGCATTACGAACACCACTTGGCCATTTTCCCTGCCTAAAAGCAGCTCCCATTTTTTAATATACTCAACGTAGACCTCTACAGTGACCTGGAGAGATCCTGTTCCATAGCCCGTCTTAACGCATTGCATATAGCAAGGCTGAAAGTTGTAAAGAGAGTGTAACCTAAAGTCAGGAAAGAAAGTTATTCCATGTATTCTTCCATGTATTATGTCCTTGAATCGACCAGGAAGATTAACGTAATCTACCGTAACATTGCTATATTAGAATGCTGCCACACATTAAAATATAGCGTAGCTTACAGAGAAACAAAAAGAGGAGGAAATACAACTTGCAAAGACTTGACAGATGCCATCTGAACGTCATTAAAGGGGTCAATGTCAAGTACATTAAAAAAAATATATAATCTTTCCATTGTTTGCCCAACTTCCCATTGTTTGCATACGCATTTCATACAACAGGATGAAAATCGTGTCACTTGGCAAAGGGATTTTGGTTTGTTTTTAATGGAAAACCTAATGGAACATGGCCTTTTACTTTTGTTTGTTTACCAGAATAATCAATTATGTCCACATTGCTCCCAGAGTGGTGCCTGTTGAACCTACAGCAGCAAGAGCACATAGTACTATAATTGGATATAAATGAAACCGGTTTTGCTCCTTTTGAATATTTTTTTTTTTTTTTTTTTCCAATAGAACAATGAGGGGAATAGATTTTACTTTCCAAGGGATGATTTCCATCTATCTTCCAAGGGACGACTCCCATCATACTCATGAGAAAGAGAGAGCAAAACCAGGATGCAGCACTTGACATTGGCCCCTTTAAACGGGGAAAATAAGCTTTGGAAAAAACAAACGAAACCTTACTCTGCTGCCTACGAGGAAAACATAAATAGATATTAAGATACTCTTTAACCGGTAAGAAAAGTCAAAGCTACTCAATTAAGTAAAGGTCAAGCGTTCCTCATGCCTCAATGACACGTTGTTTGGAACAGCAAGGAGACAGCGATTCTGTGCAAGTTTTCTGGCAGGTGGTGCAATATCATCACATCTCTAACATTCGGTAGGTTTTTTTGTAGATATATGCGAATTAATTTTTCTACTAGATTAACATTTTTGTGAAAAATTAACCAGGAAATTCCATTATGAAGCTATGTTTCATTAAAGTAAACTGTAAATAACCTTATAAACTCTGGCCTAACACAATTTCTAAACAAAATGGTTTTCATTTTTTGACCTGTTCACACTCATGGATTACTATCTTGCATGTGATTCATTTTTGCATGCATAGTGTAAAACCCTAAGAGTTTGTTTTTTTAGATTTTTATGAGCTACCAACGTAGGAGTGCTGACAAGAAACAGACTGATGCCTTTGTAAAGATATGCATACAGAGACATTTTTAAATTAACAGTAAATTAGTAATGAGTAAAAGCTTACCCCACAAAAATCAAATCAGCTGCTACATTTCAAAACTCTTCTTATGCATGACAAATAAAATGAATTTTCCTGTAAAAAATTTTCATTAATCTTTCCACCTGCTTTTTGAACAATAGAATAAATAAAACCATTAGTGCCTAAAAGTTCAAATATGCTACAGATGTTTAAGATAACTGGATAACTACATTAAAATGCACCATAAGAAAACTCATTATCATTTTCCATGCAGGAAGCCAACTGATATTTTTGTGAGGTACCGGTCTTTCAAAAATACTCATAAGTTAGTTACCTGATACACCTTCTGTACATGGTATATTTAAAAATCTAACTGTACAGTGTTTCAATCATATATAATGCATATAATCTGCTGAATATGGCACAAATGCTAAGTTTCCACACCCACACATCCTTTGCCGTAGAACACGTTTTAGGCATAACACAACACTGAAGAATAGAAAAGTGCCTGAAACTGGGAGGGGGGGGGGAAGACACTCAAGTAGTAATAAATTAAACCTCATTCAAACCGATATAAAAGTTGTTCAAGTGTTTAAAGTATCAGATGTGTCATGCAACAGAACAACAGGCGATTCAGGCAGGCACACCATGCATTATAGTTTGCATTCATGGTATCACAAGGTATCTTATCTCTCTCCCCGCTGCTGCGTGGCCAGGGAGCGCTGGGTACCCGCGGCACTGCCAGCCTCACGTGTCGAAACTCCAAAACCTCTCCGTCTCCCGCACGGGAGGTTTTAGGGAGCTCTGCCTCAAAAGGATAACCGGACAACCTCATGCCGTACAGTGGTATCTTGCTGCAGCATAAAGAGAGGCATACTGAGCTGCATGAAAGCAAAGCGATCGTTTCTTGATAATATTTTCCAGTCAGTGCAGTTCCCCATAAACCGATCGATTTACCACAATGTGCTTATCCGAACTGGCCAAGTTTGCACACCAAAAAGAGGTCTTTGCAGAACACATCACCTTTTCCTTTTTTGTGTTTGGTTTGTTTTTGTTTTTGTTTTTTTTTTTTGTTTTGTTTTGTTTTTTTTTTTTGGCACAAATCCTTTTGTACTCTTGCAGCAAGCTCCTCACCATACAAGAATTCAGAGATACAAGCCTGTACAAACACCGGCGCTTGTTCTTCCATAGAGTAAACTACAAAGACAGCGAAGTGCCTGCAACAGCTTTGCTTCTCCGGCAACTTTCCCTTCTCTCTCTAGGGAGAGCACCAGCATAATTACACTTCAGACAAAGGGGTATTCTTGCCGAGCTCTTTAATTCCCTGGAGAATTCGCTTCATATGACCCACTTTCGTTATCCCCAGGTCCTACAGAAATTAAGAAAATAAGAAAAAAAAAAAAAAAGAAAAGAGAAAGAGAAAAAGAGGGAAGTTTATTTACAAAAAGGCAAAAAAACCCAACATTGACTATGATCTAGCCATGCAACAGATGTCTAGAAATATGCTCACTGCAATCAACATTAACTGGAAAAGATTCTATGGCACTAGCAAGTGTTGTCTCACCAAAAAATTGCTTAAAGCGTACAATGAATCCCTCTCTGTCTTGCAGACAGAAAATTACTTACCTACAACCCAAGGCACTGCAATATCTGTCAAAAACATCTTTCACTTGACTTCTAAGTACAAAAACCTTTCACAACTTCTGGCAAAAAAAAAAAAAAAAAAAAAAAAAAACAATCTCCCCCTCCTCTCTAATAGAGCAATCAAATGCTTGGTGAGGATGTGATGGATTAGAGCTTCTGTCCAGCAATGTCACTTGATCTGAGGCCCTACGATGTCTGTTTTAATCAACAAACACACACATCCCCAGATTCTCAAGGGAAAGTGGATGTAATGGCTACAGGCATGTAGGACAACTTCCCTTTAGAGAGCAATAGAAAAGGTAAGCATTTGTTTTTCTTTCCAAAAAGGTTACGTCTTCTAACATGGATCTTCCTGATTAGACAGCTGGAATAAAAATTCTCAGAGACATGACAGTCACATCCCAAAGGAAAATGTAAAAAGCACAAGCGTAAATCTCCTTGTAGCCACCACTAAAACACTCACATGAGCTGAAATGTTTCTAATACTGGTTTCTGGGACCCATCTCTGTATGAGTGGCAACAGACAAGAAATTTTTGCAGCAAACCTCTTCCAGCAGCATCCTTTTTCAATTCTGACTAGTCCAATGGTCAGAGGAGAAGAATGGACACCCAACTGTGCTAATGATCCCCAACTGCGCTAATGAACTTTCAGCTCGGTTTGGTGGAAATCTGCTTCCTGTGTCTGTAAAACCCAGCTTTGAAAAAGTATTTAAAAACCTGGTGTTAGTGATGTTGAGCAAGAGGCAGATTCAAACATTAGTTATTTGCAGAATAAGCCTTATGTAAATAGATTGTGATTAAATAAAACATTCTTAGTAAATTTTCACCATCTATTCTTCTGAAATAGAAATCCTTTCATTTTAATAGGAAGATTTTCCATTATGAAGACATTAAAAGGAAAGGAGTGTAATTAAGCCGCTTGAAATAATTATGCTCATACAGAATGAAAAATGAAAGCAAATAAAATATTCTATATATATTCTACACAAAGACTACATCTAACTTTCTACAGTCACAGAAACCTCAGGAAATCTGCACTTTGTCTTACTTAAAAGTGTTAGCATGCAATTCATTTTGCATTTCTCCAAAGGAAGAAAGAGGTGGTAAGATGGGCACGAATTAATTATTTTGTTATAAAGGTAGCACAGCACAGATTAAACAGATGGATTAATTTTCAGAGAGTCAAGACTGAATTCTGGTTATGTTAGAGACGAAAAAAAAAATCTGGTTGTTTCTTCAGTAGAAAACTGTCAGTACTATAAATACATGACCATCCTTTACAGTACTTTGGGACAAAGATGTCAGCATTAAAGAATTCTAGATGTGTTCATAAAAGTCCCCCAATCAAGTGCTGTTCATAAACCTATCTGAAAAAAACTTCTGATTTTCCACATCACATCAATTTATAAATATTTTATCAACACTCATAAAATAATACAATACTAATTTTTAAGTTAAGAGAATTGATGGAGGCTGCAGTTGTTAAATTCATCCCACAATGACAGTAACATTTATAATTTTAGATTTGAAGAATATTTTCTTGTTTATGCTAAACTTAGTTTTCCAATGAATCAAAAATACACACAACTATTGAAAGTACTGAAATAACCCATCTGCTATGTGGAGGAAATTCTACATAAGGAAAAACTTATAAGGCTACTTTCCAAACCACGAGAAGCCACACATGTGTTAAAGGTTAAGAACTTGCAAATTCGTCAGAACGAACATTTTTCATGAGTAGAACTTCTGTTGGATAAGCAACATAGCGAGATGCTGCCAGGCTTCAAAGATCAGAAGAAAGAATCGTATTATGAAATTCCCAGAAAACTCAGCCACTTTTTCCACCAACCTTTACAAAGTATCGCCTACGTTTCAGAGGCAAGAGGTTTTATTTCCACTCGAGTTGATGCTGCTGTAATGTGGATCAGAACAGCAAGCCTCAGGAGCCTTACCACAATTTTGGGGACCCTTTTGATAAATTCTGCCACACTTCTAGGAAAAAAAAAAACCAACAAAACCTGACAAAATAGCCTCTGAATTTTTATGCTGTGTAATAGCTTGGTTTGGAGGAAATTAAGATTTATACATTCCTGCCACTAGATGCTACCTAGTATTCTCAGTTTACTACTGATGCAGAAAAGTTTGCAGAAATTCTGTCATCTCAGACTAAAAGGATCTGCTGCAGCAGCATAACGTGCATCATTCAAAAAGCAAGATCCCCAAAGATCTCTGCATTTTTGTGCATGCATGAGTTTCATCATGCTCTACGTAATCTGTCCATATTTAATTGATAACTAATTAACAAAAATTCAATTTGACTAAAATATGGTTTTGAAGACAAGAGTCTAGGCAGAGTCTGAGGAAGAAAATAGTCTTTCTTTGGCCCCAGCTATGGCCTTAAAACTACAGGATCACCTCTCCTTCTGCTCTCCCTACCCACTCTGCCATCTCTAGGCCTTCAGCAGGTAAGGCTCAAAAAAATCTGAAAAAGAAAAAAAAAAAAAGGTTGGGCAAGAAAAAGCCGATAAAAGTTCCTGCAACAACTTTCAGGAGCTCTTCATCTGCATTGTATTATGGTGACTAGGCCCCTGTCTGCTTAGCCAAGAACCCATTTATTCCAGGTTTGCCCCACACAGATTTTGGCCAAACGTACCACCAGTGTAATACTACCAAACAATTTATGTAAACACTCCCTTCTATTAACATCTTCCAGATGGGAAACCTACTCTACTTGGATTCTCAGTGTCAAAAGCCATCTAGCGTGCCTGAAGTCTAACAAATCTTAGAAAACATTTTCCATGCAAGAACTTTTTCAAAATGCGCTACTGCGAAACACAGAGATGAAATGCCGCAGTCCTCAGCACAGGCTTTAGCTCGACTGGCACATCGAGCTGACATCAGGCATGGAAACCCTTTCTCCAAGGAAACCAACACTGCTATGGAGCTCTAAGGAGACATCGTCCTCGTCCTACCAGATGTGTTGCAGTTCTGATTGCGTACACAGGAACAAGGTTATCAATGCTAAGAATGCCAGCATTTATTTCAGAAAAATCAGACTCTAGTTTTCAATGAATTTGCCTGTAAAATAAAGCTAAAAAAAAAAAAGTCACGACAAGCTTTCTTTCTATGGTTTCTACAACATAGTTTGCAATTCACTGTCCAGCCTTTCCTCAAGCAAAAGAAAATCGCATGGGTGTAAAGTCTAAGATTCCCCTAAATAAAATCAGGCATAGGAGGCTGGAGAAAGGTTATTACTGCAGGGGCTGGATGGAGAGAGGTATCTGGTTCCTCATGGAGGTGTTCTCCATTTCAAGTTGTCACACAGAGATAACTGAGAATGGGATCCGCAAGCTACACAGAAATAGAATTAGAGGTGTCCAATCCTTCAGTCAGCTTATCGATCTATTTCAGGGATGCGTGCAAAGGAAGAGAGTTTCATCAGATTCTTTTCTGTATTGCCTTTTATCTCTCCTTTTGACCACAGAAAGAAAGGTGGGCCCAGAGGATTCAATGAAAACAGGCAACGATTTTTCCTGTTGTAGACATGAGAGGTAATAGAGGTAAATCTATTGCACATGACTTAAGAGCTTGTGAATCAATGGCGAGCCCATTTAGCTTGGCAAGAAGCACAAGCCTTGCTCTGGAGGAGAGGCTGGAGACAGATTATAGCTCGCAAGAGCACTGAAGACTCATCGGCACACCTCGATAGCCAAAGGGAGGAAAAATTACCAGGGAAGCTTGCGACGTGTTCCTCATTTCCTAGGTACCACGTTACACATCTTGACACCAATTCAGGTCACCGGTCTCTGCAGGCTCCCTCAGCCATCCTTAATTGGCTCCCTGCAGAGATCGTGCCCTGTACGTAATGAACCGGACCAGTGCTAAACTCTACTATTTAAATTCAGCGTTGCTACACAGAGCAGCAAGCTGCGCTTGGCCAAAAGCCCGGCCTACCTTAGGAAGAGCACCGCCTTGGAAGCTCTCAGCTCTGCTCATGAGCAGATGGGGCGATTCTAGAGCAAGACCTCTGCTAGCACATGATATACCCTTGGCAACTTGCGTAGAGCAACTCCTCCTCCAGCTATGCTGAGCAATTTAAAACCTGCTCACGTGCTTCCAGGCAGCACTAGATGGTGGGGACACTAAAGGTCTGACTCTCTATAGGTTCTAAAACAGGCTTTTAGATATTTCAGGGAGTTGGCCTTCGTGACGGAGTTTTATTTATGCTGAATCAGCGTGAGTCTCTAGGAAGAGGGACAACAG
The DNA here is from genome assembly GCA_013398915.1 of Dromas ardeola. NCBI lineage: Eukaryota > Metazoa > Chordata > Aves > Charadriiformes > Dromadidae > Dromas > Dromas ardeola. The sequence goes on along the minus strand of VYZM01017443.1, from coordinate 260,233 downwards.
GGTCATGATTACCCTGCTGCAGATATTTACTGGGATGAAGTGCCAGTCTGCTGGGCGTGCAGTCAAATCGGTACCCATCAGAAATGAGGGATGGCCAGAAGCCATGCCTATTGTAACACGCATCTTAGCCACCATCATTCATTCCAACAAACTTGACATCTTGATTTGTTTTTAAATTAAGGTTTCTTAACATTTTAGCAGAACTATGCATGTGGTGATACTGAGTTTCCCAGTTAAGTTTTAAAGAGGACAGGGACTTGCAGCATCCATCAATGGAACATTGTGGTGGATTGCTTGGACAGTCTTCCATTTCTAAAATTTTGCATGGACGGACTGTACTAAAAGAAAGGACTTTAACCTCCACAGAAAGAAGCTTAGGCAATCTAATACCAAAGGGTAAAATAATACACAACAGCTAAACACATTCATATCAAAGACAGCTAACTTCAGCAGCTGCATTCTACTGCAACAGTCACACAATGGAAGCACTACTTTATAACGTCAGGATTTCATACTATATAAGAAACTTTATGAAAAATGGCACATTTGTATGAAAGTATTGCCTCTATCCGGAGACTACTGCACTGTGGCTAGAGTGATGACTTGCACTCTAAATGTAAATGTTTGCGATTTATACAATACCCTATTTCCTCTCTTATGTGCTAAAAGCAGTTGCAAAACACATTATCAAGAACTCATTACTACCGAGTTCCCGGAAAAAGTAATGTAATGAATCCCCAAAGATATAGCCTCTATTACATATAATGGATGCACTCAAGTCATTCCTGAAAAAGACCAGCAAGCTCAAATAACAGCCTCAGCCTGCTAGGTAACGTTTCTCCCTGCAAAACTTATCAATCTGACCTCAGTGGAAGAAAGTTTTACAATTCTGGAGACAGAGTAACATCATTATTTTTTTTAAATCTCTACAGCTAAAATCAGGCAGAGGTTGGTCAGGGATGAGAAAACATATTGCAGAGGTCTATGTTGACACACAAACACCAACACCATGCAAGTCCAATGCCGCAACTTATTAAGCTGCTTATCTCTCTCACGCCCACTATATCCAATATATAAACAATAAATCAGGTCAGCAGGTCAGCTGCTCATAGCTGCTGACCTTGCAGTAGATAGATTCAAAATTATTATCCCCACCTTCAACTGATCCATACTGATCCCGTTTAATGGAAACGCTGTATGACACTGATGTCAGTAAGATATCAAACATGCTTTTCCTATGCCTTCTGACATAAACTATAATGCTACAGTTCTACATAAAGAGCAAAAAAAGGAAATTTCAGATAACACAGATATTCTTGGTCGCAAGTACAAGTCAGCACTTCAGAAATTCAGGCGGAAGGACAGCGCGTATTAGTTTATTGCATATTTGCACAGTGTAAGCCAAGCTACAAGCTCATAACAAGTGCAGGGAAAGAAGAAAAGTTGGTTGTTGTTTTGTCAAAGAAAATGGTCAATAGCAGAAAAGTAGCACAAAGGAAATACCTTAAGATCTCGCCTTTCCAGATGTAAAAGCTCAGAGCCTCGGATGTCATGGCTGATGAAGATTTCTTTGTACTCTCCCAAACTGAGCAGATCCAGCCAAGCAGCAACTTCATCTGTGCCCCATTTTTGAACTACCAAAGTTAAGAGCAAAACCCCCTTAATTTCTACATGCTCAAATGCATCACAAGCAAAGGTTAGGCCAAAGAGAGTGGAAAACAGAGTAGAATTGCCGTGCTAGCAAAGGGAAAGGTTAGAGGTGTCATTTCCACAAAAACTGACAATTTCCTTTTCACATGCAGGTTACAGGTTAGCAGTTAACATGAGAAAGTATCTAAACAAAGTTGGGGTTCTTTGCTTTGCAGCCATGCTTTCAGCTTTACTCCAGTTTCTTCAGTAAAGCCTTTAAAACCTCATGTCCCAACAAATTCACATTAAACCACCTTAGGATCAGTGACGCAAAGTCTAATGTTGTTCTGCTTTATACCGTTAATTTATTAGTAGTCATCCAGGGGAGAGGAGAAGCCTTCAAAAACTAATTAACATGTAAAATTAAAATATCAACCATACCATACCAAATATAGCAATGGCAGCAAGCAAGTCCAGCTTTAATTAACAGTTTCTAGTATTCTTAATTAATGCAACAAGTATTCTTTAAGCTACTGTGTTACATAGGCCATTAATAAGCTCTCTAAAACATTGTTCTCTAAGGTTAGTTGCCCACATTAGTCCTAATAAGACCACATTTATGGAAAAAGAAATAGTTATGCTACTTATTGCTATAATTTTGCAACTTCATTCAATGCGGATCAGTTTTGAAATGAAGTGAAATCTGAAGTCTGATCTGCAATCTAAAGTCTGAGCAACAACTGCAAGATTTTGCAGATTTTGACCAACTGTCCATTAAAAAGACAAAAATGTAGAAACAGTTTTAGGACCATCTGATCACTGATTAACTTCTGGACATAATCTTAAGGAAATAAGTTCATGGATAAGAATGGGAAGAGAGGAGAGTGGAGTTTGTTCAACTTCTTCTAATTAAAAAAAATCAATATTGCCTATCATGGCTTTTTGTTTGATTTGTCTCACTCGCTGAACTGAAAACCCATCTGAAATTTAAGAATAACTGGTTAATTAAGCCAGTATGACAAAAGCTATTGCGCACCTCCTGAAACTAACCTGAAAAACCTGAACTGGAGCTTCGCAGGGAAACAATGTGTTTACCTACAACTTGTGTTGCTATGAGTTAATCAAATGTAACCACCAGCAAAGACACAGGTCCTGTCACGTAATAAAACTACCTAAATATTTTCACAGTAGTTCTTTGCTTCATTTGGAAGTCGTGGGGTCCTACTGAATGCTTCCTAAATACACTGAAAGAAATCTTCATCCTAATGAAGATGCCAGTTAGCTCAGTTGCTTTTCACTTCGACTTTACTCTTAGGTAGGGTGCATCATTTCAGCTCTTACTAAAAAAACAACAACCCATAAAATCACATTTTCCCCAAATGCCACTATTTTTCTTGTAATTGCAAAACACATACCAGGCTGAGGGCTGGTCTTATGCTTCTGAACTTTTTCTTTTTTAAACTTTGGCACTATGCGAAACACTGTACTTCTGTTGTTTCTTTTAGCATAATCCAGAGGGGGATCCTGCATGAAAGAAGAGGCATATTTACCTTTAATTAACAGAAAACAACAATGAATCACATGCTTGAGTCGGTAATTCATAATTAATCTCAAAAACTAATACCAAATTTTACTTTTGTAAAGAATAATGTTGGGACTTAACTCTATACTTGTTTCATTTATTAAATAACCATTCAAAACCTTTACATTCACAAAAGGAAACAAAACACACAAAAAGCGCCAAGCTTAGAAGCTTGTTTGCAGCAGACAGAAGGGATCCAGCATCACTACTGAAATTGCCTTTCCAGATCATGAGGGGTTCTAACGTACTCTTCCCTATCAAAAGAAAATTAAGTTCAATTAGAAACAGGAAGTATTAATCAAACTCACCTCGTCATCATTTGGTTGAAAAACGTAATAAAGCCAAGGTATCTCAGCAAGTTTTCTCAACTCTATTTCCACACTGTGCAAAGCATCAGACAACAGCTCTTCATGGGGAGCTTCTAACTGCTGTTTATAAACAGGTCAGAAAAATAGTATTTTTAGTTTTGTTAATATATAACATTTAAATCTAGATATGTTGTTACCTCACACAAACGGAGGACTACTTCACGGTGAAAACAGTGAAAACAAATAATCTTCCCAAATTAAATTTTCCTTCAGAGATACATCAGACCACCCTGACACTACATTTAGTCCCAACCACAAAGGGATGACTGAGACTTTTGGTGCAGACCAGCTGGACCTAGCTGTCCATCACTGTCACCATTCACCACACTCCTGAAGTCTTCACAGAACAAAAGTTATCTGATAACATCAGTACTAGAACACACTAGAAATGGAAACTACCAGCACAAGGAGATAAAACCTGACCAGAAAAACAAGAGCCTGGAAGATCTTTGTATGAAAAGTAGCGTAAAAAGATTGAATAGATGGTAGTAAGCCTGAGTTATTATTTGCAAATGTCTTCATATGATAGATCACTCTCTCATGGTCAAGGAGAAATGGGTATTATTGAACATGCTCCATTCCCAAAGGTCTTCCAGTGGTGATAGAATCCCGGCACTACCCCTCCTAAATAGGTGAGGCATACAGCAATAGCCACTGCTGCTGGCTGAAGGTGGGAAGAACGGGGGCCAGGCATGGAAGAGGGAAATGATTGCAGCCCCAGATGCGAGACAAAAAACCATTAGTGAAGGCCGAAGAGGAAAAGAAACTGGTAGCAGTGTAAAAAGCTTGGGACTTGCTGACCTACAGGAATTTGGATCTATCAACACTTTGAAAACCCCATGGAGGCACTAGTTTTCCTTAAAACGCTGGTCTGAAAACTATTCTGCAGCTGTTGTGTGAGTCCAAACTGTGAGGAAGAGGCAAGGAAGGCAGCTGATCCCTTTTTTGGGCTTATCTAGGGTTGCTGAAACATCATTTTGAGGTAAAGAGTTCTTGGAACGAGTTGCTTGGAATCACTAATAAAGCAATCTGAACATCTACTTCTCTCTTTGAAGTAAAAGCAGTCCCAAGGCAGTGCAGAATATCCCTTTGAAAGGATCTAATTAAGTTATATCCTAGTGAATGCATTTTTCAAATGGAGTTGTAAGAGAATCTTTGATCTCTAGTGCTGGAAAAAGATTTTGACATTGTTAAGGTTTGGTGATAAATTACAAGCCCCCATTAACTTATCCTACCTAACAAAGACTTCTTTCTTGGCCTCAATAGTTTGCGTATGTTACCACCTTTCAAAGGAGAGACCATTTTTAGTAAGATATTGCTGTTCAGCATAGTAATATCGGAAATATAAGCTCCCTCTTGCTATCGTGTTATTTTCTCTTCTAAAGCTCATAGAATACAGTGCCCATAAGCAGACTCTGGCCTTTCTTTTGCCTTCCCTTTTTTTTTCAATTTGAACAGGTCAGTTAATTTGGAGCACAGTGGAAGACCTACTTGTCTTTGAAGAAGCTACAACTTTTCTTGTGTTTTCATTTTTAAGAAATTATTTAAGTCATCTATTTTATATAAATGAATGAAGCAAAGAGTTCTGTCTTTCTCAACAACCACTTTCCCTTCTAAAAACTCATAAAATAGATCATATGACCACAATCTTTGACTAAATCGTTTTAACTTAAATGGTTATTAGCCTTTAGACCATATTAAGTTTTGGTTACTGTAGAATAGACTTGTACTCTTTATCACTTGTGTAAAAAGGTATCTGAATCTGCACCAGTAAGTTTCATACCCTAACTCAGCCAAATGAAAACATTCCTATTGATATCCATTTTTAATTATAACACGTAAATAAACAGTAAGTTAGTAATAAATCTGCTTTTGAATCCAAAGAAAATGTAACTGTTCCTACCGAGTATCTTCTTAATGTAAAACTGGACCAGCACAGAAAACCTGACGTCTTTCTTCTCTTCACAATGTCACATATAGAGATTTTCTAATTATATATCCAGGTGCAACAATTATTGGGCAGTCTTCATCATTTTAGGCACAGAAACACTAGCCAAAGAAGAAGACGATGCAAAGTCCTCGAATACCATCAGAGGTCTACTGAACACTTAGCAGTTAAAGGTTATAAAATAATTCCTGCCAGGTATTAGAAGCAGGGTGAGGTTTACTTGCCCAAGTTACATCTGTAGAAGTTGAATGTATGAGTCTGAACAGCTCTCTTTAAAGAGGTTCTCTTTACTGAAGAGAACCTCTCAGGTTCTCTTTAAACTCTGAAGATGGTCACATAATAGAACTCCAGAAGTTCTCTTAAATGCTAAACCTCCAGAAGATGATTTATCTTTTTATAAGATAGGCCTCCGAGACAGTTGAGTGTGAATCATCCTCACCAGGGATACTTATTTCTTTCCACTGACTATTAAAAAGAAGAGCCCAGGCAATGACCTTTTAGATATCTGAAGTGAGGTAAGATGGATGCCAACCTAGGACAAGAATTCATAACTCATTCCGATCCAAACCACAAATGCAGTGTAATTAATATCCTCCAATTGGCCTTACAGAGCTTCTTGTAGCATGTCATAAACCCTGCACCAATTTAAAAAATCAGCAAAGAACAAATCACAGATAATCTGAATGAGGGAATAAACCCCTGTATTTTGTGACCTTACCAAAGGAACTCTTCCTACTAGCAGAGACTCAGTTTCATTATGTAGGGCCTTCACATTGACAGCTATCTCCATGGCAGTGTTTCTGGTAAGGCTCTGGGGAACAAGAATCATAAAAATTATTTGAAGTGATGCAAGTCAAACTGAGAATAAGTACTTTGGACTTACAGCACAGTTCTTAAGCGTCTTCTAGGAGAAATACATAAATTTACACTGACAACTTCTTCAGCACTGAACAAAAATGTAGTATCTATTTACTGTCTTTTTCCCAACTTCATTTAATATGACCTTATAACATCCTGAAGATCATCAAGTGATCAGCCACCTGTGAGATGGATCCACAATTTTTATGGATGACAAAAGCCATCAGAAAAGTTTTGGGGCTCATTTAACAACGACTGTTGATCTGAATTGTTCACCTTATTTTTAGCAGAAGCAAGCTGCTAGCCGTATTTTAAGAAGCAAAGGTTAACTGATATATTTACCATATGTAAATTTAGGTTACATATAGACAGCCTCTACCTAATTAATCTTTTTTGAGTCCAATCCCTGAAAACACCTAGATTGTCTAGTGTGATGACAGAAACCAGGAAATTCATTTCCCCTCACTCCCTTTGCATTCTTAACATAGCATTTGGATAACAATTAAGCATGAAAATTTCTATTAATTCATCCACAAGAACTGACCCGTCTGTAGGAAGAGCATTTGTTCAGCCTTTGCCATGCCTCCGCCCCGCGTCTGGGGACATGCCTACACAGTTGTCTGCAAGCAGATGTGAGCTTACTTTGCCTATTATTTTTGCTGTTTGCTGACCCAAGTTTGGTTAATTCATGCTCGTATCTGCATTAGTACACCACCTCACTTGATTTCATAAGCACTGCTGCATCACTTCAGGATGAGCACCCCCTGGCTATGGACCTCTGCCGCAGGTAGAGTGAATTCTTCACTGCTTCCTAAAGGCAACAGACATACTCTTACCATGCCCCTAATCCAAACTCCTTATCTCCTTTTCAACTGCTCACTTCCCCCTGCAACAACACTCAGAAGGTCCACATTTTAAGTGTCATTAATGTCCCTTTCTAACGGGACATAAGAGAGAGAGACTATCAGCTGGGGAGGACCCTGATGAATGCAGAAACTGCACCTTCTGCCTTCTCAGATGTGGTATCCATCTAACACCAGAAGGGGACTCTCCTCTTTAATACTCTTTTGTAAAAAGGCAGTTCTCATAACTCCCATTCCTGGTATTATTAATAAATTTCAGAATCATTGAGCATGATCTCTACCAAATTCATCAGCTATGGGGTGTTCCGCTACGCATGTGAAGGGCTGAGACTCCCTTCTGCTATAAAGACCAGTACTTTCAGAATTGAAAGTAACTTTCCCTTTTCTTTCACCTTAGAAAAAGTGGCAAAAAAGGGGAGAAGATACAGCATCCATTCATCTGTTTATCAAAAACTATCACCCAACTTGTTTTAATACGGGGACAGGGAGTATGATACAGCTCCCGTGTCACAACCTTATGCACACAGATATTATAGCTTATTTACTTATACATAAGTCTCGGTTCTTCCTTTACCTCAGGAAACCTTGGGTTGGCTTTATTTAATGCATGTGAACATGCATTAACAGCATGAGCGAGCTCCTGCTCTAAGAGGCCATGTATTTTTGCTGCTTCACAGATCCTACAAAAATGGAAAAAAAGAGAAAAGTATTTCTTACTTCCTTTAAAGACAAATTCTTAACAGTACACAACCTCATCAGATGAGAAAATATACGAAGATATGTTTCACAGAACACTTTAAAAAAAAATATAGTCCTTTATAACAGAAGTTGAAATACGAGTATCTCTTCCAACCATACAGCACCTCATATAAATGATATCCATAACACAGATGATTTATTCTGGTATGAAATACTGAGACACATTCATTTGTCTTAGAACACAGATGCTATGCAAAAATTCTAACAAAAAACGTTGGGGCTCTTAATTCAAATAAACTATAGAGGAAAGCCCTAGCATATTAAGATAACTTACTTGAAGTTATCTTAAGAATTACTACACCTATTTCACAAGGCATATCCTTCAGATGTGACATTAAAATTGGCTGCAATCATTTGAGATTATGGGAAGTCCATCTCAGGACCATCTCTAGAACAGTAAAGTTTTTAAGCTGTCTTGGCTAAACTTCACTTTGGGTAATTTATAACCTAAATTATTCTTCTATGTCTACTTAAGTCGCCAATACAGCGTAAAAAGAATGCGTAGTTCTTCAATTCCTTTCTTATATTATCAGTGCAACTCAACAGAGGCTCCAAGAATTGATTTTGATGCTTAAGATAATTTGTTATCCTGATGAACTGAACAGCAGCTTTATAAAATGTTCTGATTTAAAAAAAAATGCTTATTCTAAAAAAAACTAGGTGGTTTTTTTTCTGTAAAAATTGAAATGTCTTCTTTATTGAAATACTTGCATCTCAGGAAGAAAGTAGTTCTTGAAAATAAGCAAGGTTGTGTGATCAGTTATACACCATCAGCTCACTATCATCTCAACCCACACATATTACTGTGTCCAGGGGCACAGAGATGAGGATTTTGAGCATCAGGAATGAAATGGAAACTGCATTAACAATGAGTGAGTGGATGAATGCAAAAAGGTATGAACATTTTATATGGCAATTTGGGCTCCTTGAATGTTGGTGTGTTAACTGTTTACTTTCTACATATGTTAAGAAAACTTTCAGGTTTATTGAAAAGTGCTCCTCTTGTTGAAGTTGTGAATAGCAAGGCTTTAAGACGAAATAAGGTCAGGAGAAGTTAAGGTCAGGTGGATACACCTACACTGTTGACTTCTAAAGTTGACTTCTAAGAGTGTTTTTTTCAATAAATGTAGTTTTGCTTTTGCATAAAACAAGAAGTTTCAACCAAAAGCCTCTCTTCAAAGAGGCTTTCCAGTTTCTCATTTCCACTGCTCCTTCAGAAAGTCGGTTTTCACAAGAAAAAAATACATAAACACATAAAAATAAAATTACAGAAATACATTAGAAAAGCATACATAAACAAGTTGAGCCTTAAATATTAAATAAAATTTAATTTAATTTAATAAAGAAAATAACTGATAGAGTGGCAACTAAACATTAAACAAAAACTGGGGAAAATATAAACTTTTAAGTCTATGTATGCATTTGCATGAATAATTCAGTCTTGGTGTCTAGGTTGCCAATCCAAACTTACTAATTTTACTGTACCTGGTAATAAGTTCTTCTGCAGCTTGTGAGCACAGCTGGATCTGTGCAACTTCTTCTTCTGTAGCCAACTCAACAGCCTGCTGAGGGTACAAGGGAGATCGAATGACAGGTTTACAGGAATCATACTTCTGTTTGTCTTCCCAAGACTTCAGGGTGTTTTCAAAGGCCTAAGAAAAATGAATTACACAGTCAGTTCACAGCACCTGGAGCATTCTTACTTATTAAAAAAATTAATTTTGAATTTTATGTAAATTATAATTTATAAAAAATTTTTCTTAAAATTAATTTAACAAATAAATTTTCTAATTTTCATTTTAATTCTATATAGATAACAAAAGCTGTATAAATGATAAAATGACGTTTAATTTTTTTAAACTTTATACTAGTATAGAGAATAAATAATTTCTCAAAGCTCGCTCTCTCTATCTCCTCCCTTCTGTCTTCAAGAAGTGTCTTCCAAAACAGTAAGAACACAAAGATCGTGATAATATAAGCAAATATTGCGCGGAAAGCAAGATCCATGTCTGAAACTAATACATGATTCAAACCTAAAAAAATGGTGGGAAAAAGTAACAAATTTACTAACACAGAACTGAAATGCCATTAACTCCACCCGAAATTTAACATCCAGTTAGTGGATGGAGAACTGAGGGGGAGTTAAACCTTTCACACTGTAATCCTAGACAACTGTGAACTCTCCGGTGGAAGGAGAGAAAGGAAAGGGAGGGAGGGAGGGAAGAAATACAAAATTTTCACCATTCTTACTATATATTAATAAGAATACAGGAATATTACTAATAAAACTGAAAAAAGCTAACAAAGCTTTGTCACTTACAGAAAAGAACAATTCTCTAACCAGCTTATAGAAATTATATAACTGTAAGTAATTATATAAGTTACATAAATAGTTATAAAACAATTTTATAAGCACTGTCTTGTTCATGTTGTAACTGAATCCAATTATTACAGAAAGCAATGTAAATAATGGTATTTCATAACTCTTTCTGCTACATACTCTGTCCCGTGTTAGCATCTGAGCTCTGTTTTTGTGTATGATCTTAATAACTCCCGGGGGCTGGATCCATGCCTCTCCGTCGACTTGCACTGGCACCCCTTCATCACCAAGTATGGTGATCTTTACTGACCGACACTGGAAAAGAACAAACACGTTATTTTACAGAGCAATAAATACTAATGAAACTGACGGGCCACCTGAAATATGTTGATTACTAGGAGCTGTGGCTTCCCTCCAGGACTGTCTCAAGGATGAAGCACTTTTATACTTCATTCATCATTGAAGACAATTTGTTACCCGTTAAAATTAAAACAACGTCAGCGCTTTATTAATGTATAGGATGCTGGTCATCAAAAGTACCACTACTTGCCAGCATCCCAAACTGCTGCCAACCACATTGCGTGCTTCCAAGTATGAAACAAACCTGAGCTATCCTGTGGTGCTGCAGTTTGATGACTCTTGAAACTGCCATCTGCATGCTGCCAAACACTGCAACCACTTCTAAGATTTTATCATCGAACGATGGAGCCCCAAATATCTGAAAGGAAAAGAAAACATTCCATTTTTTGATGGTAAATCTAGTGCTTCGATTGCATGTCCCTGGGGAGGGACTGTTTGTAAGGGCATGTAGTGATAGGACGAGGGGCAATGGTTTTAAACTAGAGCAGGGCAGGTTTACATTAGACATTAGGAAGAAGTTCTTTACAATGAGGGAGGTGAGACACTGGAACAGGTTGCCCAGGGAGGTGGTGGAGTCCCCATCCCTGGAGACATTCAAGGCCAGGCTTGATGAGGCTCTGAGCAACCTGATCTAGTTGAAGATGTCCCTGCTTACTGCAGGGGGCTTGGACTAGATGACCTTTAAAGGTCCCTTCCAACCCAACACATTCTATGTTCAATCAAACACAGATTCATTTACAGATTCGCTTTCAATATTTAAATGCTCTAACTTACTGTAGAGCCAACTACACTGTCTCTCAAAAGTCATAAGAGCGAGATACTATAGGCAGTAGGCAAACTTTGTTTTAAAACAGCAATGCTAATAGCATTTCAAATATCTGAATGACAAGGCATGTCCTTATATAGGAAGAATGGCATGTTTCAGCGTGCAGACTAAGAAATGTTTTTCAAGGCAAGATGAAAGGCCAATTCAAATCTCTGCTTGGTTAATGTACTTAATATCTAAGAGGTTCTCGAAGTTAAGAGGAGTAATGGTGTCTTTTTTCTCAGAAGTGCATGTCTTCTTATATTCTGAATTCTCTGGAAACCAACATCTGAGTCCACACATGGCTTTGTTAAACACAGATTTCATACTGAAGAGGATCTTGTTTGCGCTGTATACACTTATCCACTCTAAACATGAAAACCGCTTCTGTATGGAACAAACGTCCCGATACCCAACCAAGACATTGAATTTCCATGAGCTCACACAAGACGCAGGAAGTCTCGTGTGTGTCATTGCCCCCTGGTGTCCTGCAGGGGAATTCAGCCACGCCACAGGACAAGTCTTAGGCTGGAGTTCAACTGGGTCTGGCAGGAGATGCCATACTAAGGTCACTTGAAGCTGGACCATTTCATCCTGATAGGCAATAGGGAGCAAGGAGGGAGAAAAATCAGCATGAGAAATCACTCCAGTAAGAGTTCAACAGGTGGAGAGATCACCTCTCTGAGCAGTACTCAGACTACCCCATTCGGCAGCTTGGGCAGAATAAGCTGCATCAGTGACACCTGAGACCAAACTGGAGAAAATCCCTGAAAGAAGCTCAAAAACCACAACTAGTCGGGTCCTGTGCCCTGATAGAAGATTTCCTGGAGGCGAAGAATAAGAGGGTGCAGATCCAAGACTCTGTAATCCAGATGGTGTCTACAGCAGTGGCTCAGGGAGGGAGAGGATGGGGAACTGGGTGAGGGGACTTTGGTCCCTGCTGCCCACCAAGCCAGTGGGAGCCTTCACCCCAGTGCAGTGAGCGGTGGCTTCAGCCAGGAGCTGAGGAGGGCTTCTCAGGGAAAGGGCTGCACAGCGCGATTGCCATAGTTTAGGGCCACATCCAGGTGGACTTCCCTTTAGAGCATCCCAGGACTGCACAGATAGATCTTGAGCAGATAAGTGTCAAAGAACGACAGTGCAATTTTACTGGGTCTAGAGTGTTTTGAAGCAAAAGGTTTCTCCATCTCAATTTTTTCAATTTACATGGATATTTTTCCATTTTTCAAATGGGGATATGAATGTCTTGACAAGGGCAAAGACAGTGATTCTGTTATCGCAAGGTAAAAAATACAGAGTCCTTGATCCAGCTTTAACAAGTCTAACTGACACCTACAAGGCTAGTTCTGCAGCAGTTAAGAAAAAGTAGTTGTAAAATTTCATTTATTTTGTGCTTCTATTTTAACAAAAGAATGGGCAACCCAGTCTGCTGTGTCTCTCCACCAGTAAAACTTATGTGTACTGAAAACCAACCAACCATCCTTTTTTTTTTTTTTTTTTTAAATAAAGGCAAACTAATCTTTACGGATTCACATNAGCCCAAAACAGCACATTCTCCACCCCCCTTTTTTTTTTTTTTTTTTTTTTAAATAAAGGCAAACTAATCTCTACGGATCAACATTCAAGAAATAATTCCCTCCTTTCCTGTTTTCCTGTTGCAGGTCATGCTTCCAGCCTGTCTTCTGGACATCAAAAAAGCATGTGTAAAGAAGCCCAGCTCAAGTTAGTCAGTGCGTGGCTGCCCTGCTTGGCTCACCGATGTTTCAGGGATATCTGCAGCTGTCAAGGCAACGTCTTTCTTTTGTCCAGATAAGCAGAAACAGCAGCACTTCAGACCACCACCACCATCTTGGATGACCAATCACTCAAGACTGCACTAAAGCAGAAAATTATGCTCCTAACTCTGTCCACAACAACTATGTCACTTTGCTGGTACATCTGATCACCAGAAGACTAAGAATATCAGTAAAACTGCTCCAAGACACCCACATCCGCTGTATACCGGTATGACAGCTAGGACAAACCTTCTCTCTCACTCAGGCAGTCCAGGCAGAAAAATAAACTCCTGAACTGGAGCTGAGCAGATGTTAGAGATGCTTTCAAGTTATGAATATGAACACGGAGTATATAAAAACTTTATATATCCATAGCCAAATATAAACACAGCTGCCATCCTCTAACATATACCAAAAATAAGAAAAGAACATTGAAACATGTTTAAATATTTTTTGTGACCTTTAGGTGTGTTTGTGTGTGTGTGTGTGTATATGTATATATATATATATATAAAAAAGCAAAGGACAGTAACTCACAAGAAACCAAAAGCATTTTGGCAAAAAAAATCCTGGATTGTCTACATTAAAATCACAAGCTAATTTGCAACTACAGTTTCAGGGAATTCAGACCTCACACACACTAAATCGGGACATGGAGAATTGGGATAATCTGCTAGCAATTACGATTGTTTCACTGTGCGTGAAGTGGATGACAGCAGTAAGTCTGCTCCAAGTTGTAAGACATTTAGGTATCCACGTAGTGTAATGTTTCTTAGGAGATGTGAAGAAGGGAAAAAAGATATCTTAAAATATTTTAGAAGAATTTTAGAAGCTCATTGAAGATAACATTTAAAAAACAAGATTAATACCCCCAACTAAATTATCAGTCACTAAATGCATCAGTCCCCATTTTCTGAATCACCATCCCTGAGAGTCCAAAGCTGTTTGAAAAACAGAAGGATAATTCAGGTATAAACCGTGAGTGATAATCCTTGTCCACCCTGCTTATTGTTAGAATATAGCAAACAGAGGAATCTACGCTTTGAGAAACCTTATTTACAGGTTTACAATATCGAGAGAAACTATTTGTGTCTCTGTTTATAAAATCAGTTTCTAAAAACACTCATAGAGTCATTTAAGAAAACATCATTAAGCCTTATTACGAACATTTTGCTGTAATGGACACAACAGAAGGCAATAGCAAAAAATCATGGGATATATTTCCAATTAAAAAATCAACAAGACAATACAGTTTAAACTGAAACAGCCTCCCTGAATAAGAGTTGCTATCCAAACTATATAATACTACTATTAAAATTAAATGAGAAGAGCAGTTCATGCTATTTATTACTGGTTTCGCCCAGAAGGTTACTTCTCTTTAATGTTACTCACATCATCTTCTTTGGTTCCACCCCAGAAGTTAGTCCCACCAGCATAGCTGGGAATGTTTAGCACAGCTATGCCCTGCAGACTGGGAAGGGGGATGTACTGTCCGTCACACTGTAATGGATAAAAACTCATTCAGTATATAAATAATGTGATAAAAGTAATCAGCAATTTTTAATACATGAAGATTCAGCAGAGCTGGCAGGGGAGGATGGAGTCACTAATAGGTTGACACAAACCTATTCCACCCATGCTGTGAAGCATCTCTAATACAAACCTCTTCTCCCCAGTATTTTTTGCAGAGCTGAAAAAACACTAGTATCTACAGCAGAGGTGTTCCATGACTCTTCAAAGAAACATTTTCACAGTTTCACATTTAGTTAAGTCTATTAAGCAGGAAAAAAAAAATAATCAAAAGAATCCAAGAATATTTCTGACGTAGCCACAAACATGTGGTTAAATGTAAGTGTTGTTAGCACTCGTATACTTGCCTTCCTGTAAAAATAACTCACTCTGCTCCCAAAAAAGTGCAAATCTGGGAATGACCCCACAGTTGTTACCCTGGCGGTGGTTTGGAGTTGTTGATTTTGCAGGTAAGAGGTCGCTTCTATGACCAACAGGTCATTCAGCCCTTCTTTCTTATCAGCCCTTCTTTATCCTCCAAAAACCCACAAGCAACTCCAAGTCCTACTCAACACCATCATGGGATGATGCAGGTCCATCTCACCCTGCTCATGGCCACGAGTGAATTTACAGACATCAGTGAAATCACTCTTGACTTACAGCAGTACAACTGCCTGCAGAGGTGAACTCAATAATCTCAAACCATTCAACTGGCAGCCAAAAGTGAAGTCCTGCAGCAGTGCCACAAGCAAGTTGGAAATGTAAGGTCATAAATGCTGGATGCAGGCGTCACTTTGGGGATCATGAATTTGCACGTGAAGTTGCCTTTGAAGAAGATTGCTAGATTACCGCAAGTTACCAGTCCCACAGAAGTATCTTAAAATTACACAAATGAAACAGAAATCCTACGGAAATAAGGGCAAATTCTATAGCAATTTTATCAGGAGGAGAAAGAGATGGAAAATTATTTCCAGAATGTGCTTAGTGCTCTCTTTTTATGATTTAATCTCAGCAACGAGACAGAATTTAACATTTTGATCAAAATGTGACAGTATCCAAAATACGCTGTGATATTAATAGATGCTGCAAAGCCATTTGTATTATAGTAGAGGTCTGCCTCCAATTCCTGAAATTGATATTTTTATTTTTCCAATGACATGAACCTCATCACACATTTTAGCATAAAGCTAATATTATGCAAGGCAATACTAAATATGAAATTTCTACTTGCTGGTTTACTTCCAAAAATATTCAAAAACAATTATGGAAAGGTCAGATTTGAATGCCTTATTGAATCATATTTGAATCTTATTCAAAAAATCCTTAAATTAGAATTCTATTGCAGCATAGATAATGTCCTTTCCTGCCATTATATTTGCTAACGACTGCATAATTCCTTGATAATTACTCAATCCTTAGATAACAGCAATCTGCCAGACAAAACAGACAAAATCCTCCTAAATCTCAGAGGAGTGAGAAAGAGTTCCAGTAACTTAAAATTATTGTCACACACATTCAGAATGTCCCCTCCTTTGTAAGGAATTTTTGATTAAGATCATCTGTGTGCCCTCCCTTTACGTGTAATCATGCTCTCCAATAGTTTAAAATGAACCTGAAGGATTAAGACTCCTTACCGCTTTCATTCTGTTTAGTGTATGTTCCTTTCATGTAAGAGTTTTCACCTCTTACATAGCACCTCACAGTGCCTTTGAGGTCAACCTGGATTGACACGAGAGCTCTAAAAGGTTTCAAGAGGAAGCCCAAATTCTTCCCTACACATTGTGGAAGGAAAAATACCCATTCTGCCCATGAATAAAATTTACCTCAAGTTGAACTTTTTGTTCTAAGTTCTTGTAAGTTCTCTGCAGCAGCTCTTTTGTGCCAAGAACTCCATACCACATCATGTTTTTCGTCCGACTTCTGAAAACAGGTAAAACAAGATTCACAAATTGAAATATACGCACTGTATCGTATTTGTAGGATGAGAAAAAGTTAAGAAATTCAAATAAAGAGATAAGGAAAAGAAAATTAAGGAAATGTCTTGGCTCTGTTACTGACAATTATATTACCTGCACTTTTCAGGGTGCTCTTCTCGCTTGTTATTAAATTCTAGTGAAATTTTTGCATCTAACCCAATTCCAAAGTAGTTGTTCATTACACATTTTTCTGAATAACCCTCCCTGTTAGAAGAAAAGAGATAATTAGGTGTATGTTTGTACAGTACCTGTACACACAGAGCTTTGGCCGAGATTGTGGTTGGTCTCAGAACAGACACATCAGCTGAGAGACATCAAGAGATGTTTCCTCTGAATCTCCCTGAGGAAATCCAAGGGCAGTTGAAGAGACAGATTGGCTGCTAGCTACTTTGCAAATGCAAGTTACTTCTCATAGGACAAAGAAGAAACTCTAACACAACCCCATCCTAGCACTAGCTCCGCCATACCCAAAATTAACAGTGGAATATGAGGAAAGAGCTGCCTTGGGCATGGCTCTGAGACAGGGGCACCACACAGGGCCGAGCATCCAGGCTGTCTTTAGGCATGCTGGTGCAAGATGTTTGGCTGATGGTGTCTGGCACAGCAGTGCTTTGTTTCAGGGGAGCTGCAGCCCACAACCCAGATGCCATCCATAAGTCTCTGCCAATGCTCCACCCAGTTCTGGAAAGCAGAGACAGCTTAGGGCACAAAATTTCCACCTCACTGCTCCAGTGCTTTAGGGGACACTCTTCTTCTTCCTCCACTACGAAGTGCCCAGACCTGCTTCAACACCTTGTTGGTGGCTGAGCTTGTGTTCAGACCAGTGGTTTGGGCAGGAAAACCCAGCTCTGAAGGACTGCTGTCCTCCTCCTCTCAGAGGCAGTGGGCAAGGGGCAAATGAACAAATGTCTCCTATTATTTTTGATGCTGCAAGACAATTCTGCACAACTTGTAACTAAAATGGCACAATCTAACCTGTTTTCAGACCTTGAGGTCTGCTGCCAAATGGACAGCAAAACAGAATTTCATAATGAAAAAAGAAAAGATTACAAAAAAGTAAAAAAAAGAAAAAAGCTTAAGAAAAGAAAACTAAAGCAAAATAGTAAATTTGGAAAAAAATAATTTCTTACAGCGAATCTGGATCCGGGTCAATAAACGGCGTAGCACCAAATGGATCGATGTTTGCTAGCAACATTTTGCTAATAATTGAACTTCCTGCAATAGAAGCAGCTAGACCAGCCCTTAAACCTGATTAAAAAAAAATGAAAAACAATCACAAAAAACCCAATTTGTATTTGATAAACAGAGAAACATACATTGTCATAATATAAGCTACACACTGAGAGACAAAATATTCATTAAATCTGGACAGGGAACGATTGTGTTTCTATCTCAGTTTTTACCTATATTGGTTATCTTTTCAGGTCTCTGGCTCTCTTGAGCAGAAAGGCAGCTATGCTGTGGTGCGGTGGCTGACTCTTCAGGTACCACCATTGAGAAAGAAAAAAACAAAGAAAATTCAGGATTTCAGGCCAACACTCACTGGCTGGCATCGTAACCAAATGGGTGACCTAATATCCAAAAAGACTACTAGAGTTTTTATTTAGTTTAATCTTCACCTCCAAACTGTCCACGATTTTTCTTTGGTCCTTTCCTTTGGAAATATTGCTAAGGAATAGCCTCACCTTTTTTACAACTGGCGGAGTCATAGTTTAACTTAACTTAATTTGTGGAAAGGTCACAGCCTTGCCATGCCTACCTTTGACTTATATTGAAGTCACTCTGCAAAACACTGCGTAATGCATGTAAACAAAGAAAAGTACTTTCTAAAAGCTTTCACTTAAATTGACCTAAAGAAAAATGCAAGCTCAGTTCCATTATGTTTTAACTATACTAATGAAGTTAATTAAAACAGTGTTTTACTGCTGCCCCCTAGAATTAATTGCATTTGGATAAGAACAGATTTTTTTCAACTGTTAATTGCATTTGGATAAGAACAGATTTTTTTTTCAACTGGTTTTACTGCACAGCAGCTTTGTGTAGTTTCAGTTATCCATTTCCTCAGAGGCATCTACAGACACCTCTTATTCAGAGGGTTGAACTTCACACGGTTCTGTCCCTCAGCCCCTTCACTGCCTCCACTGCTTAGGATGAATGATAGAAGGAGTTGGGAGTACAAGTGAAAGAAAAATTGGTCATGAGCCGGCAATGTGCACTCGCAGCTCAGAAAGCCAATTATATCCTGGGCTGCACAAAAAAGAAGCGTGGCCAGCAGGCCTATGGAGGTGATTCTCCCCTTCTGCACCACTCTGGTGAGACCCCACCTGGAGTACTGCATCCAGCTCTGGGGTCCACAGCGTAGGAAAGACATGGACCCGTTGGAGCGGGTCCAGAGGAGGGTCACGTAAATGGTCAGTGGGCTGAAGCACCTCTCCTATGAGAACAGGCTGAGAGAGCTGAGGTTATTCAGCCAGGAGAAGAGAAGACTCTGGGGAGACCTTATTGAAGCCTTTCAAAATATAGAGGGGGCTTATAAGAAAGACTGGAAGACTTTTTACCAAGGACAAGAGACAACAACTTTAAACTGAAAGAGGGTACGTTTATATTGGACATAGGGAAGAAATTTTTTGCAATGAGGGTGGTGAAACACTGGTACAGGTTGCCCAGAGAAATTGTGGATGCTCCATCATTGGAAGTGTTCAAGGTCAGGTTGGACGTGTCTTTGAGCAGCCTGATCTAGTGAAAGATGTGCCTGCACATGGCAAGGGGTTGGACTAGATGATCTTTAGAGGTCCCTTCCAACCCAAACCACTCTGTGAGTCTATGATTCTAAGACCCTGAATTTCATTTTTCATCCTTCAGAATCAAACGCAACACTTCTGCTGCATCTGGTGTCATGACAAGCGATCAGGAATCTTCTATGCTCTTTTGTATTTCCTACTATATGATACAACACAAAGATGCGTTTATCGGTTCAAACAAATACAGGGCTCCTGGCATGAACTAAAAACTGTTATTTGACAGCAAGCAGGGGAACAGAAGGCAATATTAAAGTAGTGTAAGGAACAGCAGAATTCAAAATCATAATTACCTGGGCAGATAATCCTAGTGTTAAGCACTGGGAGGTTTTCCTTGCTTGCAGCCAAAGCTGGAGCAGAGAAAGAGCCTGTCTGAGAATGGATACCTCGGCTTGTACGTCGATCTGGAGATCTTGGTGCAGTTTTAACTGTGCAGAAGAAGTAGAAGTAGGAGCACTAATTAGACCTACTATGACATTACCAAATACATCATTTTTCCAGCCCTGAAAATATTTCAAAAGCATTAATTTAATCTGCTACCATTCCATGACAAATGTCCTTCCCCCTCACACCACAGTTTGTCTTCTAAATACAGGGAAGAAAACTCAGAAAACAGATCAAGTGACAAGCACAAATTAAAATGAACAAGTGTGCACGGCATTCAATGTGACGAGTTCCCAACTTACGCTTCAAGCTACCAGCAAGAATTGAATTATATCCACCTTAAAATGTAATAGTATTTAATGTTGTAGCAAGCTTCTGATAAACATGTTAATGAAGTAATACAAATTTAAGTTCAATGTATATTTACTTATAAATATACCTATATTATATAGTTCATTATTATTTATAACAATTTTACTATTGATAGCTAAGCTTTCTAACCCACAGGCCATCAAAACACCTAATCAACAGCCACGCTATTTGCTTCAAGCAGCTTAAATGGACCCCCTGCCTGCTTCAGGTTTCTGAAAACCTCAGACAAAACTCTGACATCTTTATCTACAGCCGACCTGAAATCTGCAAGGGAAGGGAAAGCCACGTTCAGGCATTTTTGTCTTCCGCAGTTAAGAGTGGTCATGGGGGAGATCAGTTTACCATCATCTTATCTTTTTCACAAAAAAAGCTTGCAATTCCCAAAATAAATTACAATAACTTATTAGTTAAAATTCTACAGAAGAGGGATCAACAAAACCTTGTGACAGATAGCAAAGTTGGATAGCTGATAAGTTGGTCACAGGAAAACGAAGGGTAAGAAAAATCAAGGGGAAAGAGCAAGTGTTCACAAAGAGAAACTGGTAGCTCGGTGAGGCCAGTTATCCCCGGGGCTGCCCCTGAAGGTGATGAAGGGGGGCCCCTCACTACAAGAAAGACATCGAGGTGCTGGAGCGGGTCCAGAGAAGGGCAACGAAGCTGGTGAGGGGTCTGAAGCACAAGCCTTATGAGGAGCCCCTGGGGGAACTGGGGTTGTTCAGCCTGGAGAAAAGGTGGCTGAGGGGAGACCTTATCGCTCTCTACAACTACCTGAAAGGAGGTTGTAGAGAGGTGGGGGTCGGTCTCTTCTCCCAAGTAACAAGCGATAGGACAAAAGGAAATGGCCTCAAGTTGTGCCGTGGGAGGTTTAGATTGGATATTAAGAAGAATTTCTTCCCCGAAAGGGTTATTAAGCATTGGAACAGGCTGGCCAGGGAAGTGATTGAGTCACCATCCCTGGAGGTTTTTAAAAGGTGTGTAGATGTAGCACTTAGAGGTACGGTTTAGTGATGTTTTTTGTCAGTGTTAGGCTGATTGTTAGGCTGATGGTTGGACTGGATGATCTGAAAGGTCCCTTCCAACCTAGGCAATTCTATGATTCTATGTTTCTAAGAAGGATACGTTTTTCGTAGGGGTGACCCCAGGTGCTGTCATTTACTTTCCTGGCAGAACTTGCTTCATGCAGACTGAGAGAATATGTCAGTGCCTGCTTTAGCCTGGGGAAGTTAATCTTTGTGAAATTCAGCCCCATCAGACGTAGCCAGAAACTGGTGCCCCGGGGAAGAAAGTTTGGGTATCACCGAATGCTTTGATATAGCATTTCCATGTGCATGTAGAAAGCTTTCGCACACCAGATGATCACAGACAGACATTTCTTGGCTACCTCTGCTACAAATTATCTCACATGTTAAAACTATTTCAGCTTATGACACTTCAACCTTGACCATCTCAAGAAGCTCAGAACAAGAAATGAATTTATTTCAAATTGATCTGATATATTCCTCTCAAAACCTGAAAACGAATTCTGCAAAAACAGAATGACTGGGACTAGCGTGAAGAAAGCAGAATTAGAACACCACCAGGAATGTGGTGGGAAGGATAAAATAGACCCTTTTTTGTGGCAGGAGGGGGAAAGATTAGTTCACGTCAATCATGAGAACTCAGCCTGAGAGTAACGTGGGTGTACTGCCTGAAGACATTAACGGAAAGAAAATGCAGAGTGGGAAAATCTAGAGACAAAGGTAATAACAAGAACCAAGTGTTAGAAATTATGTTCACATCAATTCAGGCCAGGATCTGGGCATTCACTTGTTTTTTTAAGTAACAATAATCTAGCACAGAACAGTCAATGAAATGGCAAATTCCTCACCCTCTTGTATCCCGAGAATAAGATTACACACTTTTCTGGATGACTTCCTTACGTCAAACTGAATTTATCAGATGCAGGACAGGGGTAAGTGGGTGAAATTTTATGGACTATTTTATATGAAAGGTCTGACGAGGTGGCCTAACAGCTCCTTCTAACATCTGCATGAGAGCCTTAGCAATTATCACAAAATGCTGTAGTATTGCATGATGACAACACAATGATTTGTGTCTGTACACAACAAAACACTGTAACATAAAGTTAAAAAGTGAAAAGAAAGAAAACCTGCAAGTGATATCTAACAAGAGTTATTAAATATTTAGGTGAAGGTAATTAACATATGGGAAAATATTATCTTCATCAAATGACCAGGAAGATCCTCAAAGGGTAAAATATAATATTCAGAACAAAATTAGCATTCATTTTTCATAATGCTACTGAAAAATTCACAATGCTATTCACACAGTCCGTTCTTTCTGTACTCGGGAACAAGGCAGTTATATTAAATAGGAAAATCAACAAAGCAGCTGCTCTTTATTTGACAGATGAGACTCACGGGGGTAACTGCAATAAAGATAAACTTCTGCTGTTCATGCTCTGATAAAAACAACAGAGCCCTAATGAGTAAAACTGATGTTTCCTTGCAGATAATTGAATTCATGCTTCATGCTTTGTCCCTAAACACCTATCTTCCACTGACAGCATTAATACGCAGTCTATTTCACACGTATCAGATGTATGAGGAATAATACAGCTCCCCAATAGATGCAGAAATTGTATCACCAAGAAACTAGGGGTTTATATATATTTTTACATATAGTGTATATTTCTATACATAGGTGTATATTTTTATATTATTATATATTTATGGCAGTAGTATTGGGTCATGCGTAGGGCCAGCATCCTCTATGAGCTACTATTGAAACTGGACAACCAACAAGGATTGATTACTACAACCAAGGGAAAAGGAGAGGGGCCAAGGAAGAGACAATCACTGGAGAAAGTCTGACGTCCATTCCTGAAAACAAGGAAATGTGAGATTCTGAATGAACAAAAGCCCCAAGAGACTAATGTCGTATTTCTAAGGTAGGAGCTACCGACACAGGCAGCAGTTTCAGAGCAGAGCCTCATGAGGACACCACCTTTTTTCAGGATGTTGGTGCGGGTTAGGGTAACAGAAGGAGAGGCAAATCCCAAACACCTTTGCTCATTTTGCCACAGGAAGATGCTCACCAAATATTTGGGGGATGGGTTTTGCTGTCCACCAGCTAGCACTGTTTCTCCATGACTCATAGATCGTCTTGAGACCTCACCTGCAGCGCATGACTATCCACTTTGATATGGCAAAGACTGAAATTTCCACCCATAGTAAGAAGCAGCTTCCCTAAAATTACTACGCAGCTTAAGACTCTTGAACAACCCTGGCACATGAACTACCAGTCAACACAAAATGCAGCATTGATGTTTGTGATGGAAAATGTCCAAATGTGACCGCTGGCTGGATTGGTTTGATGCCAAAACCAAGCAAGGGAGGAGGTAAGTGAGGGTCCCGTATAGACATATCATCCTTCCTTCTTCCACTACAGCCACTCACTGGCAAATTTCATACACGACACATGAAGGAGAGATTTTACCCTACCATTTGAAAGTGGGAATTAGTACTATGCTATTTCAGGAGATGACTATTCTTTAAATATAATTTTACACACTATAAACAAACACTGAATAGCCAAAAGGAAAGCTTAGTGACAGAACGGGCTATTACTTTATGAAAATGCTACCTTCCACGCAAGTTGTTTTACACTCAGATCACTCCATATTCTGATTGCTTTGTGCACTTATTGATACAAATAATACAACTGTATTCTTTCTGTTGCATTTTAAAACCCAGCACGGGCTACCAATGCAGCCTTCATTTTTTTGGAGAGTAACCGGCAGAGCCCCACAGTAGGGACAGAATGATGCTCCTACAGCAAAGCAGAAGCACTGAGACGGCAGCAGCTGACAAAGTCCATCCGACCAAGGACGGAGCAGGTAGTGGGCTCTACACCTTGGAAAGCAAGAGTACCTTGGTATAGTGACTGCTATATGGCTTGTTATACAGCAGTCAACAGCTGCAAGGAACTAGCTGGATTAATCACCTGTATCACAAGAAATTTTTCAAGGGAAGGAGCTCTAGGTTATCAAAGACTTTGGTTCCAATTTCTGTTCTGGATTAGACAAATAGAGGGGGTGACCTTAGTACTGCCATTTCTCAGGAGACTTCCATGCTCCAGTTTCTATTATATTCTTTCCTGCTGCTCCATTTCATACAGGAGACTTAAATATTCATTCTCTCTGTTCCAATAACTGTCTCAAGGTAAGTTCCCAGCTGAGACATCAGGGTTTTGCTGTCAATACAATAAACAAATATGTCTGTTTCACACAATTTGAAACGCCTTCAGAGAAAAGACTGACAGAAATTCCTATAATATGCCCAAAAATGCCTACGACTGAGACGTGGTATCGCCACCATTACCTAGGTTCTAGTCCCTAATCAGGTTCATGTAGAAAGGTGAGTGTAAACACTGATTAAATGCAGGCACTTCTCTCCCCAGCAAATACCTTCTCAGCTTTGTAAATACATTCCAAAAAGACTGTTCATCACATGTCCCCCATTTTCCCCTCAACTTTTATTTATCCAAATCTATTAAAATTTGTGACTAGCTTCCAGTGAAACAACACGTTAGTATTTTTAATTACGGAGCCAACTACGCTCCATAATACAACTATAAGGAGACAGCATAATTTTAAATTATTTTATTCCTGATTTACTCACTTGATGGGGACTCAAGTTCCTTTGTATCTTCCTCTTTTTCCTCTTCTTTGGATTCATCCAATTCTTTGCTATATTCTAGTGGGGACTGATTCACTTGTTCTTCACTATAAGCATTCTGCTCATCCACAACTGCTTATTAAAAAAAGACATAAAGTTTCAAGATCTTTAAAGAAAATTTGCAAAAAAATAGAAAATAAGCGTCTTTTTTTTCTGTAGCTTTAACTTACAGCTTAAAAATATTAACAAAGGACCTCTATTGCCAATTCAGTGAAAGAGAGTCTAGCAATCCTTTGCCCATTGATAGAGATTTACTGCCAGAAATTTTCTTTTTGTGGAGGATAATAGTTACAAAAGAAACGCATTTGTGTATGTACACACATGTGTATACATATGTATTCATATATGCAGACAGATAGTCACCAACAACCAAACAAGCTGCATTTCTTTCCCTTGCAGCTTGTAATAAGCATATAATTTTATCTACATAAAAATGTAGAAACCAAGCTTTAATAATGAAAATTTATGCTAGTATAGAAAAAAAGCCGCGTTGTTGTTCTATCAGTAAGGATCAAAACGTTGCTGATGTGCACCTTTTTCTGCTTGTTCAATGATCTGCCTCACAGCCTTCTTCAAGCTGTTCGCCCTCAGCATTAACTGTTCCCTCGGTTTGAAGAGCTTCTGGGTGGAAGACTTTGAGACACACTCCGCAAATTGCTCTTTACTTTCAGACAAGGATTCTTCACTTGAAAACTCCTCTGCTTCTTCTTCCACGATGGGGGGAGTGATGCCGGGCAGAATGGGAGCAGCCTGGGCCTCTGTGTGAAGAGCCTGGAGCAATAGGTCTAGCTTCTCATTTAACTCGGTGCACTAAGACAAAGTAGAAAAGGGTTTAAAATGGGCACAAACTTGAACTTAGGAAGTTCCACCTAAACACGAGGAGGAACTTCTTTACTTTGAGGGTGGCAGAGCACTGGAACAGGCTGCCCAGAGAGGTGGTGGAGTCTCCGTCTCTGGAGACATTCAAAACCCACCTGGACGCGTTCCTGTGCAACCTGCTCTAGGTGACCCTGCTCTGGCAGGGGGGTTGGACTAGATCATATCCGGAGGTCCCTTCCAACCCCTACCATTCTGTGATTCTGTGAAAATTGTCTGTGTCTAAGCGTCTATGTCATTGTCTATGTAAAACCCAAACTCAGGTTCAATATTTCATAATATCAGATTATGAGTAGGTCTGCGTGGGTTTTTGCAGACTCTGTGACACTCAGCCCCATTAGAGCAATTATAACATTATATTATTATATTAATATTATTACATAGAGCAATTTATAACATAAAAACCCCCTACACTCAGACTAAAATAACACACCGTGGTCAACTCAGCCTGCCACATAACTAGGGTACAGATAAGATCCTACTCCTCTCCTGATGGCACAGAGAGAACCCGCACAGATTTGCCCGTACCATAACAAATTATGGGTGATCATTACCTCAATTTGGAGGGATAACCTATGGGGACATGCCCAGCTGTTAGACTGAAAACACACGGTGGTTTGGTTTTGGTTTTTTTTTTGCAATACAGCTGTACATTTAAGCAAGTGAGTTGTCACAGAGCAAAGAGGCTCAAGCCAGAACCAGCACTGTCAAACACCTCTCTGTCAAACACTGAGCAATTGCTCTCTAGGTACATTGGAAAAGAGGTGATTTTCTGTGCTTAAGGGCAAGGAAACCAACACTGTTAGGCCCTGGAACAGTAAAAAAGAAAATTCATTTTCTAAGATGTGCACTGAATAGAAATGTGAACCAGGAACTGCCATTTAGCAAGTACATTTCCTGACTCTGGGATTGTTAGTGATTTTGTTTTCTTCTTTTCTTTTCAGCTCACGTAAATTTTCTGCCTCGTACCAAATCCTTCTGTTTGTTTTTTTTTCCAATGCTTTTGCAACACGGTATCTACAATCTACAGCTTAAGCCATTGTTTTTAACACAGTAGTCTCTCTTCCCTTCGTTCTCCCAGCATACTCTCTTCATTATCCCATTTTTTCCCTCTAGCTATCTTAATCCCTTTCAGAGAAAAGTGTAACTTCTAATGAAGAATATTTCCATTTATCTCTGTGTACGTTACCACGTACTTTATCCTTTCTGAAGGAAAAAAGTGTAAACAGAGTTTTTAGAGATCTTACAGTCTAAAAATAGTTTGGAAGTAAGTGTTCTATGCACTATGAAGTGAAGAATTTTAAAGTCGCTGTTTGAAATGGAACCGGAGCTGAGCATCCTGGAGAGGTTCAAAAAATTAAACACCCATGAGCTACAGCAAAAAAACACAACATTAAATCAGAAAATAGTCATTGTCTTACTTTAATGGCCATGGCATCGGCTTCCTCTGCATTTTCCATTGGTTTCTCATAAGTCTTCCCTATTTTGGCAACGAAGTCCTTTACAGTTTCACATAATATTCTTCAGATAAAAATAGGAGAGGGGAGAAATCAAAGGAAATTAAATAGATCAAATGAATATTAAATTCTCGTGGCAGTTGGTTTATGCGCACACTGCTATGCACCGTTCTTGCTGGAAACTGAACTCTGTGGTCATACTTGCAAAGCAGATGATAGTCTTTTCCATGGCTTGCCAAATTCAAGCGGTAAGCTTTACAAAAACTCTTCCTCCCTTTTTATTTAAGCCTTTGCACACACTGTTTCTAAGTCTCTTATTTCTAAAAACTGAAACAAACATGGCTAATTTTATTCATTCCCTCGCCTGTACACCTTCCATACCAGAGGTGTTAGCAAACTTGCCTTCA
This sequence comes from Dromas ardeola, assembly GCA_013398915.1. Taxonomy (NCBI): domain Eukaryota; kingdom Metazoa; phylum Chordata; class Aves; order Charadriiformes; family Dromadidae; genus Dromas; species Dromas ardeola. Next base: position 232,448 of record VYZM01017443.1, on the reverse strand, counting down.
CTTTGTTAACTTCAAACGCAGTCTTGCAAATTCCTACGCGAAGATGGAGCCTAGAAACCATGGAGAAAATCTACTGACTTTAACGGAGCACTGCTTAGACGACAGCATCTGGCCACACACGTCCCATTGCACAGCTCATGCTTTTTTGAACCCCAGCTGACCCCAAGGCGTATCTATGCGAACTACAGTGGCTGCAATGAATTTTCATTGTGTAAACTCAGAGAAAGACTTGGTTCTTGTTGCCTACGCCACAGACAGACAGCAAACACTAACGAGGTGAGGATAATTGCTGAGTAGCGTTCATTTGGTTGAAATTTATTTGACAGAAAATAAATAGATTTAACAAGATACAGACCCAATTTTGGAGTTATAATAATATCCTGCAGTTTAATTTTCAACATGTGGTATGTATACTTTAAAAATGAAATTTTATTAACTTGCTTTTAGCAGAAAAAAAAATGAGATGTAATGCCATTCAGACGTATTTTTTAAGATATTGTCACTGGTCTTTTGTATATAGCAAAATATAATTTTTTTCACAGAGAAGGTATACACAGAATACTTCTAATTTCAGATGATGTCCATGATTTGCCAAGTAATTATATCTCATGTTTAAGTGCTTCAGTTTGGGGAAAAAAAACATGTGCCTCCAGCCACTGCTTATTGAATTGATACAGACAGAGCTATGACAAAGCTACCTAGCTAAAGTCCTGCTTCACACTGGTGAAGTTGTTTGTCCTCTTAATGACATGGATATTCATAGAACAAAACAAAACTAACTTAACATGAAGTACACTGCATACGTGCATTAGTAACAATAAATTGAATATTTAAGCTGCATACTGATTTGGAGTGATTTAAAATCACTTTATATTAATATTATGTGATTTTTGAAAAAATGCTGATGTGTTTAGAATTTAGATTTCCTTTACAATTGTACCATATAAATTTTTTGCAGAAAAAACACCCTCTCTAAAATATATACATCAAGATGTATCAAGCCAAGACAGCTGGGCCAGCCATAAGAAAATCAGACTTAGACAGAAGGTCATTATGGTTATGATGTAACACAGGGGATTTATCCCACACATCGTACATAAAAACGATTAACTCACTTGGCAGATGATATGACAACTGAGTGCTGATCAGAATTGAGAATTTTTGCAAGATGAGCAGCAACTGAGTCCTCATAAGCAGATATCTGAAAACAGAGAGAAAGACGACTTCAATTTCCACGCGTTTCAGCAGTTTAACATCAAGTAGTGAGTTAAAACCCCTCCATAAATAGCAGGATTTCCATTTCAGGTCTAATAAAAGGACAAGCAGCTGCCAATGCAGATGCTACCTGCATACTGTATTTTATGTACCAGATTTTTAATATTCAAAGCAACACTGCATCTGAGAACTCCACACACAGTTCTCTTCCTCCTGGAGAGAAAACAGTAAGTTATTTCTACGCTAAAAAGAGTCCATAAGACAGAAAAAAAATCTACTTTCTTTTTAGATTTGTAACAACCTGAATTATTATAATCTAATATCTTGATTTCTGAGACAAGCAAAGTTACCCTCAAACTAAGCTGCTCAAACAAAAACAAATCAAAAGTTTGCAGTTGTAACCCTGAATTTTCTTTTTACTGTCAGATGGACTCTTACTCCCCAAGTACCCCTCCTGACAAAGGCTGCTAAACTGATATAAAGTTATCAAAACCAATCCTTAAGAAGCAACATTTGGAAGAATGAATGTGTGCATTGTCCATCTTTTCTTGCACAGAATTATAAATCTTGAAATATTCCGACAAAGATTTGGAATGGATCACATTCACATCTTCACACACTATATCCTGTATTAAAATAGACACAGATCCAATCTCAGTCTGAAGAGAAAATTCTAACCAAATTCCAAATCTAAAGCTAAAAATAAGTGCAGTTCTGAAATTTTCTGACAGCTTCCTTTATGAATCTCTTAAAATCTCTTCATGTGTTTTTACCCTTGATATGGAGCAGGTAGGGTACCACTCTTTTTTCCTCCTAAAACCTAGCCTTAGTTGTAGAACTCTGACAGTAAATCAGTTTTCATTTCAAGGGAAAAAACGATATATAACTATCTGCTCTGTAAGAACGAACTACTGTTTTTCAAACATCAGCATGAAGCTTCTGGAACCAAACCAAGTGAAACAAGTCTCCTGAAACCAAAGGAAAAAAAAAAAAAAAAAAAAAGAATTGGATATGTACTTTTGTTTATTTTTTGAACCGCACTTTAATGTGTTACCTACTGTAAGGTTAATCTTTCTTTTTCTGAAATACCATAACTCAAGAAGCTATGCAAAAAACATTAAAATAGAGATTGAACAGGGTACTCAAAAGAAAATTGCTTTCTCCAACTCAGAGTAATGGCAGGTAACTATAGCTTACAAAACCCATTTTCGAAAAAAGAGGTTTTGTATGAGCAGTTCCTTCCACTTTCAGGAGGGGCTAAATACAATTTCAAAGCCAAAACTAACTAGAACAAAATATGCATTTTTTCCTTTACAAGATGCAGATACACATGAGAATTTTAACAGTCCTGCAAAATTGGGGAAGATAAAGCCTTGGTGTGACACCGGAAACAGAGCCGTGTACAAAGCAACCCTGTAAAAATCCCAGCCAGTAGAGCCCCAGCCTTTTGGCATCTCTATATCCAGCAAGCTGTCAAAGGTTATAAACTCCTTGCCAATTAAAACAGATTGGATTATTAAATTATTCAAAAACCTTCTGATTAATTATTGCTTGTCAAGTATTTTTGAGCTAAAGTTGATGTGCATTAACTTTCTAAAGGAATACATTATTTTCTCATTTTTAGTCAGACTTTCCATGCCAATTAATTTGATTAAAGCATCTCCCTCTGCCCTCAAAATCGAAACCTCATCGAATAGTACAAGCACAAGTCTAGTCTGAAAGATAGACTGAGATTTTCTTTGGGGTCACTTATGATTTTGAGTTCTCTGAAAAAACAAAGAGAAAGTTGGGTGGTATCACTTGATCTAACTCACTTTCAGAAGCTGCAAAAAAGCTTCTTTCTTTCAGAATACAACACTTGCCTTCAAAATATGGAGGTTTTCCAATGCTTATTCCAAACTCAAGATAGCAAACATTTTGCTTTTATAGACACGTAAAAGATATCTTTTCATATATTTGTATATTTTAATAGTATACATAGTTTTACTATATAATACAATATTATTATCTATAGCATTACATAAAAATACATCCTTATATAAAATGACGATATAGAGCATATAATAATATTATATTATATAACAATAAAATACTATATTATATTCTTATATATGATATAAGAACATATACTATATAAACTAATATATAAAATAGATAGATAGATAGATATAGATAGAGATATAAAAAAACGTATTTTTCAGGAAGAAATTTTTCTGACTGAAGACTCCTTACCTTCATTCATTTTTTGGCAAATACTACAGAACTGGAAACCCTAATTGCTTGAGATACACACCATGAACAGATATTTACTCAGTTCAGTTACCAGATCATGAAACATCTATTTTTCCCACAGGTGCTTCAATTTTTAATACTGTCATCCCAGAAGCTCAAAGTTAAGTATATGAAAGAGCAAAAGTAAAAGTTCACCTGACATTCCTCCGACTCTTCTGCAGTCACTGGAAGAATAGAAGGCTTTGCTGGTAATTTCAGTTCATATGACATTATACTCCACCTAAAAAAAACATAACAGCTTTAAATTTTCCAGATTATTAGTTTTATCTTTTCTCCAACATATCAACAAAAAGAAAATTCAGTGCGACACCGACTGTTAAAACAAACAAACAAACAAACAAACAAACAAAGCATCTTAATTTTTAATTGTATGCTAACTGAATATAGGTGAAATAATTGAGACTAAAGATAATAATTGGTTTTACTGCTCAGATTTTTTGTTAGTGATTTGATGATGAACCTTCTTTGTGAGCAAATCATGAGACATTCAGTGCAGGCAACAAAGGCTTTCCAGCAAAACATTCACAGTATAAAAGAATTCATGCAAACAAACTGCAGAAGTCAAAGGAAAATAGAGGTGTTCCTAGAGAAAAAGCTCCAAGGTAACATTAGCTTTTCAGCTCAACGAGGGGAGGGAGGCAGGAGAACAAAGCAAATGGTTAAGTAACTTCAATGACATATATATATATATTTCCCCCTGGTAAAGGACAGTACTCTACAGCCCAGATAGTATGAAACCACTGATAGCAACGTCCTTCAAAGCCTGCTCAAAAGAACTGGTAATCGCTGCAGATGGCCTTGGGAGCAAGTCTACTGAAATTAAAACAAAAAATGGCACTGAGCTCTTTTCAGTACAGAAGACGACAAACGTTATTTAATCTACAGATATTTCAGAATGCCCAGACCTACAATTACTTCTAAGAATCAGTAACAAGCATTTCTCTCTATACTTTGCTGTAAAATGATCGAGTAGTCTGCAGAAAAGCTTAAAATAAAAAGGGACTCTATTTCATTAAAAAAAGAACTAAAACAAAAAAACCCCTCTTTGATCACATTCAAGTGTTTGTAACTAGAACAAGAACAGAAACACCCATGAGAGAAAGGAATAGAGTAAGAAATACTCCTCTCAAAAACAGAGTGCTACACCTTCATTGGAACAACATGACCATCATCTTCTCTGACTCTTTTTAAATGGGGATTGCTCTTTTACTTTCTGGATGGAAACCACATAAAACAAGGACTGGGAAGATCTCTTGGTTTTGACTAAGAAAATGCCTCAAACAGAAATATTAGGAGTGGATCGACTCAAAGATCCAGTTAGCCCATCCAGTTGTCCACGGCTGATGATGAAGGGTGAAAGCACACGATGTGAATCCTCCCCGCATCCAAGGGCAGAGAGCTCAGGTGTTTCCTAAATAAAGATGCTACCTTTAATGGTATTTAATAGCATCCATGGAGTCCATAAAACAGCCCCAAATGGTTTGGAATCTATACAATTTCTTAATGCTTACAATTTCTTGTAACAGGCAGTTACACAGCTTCATCACTTATGCAATAAACTGCCACCTTTTGTTCATCTTTGGACGACACGCTTCCTAGTTTCATCAACCGCTCTCCCCTCTGACTCTTCAGTTTAAAGAGGACATTGAAGAGCTGTCCCCATTACTACCTCATCTGGCCTCATGATTACGATCTGCACCCTAAAAACCCAAACCACTGAAGATTAAGTCTCCAAGATGGATTTAGGCCACCAGACACCCAAACAAATACAATTTGCATCTCATGGTAATTCACGTATATGCACATTTAGGTTTACCTGTCTAACATTTTCGTGCTGGCTCGTTCTAGTTTCTCCAAAATCTGAGGAAGTTGTGTATCATCATCACAGGATCCTCCCCAACCAAGGACACGAGCGAGGTCATTTCCAGTACCAAGGGGTAACACTCCTAACTGACACTGAAACACAACACAGGAGCAAATGTACTATTGAAAACTAGAAAGAAAAAGTGCAAACTATTACAAATGCTTGTTATTTCAAGCAACAAATGTTAAGTATATAGTTGACGTCTAAAGCTTGTAAATCAAAGTGTACAATCCTGATTCAACTTGTCCTGTTTACACCAGTAAAAATTTTCATTTAACAGTAACAATGGAATTTGGGCGACACACAGAGGTATGACAACGAACCAAGCCAAGGAAAAGTAAGCATACAAAATTAAGTCTAGTCAGTATAGTCAAGGAAAGTTAAGTATGCACACTTGCCTGTTTGTGCAGGCTGAGCTTATCAATTTCTGACAAGACCCAACCCACGCTTCCATCACCACCACACACAAGAATCCTGAAGTTGTCAAACTTCTGAAATAACCGCAAACTGCAAAGAAAACACAGCCCGTTAGAGCCAGTTATGTCCATTAGGAAGAGAGCAGTTATATTCATTAGCAACTGTTACAAGAAAATATGGTGCTCGGCACCTTTATGGTCCTTCCTGTATTGTTCTGGGGTATGTGGATACAACCATCTACTTCATAAACCTATCTGCATCCCATCTGTCGCTGTATATTCCACTTATATTGACATTTCTGATAAATAACATGCCAAGTTTCACTTAAAGAAAAAATCCCTTGATATTGTTTTCAGGATTTTATTAATATTATTTCATTAATTTTATCAATATCAAAAAAAATGTTCTAAGCTATGAAATTGCAACTTCTCTAGGCTTCCCACTTCAGCCAGAAGCACAAGGCACCACGGGGAATTTTTCAGGAGAGGAGGTTAAGACACAACAACAGGATGTGCTCCACAATATGGGTGGGCTTTTGCCAACGCATGACTAACTAAATGCAAGGACCGTTGGAGGCAATTATTAGACATAATGATCACAACAATATAAGACAAATACTACTGGTATTTCATATTAAATCCTTCAAGCCGTATCCTGCTTTCAGTTTCTACGGCTCTTCTTCCTGTTCTCTGACTTTTAAGACCTCCAGGATACAACACTTGGGCAGTACAGAAAAGAAGGACAAGAGAGACAGAACAAGCAGAAAGGTGAGACACAGAGGAAAGGGGAATGAGATGAGAAGAAACAGCCAAGAGGTAAAAACAGCAGGGATTTAAGCTTAAAAAAAAAAAAAAATAATTGAAAAGTAGAAACTCTTAAAATAATAAAAAAAAAGATGTTTATTTTTAATGCATGTTATTTTCCAGAATATGTATAATCTCAGAACTATTTCTAAAAAGCAACATATTAAGATCACAAATTTCTGAAGCATTTGTATTTTTTCTAAAGAAAATGATGTCACTTGTATATGACAGGCAGATACCTATTGAGAACAAAAGATGCAGATATTTAAGGAAAAAAATGTTGATAGCAGAACAATTTCTCCTACCCTGAGAAAAGAGAGAAAAACCTCTAGAAATACACTATCTCAAAGAATGCAACTCTGCTTTTTAGGTCAACTAGTAAAAAGAAGACATCAGCACAACCTGACAGAATAACTGCTAAGAACCTCTCTTTGGAAACGGGGAAAAATATTTAAAAGCAACCAACCTGACCTACGATTGCTGTGCGAAACCAAAGTGAGCCTCCTGAACCATGCTGCTGGTAGGTACAACTAGATTAAGCAAGAGAACTTGCAGACAAACAGACATAGTTTTTTCGGATTGTCCTCTCTCAAAAATGGTCTCTCCAACTGAGATGAACCTTCTTCACTTTTATCCATCATTATAATTACATGTACAAAATGTTAGCCAAAAAGGACTTTGATTAAACTCAGATTTAAATCAGGGTTATAATGAAAAGAATATTACATCTTAAAGAGTTAATATAACATGTCCATAACACAGTACTAACTCTAAAAATCCACATCTGTATTCCATTATATTTGTATTATTTGCTCACTGTTTGAACTGAATTTTTGTGCATTTGTTTCATCTGCATTTTTATCATGCAAGCATAATTCTGCATCTGTACATAACTTAGTGTTTCTAGTTGCTGTAACTGATATTAACAGGCCATTTAACCACAATGCTACATCTGAGTGGAATTAAGTTAGGCAACAGAAAAACGTGCATGAATTTAATCTTTATGAATGTGCAAAGACGCTTGGGTTGTGGCCACAGCTATGCAAATTTCATCCCTATCTCTCCAACAACCCAACCCTTAGATTTTGTAGAATTCCTGATGGTTTTAATTGTGTTCTTGCTCCAGATTTTGTGAGATGCTTATTTTCTTGATCATTTGCGTATGTTGCCTAAAACCATATTTTGCACGCAGTTTTCCAACGAGAAAAGTTTTAGTGTACTCGTCCATCACCCTCTACAGACTGCCCTACTGACACTTGTGTTCAGAATTCAAAAAGATACAGAGTACATTTAGACGATAGTTTTACTCCATAGCTATTCACAACAAAGTCACCGGAATATCTGAATTGCACATATGAAATGGAAGAAAAGCACCCAGGCAACTGTGCATAAAGGCCCTGATTCAGGAAAGCATCTAAACATTCGTGATGGGTTTGAACCTTACCAGTTAACAGAAGTCAAAGCTAGCCAAAAAGCCACAAAAAACTTGGGCTGATGGGTTTTGGGTTTGAATTTTCAAGTGAGGGGTTTTTTACTAAAAAGAAAATATTACCCTACAATCCCTTCACCCACCAGAATTCATCCTGAAATTCTGTTATCTCTTAGATTTTAATTAGGAAGTCACAGTAGATATTGATGATAGGATTATAGCAACAAGGGGACAACGCAACACTATACTTTGCACTAAATTCCCTTGCGGAAAGGATTGCTCAAGATTTCCAAGGTCATTACCCTAAGTGAGGTCCTCCATTCATTAAATCGAACACCTGAGCTGGATTTAATGACTGTTTGAATCGACGAAGAAACTTTACTCCCTGATTGTCTCCACTCTTTGAGTTAACAAAAACTAAAAGAGGACTGGCACAGGATGGCGGGCATGTGGCTTTCCAGAAACCTGTGAACATAGGTAGAAAGAATGAAATAAATACGGCTTTCTAATATGAACAACACAAAAAGAAATCATGGGAAAGAGGAAGAAAGGGATGAAGGACAAAAGGAGTACATTTTATCTTGCATAATGTAAATGCTGAATTGAGTATTAGCCCTGCGAGGAAAACACAATCGCTCAAGATTTACCAGTTCATTTTTTTTCTTCCTGATATTTTCAGTGCCTAGATTTAGTAAAATCCTGAAGACAATAGCTTTACTGTTTTTCCATCGTGAAAAAAGTTATTAACCTTTTAGAATACTTCTCAAATTTTGTCTTTACAGATTCTCACATAATTAAATCTGTATTTCAGTTACAAGTGTTTGGGTTTTAATGTGGTTTTTCTTTAGCCTTACTGGGTTGAACTGTACCACCCACATCTGTATGAGCTTTCTCAGAATACGCATAGATTTTAAAAGTTACTGTACTCAGTTGCTCCCAGCTGAGATTTTGCACGAGAACTTTTTTTTCAGACTGAAGTTATACTATTAATTGCAATAGAATCCCTGAACAACGGACCTTCAGCTGTGATTCAAAGCTTATTAAAGTGAACGCAGGTCTTAACTGATTACAGCAGACTTTCTCTAAGGCCCTTAGCAGTACTAATGGACACTGTTGTTGCTAACACAGCCAGTCCATGGAAGCAGTGGTTTCTCAGCAACACCTCAAAATCAGACATCGCAGGTATAGGTTTTGACATTTGTTTCAGGCAATAGTAAAATAACTATGTTGCTTTCAGGTGCCAAAAAAAATAAATTACTAAAGCTACAAATAAAAAAATGGCATTAAAGGATGCTAATGTAATTCTGCATTGTCATAATGTGTAATTGAAAATAAGGTTTGATTGATTTATTTATACGCCAAGCAAAATAATTACACATCTGGAATAACCTTCCTAGCACAAATAATAAATAGCAGCATGACACTCTGGTCTGAGACACCACATAGCAAGTAAATAGAAAAGAGTGAATATATACAGCATAAACAAACACTTTTACTAACCTCATACAATAAAATTCATTAAATTGTGTTAAAGTTGTTGGTCTACGTTTGCCATCAACACAAACTATAAAATTCAAGCAGTTAGATTTCACGATACTCCTTATTAAATCCACTCCTGCCCTTAAGTGCAGTCTCCCACTGCTCACGCATCTCTATCCTGAGCCACCAAAGAGCTTGTGAACATTTGCTAAGTTTTTTATCAGTGTGTTGCAGGATTCTTACACTGCTTATATTTAAAACAAACGTAGAGAGACTATGGAAGTGATTCTTCTCTTTACCCTGGTAAAGTAGCTGTTGGATCTGAGCCATTCAGCTAGCTCACCTCTGCATAAAGTTAAGTTACCTAGAATTTGAGAACTCATAGAATGAGCGATGGATGCCGGGCAGGCATCAGCCCACTTCATCTGAGAACTCTGGTCATTCACTTGAGAAGTTTCCAAGGGTCACAAATAAAACGGGAGAAAATTTCTAGTGAGGGAACTTTCAAAAACATTTTTTAAATCATGTCAGTTAGGTACTCCTTTAAAAAGCTACATGGAAAATGATACTACTCTGTAAATTTGAAGATTGCATTCACCTGTTCAGCAGAAGGATTTTAGCTTTGTTTAATTGTACAGATCTCAGTAGGCACTGCAAGTCCAGAGCTACCACTGAACACACTACAATACTACGTACCATCAGAGTCTATACTGTTTAGTGCTGTTGGAGGTATGATCGATACCTTACATTGGCCAAGTGGACATTTACGAGGATACAGATCTTTACAGGCAGTGTGAACCTACAAAAGAAACAAATAATTATTTCCGTACAGTGGAATTTCAGGGTGAAAGTGTAACTGATATAGTATCTATGTAACAAAAATGGACTAATATAAAACATTCAGGTGTTGAGGGAAGAAGGAGGAGACTGGAAAAAAACCGTATGAGCATTTAACCAGGAAGGCTTGTTACTGACTCCACAAAACATAAGGTTGGAGTACTTAATTTTCAGCTACCCCTATAGCAGATATGACTCGTCCTTTCAACTTACCTCCACCCAGGAGCAAGGAAGGACCAAGTTCCCAGCAGCCAGTACCTATGCTGGGGGCAGTGGGCACACTGGGAACATGCAAAGCAATAGCTCTGTACATCCCTGGTCCACATGGATATTCTGGAAGATGTATCTGCATTAAAGCCAGCACACCTACAAAGCCAGACCAACCCGCCAAAGGTGGGTCCCATAAACTAAGTGTTGTAGAGGTCTCTTCCGTAGTTACTGAAAAAAACAGGCACAGGCAGAGGGTGCTGAAACCCACCTAAATTTCGAATCACCTCTGGAGATGCCCATCATTTCTCATTGCCTGCAAACAGAGCCTCAGACCTCTATATGCCAAAAGCCTCAAAAATAAACTGCTGACTATCCACTTCTATAGCCTAACATATGAAACCCATCTTTCTAGACAAGTTAAAAAAATTAAGAGAAAACTGTATTTCGGGGAAACAGAAATAATACGTTACAGAATTTCAATCAGCAACCTACAGAGTATCCTGAAGAAGAGAACTTCAAGATTTTGCGGTAATAAAAATATTACTACAATAATATTAATAAATGGTAATAAATATTAACATTACTAAATATTTGCAAAATATTATTATAGCAATATCTATGATAAAAGAGACAAGAAAGTAACATGATTATCAGGCATACAGAACAGGCATCTGAACCCTCAATTATCAGTTAGGAGAAGGCAGAGAAAACACACTGGATGACAACACCTATTAAAAGAAAAGCTGCATCTGTGGGCGTATTAAAAATTAACTGAAGTAAGTATGACAAGTCATGAGAAATTATGAACATTAGAGAGACGTGAGTTTGCACAAGCTGCCTGCTCCTACTTAATCCAAAAGCACGGCTATGAAATGGCAAAATGAAAATGATGGCGAGCAATAAAGCTGGCAAAATCCTTGATGCTTGGACGCGGTTCATTGCACCCACCATAGCTTTACACCAAAGGCACTTCCAATCTTGCAGGCGTAAGACACTGCCACAAGTCTTGTCGCAGACTGCGCATTTGGCACTGACGGGCAGATTACCCTCTAACCACTGGTGAGGCATCGCTATCTGTGAAGAAGTAGTCATAAAAGTTAAATACGCAGAAATTAGAAGCTTTTGTCTCTCAAATACAGGTGGATTTAAACTACTTCCCCTATCTCTACCCTTTCATCAAAGAAGCAGGTATGGCTGACCAGGATGAGTGGCATCGATGCTCACAAGGCAACAGCTATGAAGGTGGACTATGGTTGTGTTTCACTCGCCAGGCAGAAAATGTGACAGCTGAAGAAGGGAGACACACCTCATTCAACTATTCATGGTACTACGGTAGCAACTAACCACAAAACAACGGGGCAGTTAAATCTAGAGACTCCGTAATACAAACAAGTACCCATTCCCTTAATGTCGACTACATGGCACAAAACAATTAAAATAACTAAAATTCATCAGAATAGGCAGGACAGCAGAATATCTCTGTGGCTTTACGTACTCCCTCGGTCACCACGGCTGGTAAGTCACAGCCCTATAAAGCAGTGCCTAAATGCAGTGAAAGCTTTACTCAGGTCACTCTTCGTTCCATTAATACCATGTGCAACTCCCAAGTACAGAGGGAATGACACTCCTAGGTGTGCAATTCACTACTAACCTTCTAGGAAGAAGTTTCAAGCCAGTGGCACATACACAGTTGTGTTTGTAAAAACAACCCATCTATCACAATAAACCTCTGAAAAGCTTTTGTCAATTTTAAAATTCCTGTTTTCGTTAGGTAAAGAAAACCAACCCCATCCCTCAGTGAATTCCAAGCAGGCCTCCTGGAGAGTAACTACTGGTAAGGAGGACACAAAATACATTGCCAAAACAGCATGGTAACAGTATAAAATACCACCTTTGCTTAAGAGCAGTAGGAACTTCTGGTAGCAATTCTCCAGCTTCAGAGTTTCTCTGCATGCGGCCTTTAAAATCCTTTAATACAGCTGCAATCTAGCGCCCACAGATACTAAGCTTGTCTTGTGAGATAGGAATATAACTTTTGTTCCAAATACCATGCTAATCTTTGAAAAGTGTTCAGGAATGCAGCCACCTACCATTAACTTCAATGGGCCATATTTCTATGCTTATCCTTTTTTCTTTTCCCCATAAAGAAGAAACAGCTCTGGAAAAGACTGTAAACATGAATAGTACTTACACCGTCTTCATCTTCAATGATGTCTTTTCCAATTGAGGCTAACGTAGTCCATTTGCAGTTATTTGTTGCTCGGACAGCACATCTTTTATGTGCTTTAAACTTACACACTGGAAGGCACACATAAACATGTATACCATGTTATTTGTTGTATTTCAGTGGTACGTATCTCTTAAAAAATTAAACACAGATATTCCATAAAACAGCCAAGTACACGTCACTTAGTGTTGCACACATGACACAACCCAACCAAAAGGAAATTCAGTTCATAATCAGTCCAGCTTTAACTCTCTAAACTGGGTTTAACTGTTTAGCTGCAGCCCATGTAAAACGTGTCCTCAAATGCACATAGATCCCCATTTTTTTGAGGTGCAATGCAAGGTACTGAGGTACAAACACATCTTTAACTGTGTTTTTACTTCTTCTATTCAGATACCTGGTTTAAATTTGCAGGGGGTGATGGGAGAGTGTTTCACAGAAGCATTTTGCTTCAGGAGCTCTGTTTCTTTGCTTAAAGAATCCCTTTTGGGCACCATCCCATGCCGCTTTTCCCAGAAGCTGAGAAAGCAAAAGGTTAGGTGGCGATATATTTATTCAGGATACTGGTGGTGACAATATTTTCCAAGAAGTTACATTAAGTGAGGAAGAGCCTGACATCTTACTGGATCATTTATTAAAAAATCTACTAATTGGAATGCTCAGCACAAGTGTGTAGTACCGGCAGACATTTTGACAATCTAATAACTGTTTGTATTTTGTTCAACTCAATTAATATGACTAGTTAATGATACCGTATTATACCAAACAGACTGATGCATACAACTGTGGGTATTTCTGTTACTGGAACTGCATGACATCATTCTATTTAGAGTGCATTATACAAATTATTTTGGCAAAGACCATTAAAGGTTTATGAGAACTAGCCAGCAGACCAGAAGTAGTAGTCTCTTTTCAAACAAATATTTGCCAGGAAACTATTAAAAGCTTTGGGCCATTGCTTGTCCACCATTAAAAACATTAAGCCATGGTACAAAAGGTCTTGTAAATCATAAATTTCTCATTTTAATTCCACTGACACATTGCCAGATCAATTTAAAAAGTGAATTGAGACTATGTAAGCAACATCTGAGTTTGAGAGCAATCATCCCCATTCTGGGAGATGTGTGAAAGTATGTGCTTAGCTCAAAGAAAGAGAAGGAACCAGAAAAAGGAATTTTGTTGTTTTTATAGTAATTCCCCTTGTATTTCAAAAAGTGACATTCATAGGCCTGAATTGTGCAAATAGCCCATATTACTCAACTAACAGGGTAGGCTCACATTTTCAAAATAGCTCAGCATCATATTGTGTGTTTGCCAACCTAAGCTGGTTCCAAGCGTTTAAAGCAGTCAGCTCTCACAGAAGCACAGAAATAAAGGCTGTATTTTCAAAAGTGACGGCCCTTTAATAGTTTTGCTGCTTTAATGTTTTAGAGAAGATATGCCACCTTCACAGTCATAAACGAGATGCATTTGTCTTCACTACGCAGATCAAAAAACAACAAAACTTAAAAGGTGGGTGTCAGGAGGATGGGGCCAGGCTCTTTTCAGTGGTGCCCAGCAACAGGACAAGAGGTAACGGGCACAAACTTGAGCACAGGAAGTTCCATCTCAACATGAGGAGGAACTTCTTTACTTTGAGGGTGGCAAAGCACTGGACCAGGCTGCCCAGAGAGGTGGTGGAGTCTCCATCTCTGGAGACGTTCAAAACCCGCCTGGACGCGTTCCTGTGCAACCTGCTCTAAGGTGACCCTGCTCTGGCAGGGGGGTTGGACTAGATGATCTCCAGAGGTCCCTTCCAACCCTATGATTCTATGATTCTGTGAAATCAGGGATAAGGGGCAGCAGGAAATCCCAAATAACTACGGCACAGCAAAGTAAGGGAATTTCTAAATCCTATTGAGCTACGGCTCAACTAGATCTCAGGGCTGTGTATTAAACCTCTGCTCTCTCAACAAGGCAAGGACAAAGTCAAACCCGGGATCTGAAGACCTGTAGCAAGTCACATCATGGATAGCAAGTGACAGCTAATGTTTGCTTTGTGGTTACAGTATATAATTTAGCAAATCTCAGATTAGACTTTCTGAAGGTCACCTCCCTGCAACCCCAGTATCATCTAACAACAATTCACGTTACTCTGAGCATTAAAAATTACCAAAAACTATGAACTTGCGACCCAGACATAGTGCTTAGAGATACAGTTTAGTGATGGTTTTTGTCAGAGTTAGGTTGATGGTTGGTCTAGATGATCTGAAAGGTCCCTTCCAACCTAGGCAATTCTATGCTTCTGCACCAGATGTAACTGCTGAGCAAAATACATAGCAGTACAGAACAGACAGGTATAGAATGGAAAATTTTAAATCAAATCTCAGCCTTCGTTACCACTACCCCCTAATTTCTTTTGTCTCAGATGACACTGCATCCCATTCACGAATCAGTCTGATTTCTGAAATCTTTCTGGAAAGATGCAGATATACTGCCAGACATCAGTTGCCATTACTTCGCCAATGAAAGTTAAAGGCTGAAAAAAGGAAAAAAATAGCTAAGCCAAATCTAGAATATTCACAGAACACTATTTTAAATTTTATTTTCCTGTGTAAATATTTCTAGCTGGAAAATGGAGCAGGTCTCTCAGAAAGCCAACCAAGAGAAACACTTAATTAGCAAACAGTTGTCACAGTGGTACCAACATCTGCTGTCAGACACAGTGATTAAATCTTAAGTTATTATTAACTATAATGAAGAAATGTCAACAGACCTTATTGTGGCCTACCAGTTATCTTAAGGGCGCCTACAAGAAAGCTGGTGAGGGACTTTTTAGGATGTCGGGTAATGGTGCGACTAGACGGAATGGATTAAAACTAGAGATGGGTCAATTCAAAATGGACATTAGGAAGAAGTTCTTCACCATGAGGGTGGTGAGGCACTGGAACAGGTTGCCCACAGAAGCTGTGGATGCCCCCTCCCTGGAAGTTTTTAAGGCCAGGCTGGATGGGGCTCTGAGCAACCTGATCTAGTGGGAGGGGTCCCTGCCCATGGCAGGGGGGGTGGAACTAGATGATCTTTAAGGTCCCTTCCAACCCTGACAATTCTATGATTCTATGATTACTGAACGTTATCATAGGATCTCTTGCACTGAAAACGTACACCTTCATTATAGAGCACGTCTGTCTCAAAGGCTTTTCATTCTAACAACCCAGCAATTAATTTAACTACATTGGCAAGACACTCGATTTTTTTTCCCTGAACTTACCACTCTTCCACCTATTTTATGATGAGTTTTCTCTTCTGTATTCTTCAAAGAAGAACTGTCTCAGATTGTTCTTTTCCAGCTTCAAAGGCCAAAATCAAAGTTTTTAAACTCATCTGAAGATCCCTGAGCTGGTATCTATAGTTTAAGTTGTCAAGATGGAAGGATTTGTCTTTAGGTACTCCAAGAAATCTGCTGTTTTGTTTCTAAGAATACCATCACATGATGGATGGACAAGTCACAGTAAAAACGGAGTGACTCGTGGAAACAGCAACCTAACTCCAATTTGAAACTTATGCCTATGTTACAAAGGATACATTGAGCAGTTTCTTGGTAGTTTTTACTATTTTCACCCAAATAAACAACTCTCTAAGTTAATTTAATATTACAGAGTGCTAAAATAATACTCATATTACAAAGTCAAGTACTGTGAAATTAAGTTACTCATGCAATTTAATTTTGGAATACAGGATTGCAATATAGCTTCTCTACGCAGGTGTAAAGCCTTCAGTTATATGATCATACACTTTTTGAGAATAGGACCCTCAGTCACTGCATGCAATGGATGATTCTTCATAAGTAAGCAGCTGAGCCGTATTCTGGTTCACAAGAATTTTCAACAGGTATTTGCCTTATTTACCAAAAGCTAACGAAATACTGCTTTCTAGACAACAATATTAATTTCTTCCTGGCCTTTATAATATTATAATTATTATTATATTATAAATGTAATTATACTTATAATTTTATATTATATAATTATTATAACTTTATATCTCATATATATTTTATATATATAAAAAACTTATTATTATCATTATTATTACTCCTCCTCCTCCTCCTCCTCCTATTATGCTCAGTACTACTACAATGAAGACCTTTTTCTTCAATACTGTATATCTCCAAAGTATCAGTGACTTCAGAACAGCTTCAACTGATTTTGCAGTTACAGAAAACAGCATTTCTGTGACACAAGTCACAGATTATAAACAACTAACAATTACTGATTTGATCAAAAATCTCATTTAAGTGATTTCCCCAGGATTACAGTGGGGCACAGTGTGATACAAAGTCACAGAACACAGTTTTCTATTGCTCCTAAATCTTTTAACAATGAACATCCGTTCTATCCCATTCACTATTTACACTCCAGCCTGTGCAGAAAATGTGGCAAAAATCCTGGAGACTAGGACTACCCACGTTGTGCATGTACAATACCTTATGCAGAGGGTAAGAAGAACGGGGTTTTGTGGGCAAAAAGGCCCAATCATAATTAAAAAAGGCCAAGTTCACAAAGTGCATTTGCAGAGGCAATTTTATCCCAGTATTTTCTTATTGCTTGACTTCACAATCCGAAAGTGTTCTTTCAATACTTTTGAATACTTTTCAATACTTTCAATACTGTTTGTTTGTGCAATTCACCACAGGAGAAAGTGTCTCATTTAAACTGCAATCTCCAGCTTATTAGATATATTTGATATTCAAGAATCAAGACTCAGTCATGATAATGAGAACACTACATGAAGAAATACATCTTTGAGAATAATCATAATGGCAGTGTTCCACTGGCAATGACTTGGATAGAAATGCAGTTTTAATACAGAGTAATTGAGGTTAGAGAGCTTTGAAAGAGTTTCTGTAGATAATGATCTACAGTTCTTTAAGTTTCTTTGCCTAAACATTCCATGTATCCCTGTGTTTACCTGACAACTTCTCAGGCTTAGACTCCTGCACGTACAGCAAGCTAAACTCTGAATAAGAGAAACCTTTGAGGAGCATGAAGAACAAAAGTCTTACTTGATTCAGCTAGTTTGGAGCAATTTCCAAAGCAAAGCAAAAAAATTATACTTTCTCTGTCCTACTGAAGACTGTGGATGAATGCTGTGGAGATCAGTTCTTTAGAGCTAGCTAGAGCAATACAACACACAGACAACATTTGAACAGTAGATTATCTTTTGAGAAGACACAAAAGAAGGAACTAGTGGGAGGAATAGCATTGCACCTCAAAGGAGCGTATGATTAAATTTTTTAAAAGTTTTTTGAGCAGTAGAAGGAATGAAGCCCGGTTCGATATGAATTCACATCTTCAATTTGATATACATATTGACTCTTTGACTTCTAAAAAGACGCAAGTTCACACTACAATCTTTTCCCCAGCAAAGGTATTAACATACCCTCTTTTCCTACAGAGGAATATCTTCAGGACGGCATGCAGTTAATTTGGTCAGCCTTTGCTGAAGGCTACTGGGGGGGAAGCGGCCTTGAAAAAAGAAGGCACCCACATTACCTCCAAAAGAAATGAGGCTGCTTGTGTGGTCGGGCTGAAAAAAACAGTTGTGTAATGCTGCTGGAGACCAGCAGGTCTGAGAGAACAGAATATTACAGGAGTGATCTTCTGAAGTATGGTAAGCTGCAAAATATCAGCAATGGGATTTATTTTTATCTTCATTTAACAGTCAAGAATCAGACCGCAAAGAGTACAAAGACTCTAAGCTACTTTCAAGATTACCTGGTGTGCTTTTGGGACAACATGCCAGTAACCCAAACCACTGAGAGGAGGAAGAACTCCAATATCTCTTGGGAAGAAGCCTCTCCTGCTTCTCAATACAAGACATAATAGAACAGCCTGGGATCAATGACCACACAAATAATTGAATTTAGTACACATATAAATGGATTCCCAGCGTAAAGCAGTGCTGGAGGTTTCAAATGCCAGGCATGAATATTTAAACAGTTTTTTTAAAGATGTAATGAGAAGCAGCACAGAACATGTCTGGGGAATCTTAAGACTCCATACTTCCTACATCGTCTCCTCTAACAGTGTATATTGCTAAAACAGGGTAGGTCAAAAAAACAGATGGTGAAATGCATTAGAAGTGCACATGGCAGAAGCAAATAAATATGAACTGAGTCACATAAGAATTTCAGACAAAGCAGTAGTATCAAACTTCATCACTTCATCAAACTTCATCAATTTCTTCATTCACTTCTTGGATGAAGAAATTAAGGATGATTAACACGGGCTTTTACAGGCATACAGAACTGGGGACAAAGTATGAGTATTCCAGTAAAGAGTCAACTGTCAAATGATTTAGATTAGATGCATAATTAAAGTTCTCCTTTTATTTTAAAAAATACCTGGAAAAAAATAAAGAAAATAGATATAAACTAGTAGCTAAGAAGTAAGAGAAGGTAAACTTATTAATAGATAAAAGAGTATCACAGTATCTACATATAAACCAATCCAGGTCATATGCGTTTACAAAACTGGACCAGTGAACGCAAATCCAAACTACCTTCGTAAAAACTGCTGAAAAGATCAACTGGCATGAGAAATGTGGATAAATGTAGCATTAGTTTGCAGTAAGTTATGCAGAAAGGTGACAAAGTCCAAATCTGGAAATTCAAGAAACTTCCTTAATGTAAACGCCAACACCTTGGAAATTAAAACCATACATAGAAGCACCATAAGACACTGAAAAACCAGAAGATGATTAACTACAACCATTAACTTTGATAACCTTACAAGAATAATTCTTGCTAAACAGCCTTTCAAAATAGCTGTAATTAACTTATGAAAGGATAAATTCTTTACGAAAGAAGTCTTTCCTCTGCCTGCGCAGATATAGCTGTATTTGTACACAGAGGCAATAGAACTGCATTGTAGTTAAGCACATGATACTTCCATCTGCCAGTATCAGACATTGAAAATACCCTAATTGCCTTAGAACTGTCCAAGCAACTTATACGCAGGGGAAAACATACACCAGAGAAGCTGGAAGTAACTATGCTACTTCTAATTTCTATGAAATGGGTTCATCCTGTTCCTTGGCAACTACACCATTAGCTACATTAAAAGCATGGACAATTCAGGACAGTGGGTTAATGTTTCCTTCGTAAGATTTCCTTAATACACATTATTACGCTCAAACCTCAAGTATTATAACAGCATCAATAACAGAAATGCATTAGCAGTTGGGTAACATGCATCCAAAAAATGAAGTTTTGAATGGTTTAATTGTAACTCTTTTCTGGACAGTTAGCTATTTTGGTAATTAAATATCTCTACATTTCATATATATCATAAGGTCACATGGATGCTTTATTTTCTCCTGGATTCTAACACAAGCAGACTTGTTACCACTTTTTCACAGAATTTGCAGCAGAAAATAAATAAGCTGTTTCAGGTTCACCATAAATAATTTGTTTGCGGAATACCATTTCTCCAGATAAGCTTAATGCTGAAGTCTTAGCCACACCTTCTTTTTCTTTGTGCTCTATTTCACCTGTTAAGCCATCAAAAATGCAAAGGCATCTACATCTCTACCCCCCCCCTCACTGCATGAGACAATTTTTAAACCAATAAATCTGTCCTCATCTGTCCTGCTTGTAATGCAAGATCAGGCAGCAGCAACAGAGCAAACAAGAATTGGATAGGAAGAGGTCATGGTGCTGAACAAAGTGTCTATAATTTTTATAGATTTTGGTCAGAAATTAACATTATGATTTTTTTCCTGAGGAATGATGATTCTGCAAACCAGTAAGACTATTTTGTTTCACATTTCTGATGGGCAAATCAAAGAAATCCTATCTTTTCTTGCAACCTGTCCACCCAACACATTCCAAACTGGTCGCTGCAGCAGAAGGAACCGTTTTCTTGAGACGAGGCACCAGGAGCACGAAGAAGGTGAGCCAGATCATTAGCAGTCCCTCTGCCCAAAATAAAGTCACTCTAGTGAGTAGATGTCTCCCTTCGGGCTTTCCTCTTCCTCATTATTTTCAGAATCATTACTTAAACTTTTAGCCATCTGTCAACAATATAAACAGGTGGAAGAAAGAGTTTATTTTACCTTCGCACGACAGGCCGTGAGAAGTGACTCCAGAGAGGCTCTCTCTACACACGTTACAGAAGGTAGGTCGGGCATGGGAGCAGGCGTACCAGTTATGCATCCCTGAGAAATGTTCCACATTAAACTGTGCGGTCTAGTAAAGGAGAAGTTAAGACAAATTTGCAAGTACAGAACACAGCTACGGTGACTGAAATTACCTACGGTCCCACATTACAGGGGACGACAATGCAATGTTCACCAAAAGTATATTCCAAAGGGTATTTAGCCTGCTGTCCCCCCAAAATTATAAACAAAAGAGTGAAAATAAGCTCTCATTTCACTAGTAAAGATCTTAACTTAAATCTTCACTCTGACATTAGACACACTTTTCACACTAAGGAGGGTGAATATTCCAGTTCTGTGTCCTGTAGCTTGATCTGCTGAGCTAGAACAGGTTGCACCAAGAGGGATGTCAACTTACCTCATAGTGTTCTCTGGACTGAACGGACTTCAGAGAGCTTATCCAGTCCTCCATTTCTTTTCTGTTCTCAGCACACAATATTAGCCTCCTAAATGGAGTGATTATCTGAAAAAGACAATGCATTCTGATTAATCCAAATAATAGAAAAAATCATGATAGACTGTAACATTTAACGTACTCTTTCCTGCGAGATGATGCAGAAGGAAAACACGCCCTAGATCACAAGATATTAAATGCTTAAAAATATTTTCTTTAATACGCTACCAACAACGAAAGAGTTTGTTTTTCCTTTTTCAGTTCCCAATATTCGAATCAGGCTTCAGTATAGGTTTTTAGAATCTGTATTGATCATTCTTTCTTCTCAGCTCTTTGTCTATGCACTGACATTTAAATACTCAAATGGCAGGCACCGAAACTGCTAAAACAACCGTTCTGGAA
Source organism: Dromas ardeola (assembly GCA_013398915.1). Taxonomy (NCBI): domain Eukaryota; kingdom Metazoa; phylum Chordata; class Aves; order Charadriiformes; family Dromadidae; genus Dromas; species Dromas ardeola. Next base: position 210,680 of record VYZM01017443.1, on the reverse strand, counting down.
ATTACTAATTGACTAAAATTGCAATCCTATTTCATAACAGCATTATAGCAACTGCAAGGTCCATTCCAATTGCTAGAGACAAAAACATATCAAAAGCAAAAACCTGATAGTCTTAAACAACAACAGAAGCTTTCATCATATTTCTCTATCTTGTATAATGGTATTAAATTTATACAAATTTAAAACAGAACTTTCTATATAAAACTCAGTATAAGAACACATACAAATCTTTATAAAGAGACACAGAGAACAAAAGCAAGCAGCTGAAATCATATCCTACTAGGATCGTTGAACAAATTGCTGGAACAAGTTGATGCTGGGGAGTTTACAGTGGTCTGGTGTTGGATTCTAGAAATCTGAAAATGCTGTATCTAGGAGGTTCAGACCATAAGCTCTTTCCCCTCCCTCCCTCACCAGTAGAAAAATAATTAAAATAACAGGAAGGCACCAGAAACTATCAGCTAACTCCCACTGAAATTATTTTGAGCACTGCACTAAAATAGACAAAGCAGCTACATGGCAAAGAATTTAAAACAAAATAAGTACATGAAATTAAAGGAAAGTTACTTGTTTTGTCATAGGAAGCCTAAAAAGTAAAATTAAATCCTTTATTAGTCTTATGCATAAATCTATTGCATAGTCTGCACCACCCACGCTTGCAAACTACTTCAGTAAAACAAAGAAAGGACCACCAAAAAATGAGAGCTCTGAGTATTGTTTTAAATGCTGCCAGCTAGATATTGTAACATTTGCACAATATTAGTAAACGTTTATCTACAGCTGCATTTACTTACCCAGTCTCTGCCGTAAATAGTCTCTAGCCTTGATTTGTCCTATCCACCTTTTCATTAAACCGAGCTGCACTTTAACGTATCTCAGAGGCAATGTTGTAACTGAAGTGCAGCAAGCTGCAAGTCACATGGAGGGGAGGCAAAACCCTGTGGGCTTGTTGGGTTGGGTTTTTTGGTTTTTCTTTTTTTTTTTTTTTTTTTTTTTTGATGTACTCGACTTCACATGGAATGGAATAGTTTCTCTGTTTTCTATTTCCTTCAATCTTGCTTAAGCTTTTTAATAAGGTTTATTAGTAGCTCTCCACGGCTCTTCCTAAAGAACAGTTAATGCAAAGAGCAATGCTTCTCTCATTAGTTTGGAGCCAAACAGACGCTTTATTACTTCAAAATGTTTTTCTAGGCCAGGTCATCAAATGAAGCCCAGAAAAGCCATTAAATCATAATATAACCCTGGCTCCAACAACAATCAGCATTCTGCTGGAATTTCCAGGTTTCAGTGGACTCAGAAATCTTATTTGGGCAAATACACCCAGCAGATTATTTCCTATTATACAGCACGACAGATTAAGTAAGGCCAAGTCCATCCAAAATTCTGCATTTTGCATCCATCCTTGCCCCATGCTCATTACTGATGCTAACCTGTAACCAGACTTTGTGAAATGCCATTAAGCAACAACAGCTGCATTTATTGCTGAAGACTCCTGACAATCTTGATCTTTTCAACTAATATTTATTTATATTACTCATGTCCTAATAATACTGATCGCAGAAATCCCCTCCCAAAGTCAAGGCCTTAGTTCAGTTGTTCACACATAGTTATCTAGTGGGAATGGAGATGCCCTTTGGTACCCATGGCATCGTCACCGGGCAGGTAAATACGACAGCGGACCATTACTCCCAGAACAGCAGCTATAAATAAGGCAGGTGGGACACCAAAGGCCATCTCAAAATGTACTACGCACCCATGTGTCGGCAACCAAATCATGTCACCAAACATTGCTAACTAACGCACGTAAACATAACAGAAATTCCCATATCCCAACTTCTTATTAAATTCAGAGCATAATAAACTTAATATTAAGTTCAGAACATTTCAACAGTCTAAAAGTTAAATTATATACTGATGATCACATGAATGTAGGATCAATTATTGTTACCGCTACAAAAATGAAGTGGAAAGTTGGAAGATGTATTTGTAAATACAGCATCTGTAACATGATGACTAAACTACATACTGTCTTTGATTTACATATTTTTAACCACAAACTTCAAGAAGGTGTATGGTAACATGAAAAAAGACAAAATGCATTATATGCAAAAAATAGCGACAATGCTTTGAATTTTTCCTATAAAAAGTTTAGGTTCTCATCTATTACATCTATCTATCATTACATTTGTATCTATCGTTACATCTCATCTACTACAGCCTACAAAATCATGGAGAAGACGTACTCTTGTTACTTATTAGATATTTCACTTAACATAAGAACTCAGAGAACAAAGCAAACAACCAGGAGTGTTTTTTTCCTAAATGTAATGCATTATTTAGACTTGAGAAGCATTCCCAAAGGATGTCGAGAAGACCAAAAGCATAAATGTCTAAAAAGGTACTTGACAAATTCATCACGAATAGATGCATCATATACTGTAAAACACAATATCTGAAACCTTCAACTTAGCAAGTCCTCAAAATCCCACGAGTGAACGTTGGGAAGTTACACAAGAGGAAGAATCACTGTCCATGCTCTGCGGCTTATACTCCTTTCTTGAGTACCTGCTATTGCTGCTATACTGCTTTAATTCAGGATGGTTTTTATGAGCTTTACGCTAACTCAGCACAGCTGTTCTTGCTTGTCCTAAACTGAGAACAACTTCCTATACCTTCTTATTTACACAGAAGGCATGCTTTCTTATGGATGCTTACAGAAAGTTACGATTTACTGACTTAAGTGGGATGTTTAGAGTGCATTCATTAAAGACAGTTGAACCTGTATGCAGACATACTCAAAATTAAAATGGATTTAATTGTCCTTAAAACTTTTTTCCAGCCATGTAAATTTGGAGTTTACTAGTAATCTTATCTCTTTGCATGTAGTCGTATTCAAAGTCTTGTATCTTTTCTTCTATCAACCAAAGTCAGTATCTTTTCTTCTACTATATATTGCCTTTTGTTAAATCAATGCTCGCTGCCCTAAATAATATTATTTACATATCACTCTGAATATGCTAAAATCTCAATAGACAAGAAGAAATCGTATAACACGATGAGAAAGGAAGTGTCACAAGGACCAATGGAAGACCATCGAGGTAACATAAGGATGAGGGAACTCTTAAATCTTGGATGAACCCAGGCGCTAATGGTTCACACGCTGACAAAGCAGGAGACAAATCAAGAAGAATGAAGACAGACAAAACGCCTTAAAAAGAAATAAATCAAGTGGATTTAATTTAGAAGATTAAGTTACTTCAAAAATTTTCACCATTGTCAAGTAGCCAAGAAGAAGTCATTGCTGATTTTGGAAGAGAGAGTTATCAAAGCCAGATACTGCAGTATATTGGAAAGTAATAAAATTGATGTAGTGGGAATACAAAAATGTTTTTAACGCAGTAGGTATAGGGAAAGAGTGAGCACATACAGTCTTAAATGTTGAAGGCAAACAACACAAGTCCTAAAACATCATAAGGAATAAAGAATGTCTGGACAGGAATAAAAATGGCCCATTACTGCGATAACATTCCTGTTCTGTTCAGAAAAATAGGGGGCTTTTTGAGTGGGGAATGAAGGAGTAAACAAGAGGAAATTGTTCAGTCTGCTACCACATAGGTCTTGCCATAAACTGGGATTTTCACACATGTTGACTCTGGAACAATTTGGCTTCTAAAACATACTCATATCTACGTACACAGGCACCTAGAAATTACTTTGATGAAATTACACAGTCAAGTTTGGGCTACTACTGCAACTTTTTTTTCAGATAGCACCCATTAGGAACAAGCTTAACATCTTGAAAGGAAATAAAAATGCCATTAAATTCAATGTAAATTTGAAAGCACCTTTTGCTTTCAAAGGGGCTAACTTTACCAATAACATTCTATATGCCTTCAACCCAATGGGTTTAGACTTACGATCTGTAAAATAAAATCATAGACAGTTCAATTAAAGCCTTCTGTCTAATTTTTAAGATATTTTAGCCCATCAGCAATATATAAGACAATACAGTTCTCAAAGCTTGGTGGCTACATTTCTGGTTTCCTTTACTGATTCAAAGGAAAATGCAGACACTATATTTGCTAATCAAGAAAATAATGGTCTACATCTCAGCAGCAACACAGCAGCTATTGTAGAGCACCCCGCTTCCTGCTACGTGATACTTGCATTAAGAATGCACCTTCTGCTGCTCTAAACTATTATCAGGCATTACGCTAATAGCACTTTGTATGGCCGATCTTGAATTGACTTAGTAATGTAGAAACATCACTTAGAATCCAAAACGGGCGGGGAACTGGTTTTCCTGTTCTTTGAACAGATATTTTTAAAATATCTTTCTAGAACTAATGAAGAGGGTGATATAACGAGAGAGAGCACCCCCACCGCTCCTCTTAGGGACTGCACTGGATGCCTGGGGCAGGAATGTAAGAGGTTTAATGCTTTGTAACTTCTCTGTGTGACTAGACGTTAGCGAGTGAGTTCTGGCAAACACCAGGATAACATGTTATGCCTCCCTTGCTTTCTGTCCGCCCCTCCATTTCCCTGCCCTCGTGCAGGTGGGTCCATATGAATGTGACGGATGGTTGCACCTCCACCACAGTGGTGGGAGTAGACTGCTGGGGTCATTGATGCACCCAGAGCAGAACTTGCCTGCAAAAATCACAGTGCTAACACTTGGGCAGCTTTCTACAGTACTTTAATTTCTTGGATTCAGGATACTAAATAAATTGTAACAGTACTGTCACTGTCAAAGGTGTAGTTGGTGCTTTATGGTGAATCGTCACTATTATTTTTCAAGATGAGCCAAGCCAGGCAAAAGTATAAATTCCAAAGGGAGCGGAGGATTTAAAAGCAAGGCGAGTAATAAATGGCTATTATATTTGCCTGAGTACAATACAGAATTTATAATCAGAACAATTAGCTCTGTCTACTCCACTAAAACGTTGCTTCCCTCTTTTTGCTGGCCTTCTCCTATTTCACTGTTGCCAAGCTCACAAGTAATGAAGTAATGTGTGGTTTTGGCCCCCATGATAAAAACTCTTAGGAGGGGGACGGAAAGGGTTGGTCCCACACAGCATCTCCTGTGCCAGTACACCAGGACAAGTTGGCTTAACTAAAAGGCAGGAGAAAAGTGGTTACATCACAGAAACAGGTATATGGTTTACTCTGACTTCGCTCTGCAGTAGAATCCAGCCATTTAATTTAGGTGGCCTTGCCTCATACATGACATCTAGCAAAAATGAAGGAGCATCTCCCAGAATACACCCAGGCGCATGAAGGACAAGAAAGTGATCGGGAGTAGTCAGCATGGATCCACCAAGGGGAATACATACTTGACCAACCTGATAACCTATGATGAAATGACTGGCTTGGTGGATGAAGAGACAAAGGTGGATACCATCCACCTTGCCTTCAGTAAGTCTTTCAGCATTATCGCTTAAGACCTCCTAGAGAAGCTGATGAAGTATGGGCTGGATGAACAGACAGTAAGACAGACTGAAAACTGGCTGAATGGCTGGGCCCAGAGGTTGGTGATCGGTGGCACGAAGTCTAGTTGGAGGCCAGTAACTAACAGTGTACTCCAAAGGTCAATAGTGGGTACAGTCCTGTTTAACATCTTCATTAATGATCTCGATGATGGGGCAGAGTGTAGCCTCAGCAAGTTTGCTGATGACACAAAACTGGGAGGAATGGCTGGTATGCCAAGAGGGTCATGTTGCCATCCAGAGGGACCTCAACAGGCTGGAGAAATGGGCTGTTAAGAACCTCATGAAGTTCAACAAGAAGTCTGAAGTCCTGCACCTAGTGAGGAACAACCCTAGGCACCAGTACATGCTGGGGCCACTCAGCTGGAAAGCAGCTTGACAGAAAAGGATCTGGGGCCCACTGGACAACAAATTTAACATGAGCCAGCAAGGTGCACTTGTGGCAAAGAAGGCAAATGGGCTGCATTAGATGCGTTGCCAACAGGTCGAGGGAGGTGATCCTGCCCCTCTGCTCAGCACTGGTGAGGCCACACCTGGAGTACTGCGTCCAGTCCTGGGCTCCTCAGTACAAGACAGACATGGACATGCTGGACACAGTCCAGGGAAGGGCTACAAGGATGATGAAGGGACTGGAACACCTGACATACAAGGAGAGGCTGAGAGAACTAGGATTGTTTAGCCTGGAGAAAACAAGGCTCAGGGGGATCTTATTTATGTATGTAAATAACTGAAGGGAGGGTGCAAAGATGATGGAGCCAAGCTCTTTCCAGTGTTGCCCAGTGACAAGCTAAGTGGCAATGGGTACAAACTGAAACATAGAAGACTCTGTATGAACATCGGGAAACACTTTTTTACTGTGAGGGTGACTGAGCACTGGCACAGGTTGCTCAAGGCAGTTGTGGAGTCTTCATCCTTGGAGATAAAAAAAAAGCTGAAAAGCTGTCTGGATGTGGTCCTGGGCAGCCTGCTCTAGGAGGCCCTGCTTCAGCAGGGAGGTTGAACCAGATGACCTTCAGAGGTCCCTTCCAATTCCCAAGTCACTCTGTGATTCTGTGAAAACAGAATCCAGGTAAATCAAGTAATCCTGTTACAACGTGTCCAGCCTCAAACTGTAAAACAGATGCAAAAAGCACCCAGCAAAGGTCACTTTGTTAGAAATCAGTTCCCTAAATTTGACCTCATGTATCCAACGTCAACTAACTGCTAACAGAAAAATATTATTCCTTCAAGTATAACTTTATAATGAGACAGTTACAAGAAGCAGGGTAGGAAAGTTCCATGAATTTGGACTGAAGAATTAGAAATTTATCTTAAATCAGTATTTAAATATAGCAAAACCAATAAACCATTCTTGTAAATGTAAACTGGAAACTGCTATATATAGTTCAAGGCCTGCACGTTTCTTTAAAGTCCTTACATAAAGATTTGTTAAGCACGTTACTTCGCACTGCTGCGCCTTTAGTTCCGGCTTCACCAGCTGATTACATACCTATCAGAAAGGATGGCTTCTGTACTTAAAGGAAAACATTTAGTTATATATTTAATGGCATTAGGTGCAAAGTTATACAAAATAAAACAGCAAGTGACTATTTTTTTTGTCTGTAATAACAGATGCCTGTTTAAACATGATCCATCTGCTTGAAGCCAGGGATCCTTGTTCACTAGAAGCAGAAAATTTATTCAATGTTTACACCAAGGACTTTGTTTATAAAATCATTTGGTATACAGGAACTGCACTATTTTTTAAGGTTTCTCCAGGTATTTTAACCAATTTTAAAGCAAGAAGATAAAGAAGCATCAGAGAATAGGTAAGTGTAAAACTGCAGGAAGAACAAAATCTGGCAATCCTCTTGCAGTAATTCATAGACCAGTGCTCGTTTTCCAAATACCCCAAGGTCTTCATCAGTGCTAACTGTGAGTTCAGACAGGGAAATAAAATATATTTTTAATGCATTTACTTCTATGCAAATCTTTTTATTGTGTTTCACAAATTAAAGAAACTCTTAGAAATCCAAAGGAAGAAATAGAGACATTTTCTGTCTCTATTGTTTTCAGCTGTTTTCAAAAAGTTTCTGCTCAAGCTCAAAATTTGTGGAAAACAAGCTCCACATCAATGTAACTAGAACCCAAATGTACAATATAGCCCAGAACGGTCACATTTTTAAACATCCCCTTTTTTATCCGCTCTTCTGAAAAGCATTCAGCTTTCTTGTAATAGCTCTATCCCAAGCGATTTATCTATGGATTTTAGCCTCACAGCTGAAATGTTTTATTGCTTTTTCATAATGAAACTTAAAGCTTCAACGTCTTCAGACACTCTAGGGAAAGGGAGACAGTGCATCAAGTCAGAGATAAGGAGCTTAAAACTTGAAAGTCACACCCAAAGCTACCCAAAGAGCTCTCAGCTTCATTACATTTTTTTTGTCACTGTCAGAGGGCGGGGGAAAATGAGCAAATGCTAAATGGAGGAAAAAAACCTAAGTGCATCACAAGTGCACACTAATTGCTTTTGTCTCTCCAACTTTTTTTTTTTCCTGCAGCATATTAATTTGCTATTTCAGTTTTTGTTTTGTTTCTAGGCTGCCTGAATATA
>VYZM01017443.1:156530-189815 GCA_013398915.1 Dromas ardeola | reverse complement strand
GAGGTGGGCGTTGGTCTCTTCTCCCAAGTAACAAGTGAAAGGACAAGAGGAAATGGCCTCAAGTTGCACAAAGTGAGGTTTGATTGGATACTAGGAAAAAAAAAGGGTTATTAAGCATTGGAACAGGCTGCCCAGGGAAGTGGCTGAGTCACCACCTCATGCAGATGTGGTGCTTAGGGACATGATTGAGTGGTAGTCTTGGCAGAGTTTTCTTAATTTTCTTTTTCCTGTAATGGAGGCTACAGTGAAGGAATTTGGGGCCTTCAGGGGATGCTGAGCCTTATATCCTGTCTTGAACAGTAAGTGACAGTAATGACTGCTGGGATCCTCAACTCATCATCTTTGTATGCCTCATTATTCCTCAGCTATCCTCATGCCTGCATGACAGCTTTACTTCTGGCCAGGAGCAAGGCAGAAGCAGAGCTTCTAAGCAACAGAAAGAACGTTTTCAAAAGGCAAGCTGGTACCTCACACAACCACCCCCTCATCTAAGATCTTCTGTCAAAGTAGTCTTTTTAATTGCATTCTTAGTAAAGAAACTTAGATTGACATAACACACCGGACTGTCCAGGACAACGCAAACATGTCTTTGGAGTGCTCTGACTAGTTCAGTAGCTGCCTGGGAGCGAGGTGGACTGCCTTGGAGAGAAATAACCAACACTGGTTAGGTGGACCACCTGTGAAATTAAAATCCTCAGGAAAAGGGAAAATCAAGATTTTAATAAAGAATAACAGGATTTGCAGGTTAAGAAAAATGATGCCATTGCAGTCAGCGGGAGAACTCAAGACCTTCGGAGGGACAACTTTACCCACAGTCTTCCTCATAGCTAGTTCTTGTTCAAAACATTTACTTTTCCAGAGGTTAAGAATCAGCAGAGGAATTGTGTCAGACGTTATCACTTAGTTCCAACAAAGCAGTTGAACAATAAATGGCAAGACCTGTGCGTAAAACACACTTCTGAACTTACAGAAACAGGGATTTATGAACACTCTTTGTTTCTTATACCATTATCAGAATAAAGGCACAACTGTGAAGGCAGCTTTTCCACGTGACATGGAAACATATAGGGATATGATCAGCAATGAAAAAAAAAAATTCAATATGACAGAAAACCAAAAATGTTACTATAAGAAATTAAAACAATAACACAATTACACTTGAATCAATTCAGCATGTCACCTCAAAGACAAACCACAGCATAAAATCAAGCTGTACTGATAAGTACTAAAAAAGTACTAATACTGAATCTTACTGAATTTTTATCATCTTGTATCATCTTGTATCATCATCTTTTGAAGTAACTGTTATCTAACATTCTAATTTCTGCTAAAAAGAAATCACAGAAACAAAATTATTGATAGCTGACGTGATATTGTTCTGATACATTATACCAAATACATTTCCAAATAAAGGATATTTTATTTCCAAATAGAGGAAAATAAGACGCAACTCAGAGGATTCTTGATTTTCTTAGTAACAGTCTATCCACCCCTTTCAAAACCAGTATTATAATGGTTCCATACCGTGAAGCTGTTGTTGACATTTTTTGTGCTCGATTCAGCTACACTGGCATCTGACAGGTCAACTTCATCAAATATTAGAGACTGTGAATGGAAAAGAACATAAAAGCATTAAATATCATCTGAGTCCACTTTCAGGTATGCCTACAGTCTGTGTTTTCATTTCCTTGTGTCCATTCCAATTAGAAAATAAAAACAGAAAAAAACCAGTGGTGAAAAAATAGAAAACACTGATGATGTGATAAAACTTCCTATTTGACCCCTAAACACAGTCCTATTTGCTATCTAAGTGGTACAGGAAAGCACAAAAAAGTCGGTCCAAAAATATATATTGCTTTAAAAATCTTTTTTAATTTTTTTTTTTTTTTAATAGATGCAGCTTTGGCACGTCTACTGCGTAGCATAAATGTGGTGTCAGAGGAAAGAGATTCACACTTAGTAAAATATAGATTAATTAATCAGTTTTAGGATGGAATTCTAAATTCATGAAGGGGAATCTATGACGTGGTATCCATATGAGAAAACAGAGCTCAAGGGCCTGAAGAGATCCCTTCCACTCCTTCGTTTGGTGTTCCAGCAAGAGAAATATATGTCTTCTTTAAAAACCCCAGACTCTGGCAAAGGATTAATTAGGTTCTGTTAAATTCATGATGGGTTTTGAAGCACAGAAGGGAAGACCAACAAAAATGCCTCCCCCTTTCTTTAGCCATACCACGTTCTTCCTCTTGCATGCCGAGGGAAGGAGAATCGATGCTGGGGGAGTTTCAGCATGTCTGGATTCAACGTTACAGAGTATTTGTGCAATTGCCTATTCATTACACCTCCTTTTCTCATCGTCATGGCACAGATGATATTGCCATTCTCAGAGCTCTTATCTGCCGCGTTTATTAAACCTTTATATAAACTGCTTGTGGTAGCACTATGTGCAGACAAGTGTGACAACAGAGATAATTCAGTCCTGGGCTCCCTGGAAAGACGATGTTTTCCTTGATTCATCACAGCCACACAACCGTGCGCCATGCCATTATATAGTCCTAGAAAGAGAGGTCTCCATGCCTCAGTAAATAGGTTTTTTGAGAAGACCAGGCTACAGAAGATGACCTGAAGCACCTCACCTACAGCTCCCCTGCTACTCTGCAGGGTAAAGAAAAGTAATGCCAGCCGCTATGGAACAGCACCATCTGAGCCAGCCCAAAAAGCCAAAAAGTTCTGAGTCCTGGCCCTGAGGGGGAGGGAGGAAATGCCTTTCGGAAAGAAGATAAGTATTCCCCTCTACCCACCCACAATTTTCCCACCAAAAACTTCAATTGATGGGAAACAGCTTTTTTCCTTATACATCAGATTTGGCAGAAAATCTTCAGATCTTTATTTCATGCAACCATTTCCACCTCTTTAATGTCAATATCGGCATTAGACTAGAAGAGTTTTAATGGCATCCAGTTCGAAGGATAACTTCTGAGCATTATACTATTTCTATTCTTTTTTTTTAAATGTTAGATTTGACTGCCTGAGAGCCACCCCCCAAAAGAACCCCACAACTCCTTCAGATTAATTTCTCATTTGGCTGAATAGTCAAAAAGGTTAAAAAAACTGTGATAAACTTCATTTAAAAAAAAAAAAAAAAAACACAAAAGAAATCACCAGTCTTTGTTAGTTAAAGTTAATTTAACACATTGTATCTTATATGCAGCAATTTTTTAATAAAACAATCACTAAAAAATCATTACATTACTATTACACTTAGAAATCTAAACAAAAGTGTAGTTACGAGTGTATGGCATCAGACACTAACAGCATAGAATTACCTTTGAATCCTTAGCATAGTAAAGGGTACGCCCTCGAAGTTTGAAATAACGCTTTTTCCACCTCTGAAAAGAACTGGTTTGCTTCAGCAGTAATCCTTCTTTTATACTTGTCTGAAAAATATTAGAATACAGAAGACAAAGTAAATACATATCTAAATTATTATGCATATAAATGTAAGTTACATCTTTTAAAATTTATGTTACATCTCATGTAACTGTGAATTTAAATTTGTAGCTATTCACATTAAATTGAGACTAATTCTCTGGACAATGAGACTTTGCATTGCTATTTTTTAAACAATGACAATGTTGGCAAAATGATATTTTTACATGTAAAATGAAAAGGTCGTCTAGAGGCATATAATTATTGTGAAGAACACAAAATAATAAAGTGAGCAACAACTGATGGTGGCACAATTCAGAAACAAATACTAAAAACCATTTACACAAGGTCATTTCCAGTTCCAAATTTGATTATGTTGAGGAGAAAAACATTTTCCATATAGGCACTAATTCAACAAGGTACTTAAACGTGTGTCTGATTCAAGCACATGAATTATGCCTTGAGAACAGAGGGAATGATCCAGTACGATGCAAGTCATGCATGACTTCAAGTGCATTGCTGAACTGAAGCCTTCAACATGAAATCAGCTTACCATTAGGAATAATTATTATATGGAAAGTATGAGAACAGTAACAGCTAAGGACATTTTTATCAAGCAATTATTTTTAGTCAAAAAATGATTCGCCGATCCAAACCTTTCCACTGCAGGCTGAACCCTGCCTACATAAAGCCCTTTTTTTTCAAATGAGTAAGACACAAATTAACATATTTTAAACGCGTACGCTGCATTCACCACCGTGTGTGGGATTCATCCAACCGATTACAGAAATTCTCCACTTAATCAGATGAAATGACAGACCATACTAATTGCATGAGTGTCAAAATTAATTTTCTTCAGCTTTGAAGCACACATAGGGTATAAGGAAAAGCAAGTACATTTGGATATTATATTCCAAAATGTTTCCAGAATATTTACAATTTGTAGTGTAATAACAAGATGCAAATCTTGTAATATGATTTCTAGACAATGTGATATAAACATCATTTAAAGTTATTCTAGACCTTTTGGAGACAACCGAGACATAACCTAAAGTTCATAAACACCTTCTTCTGTTATCAGATGTCAAATTCTCCTTAACTTTAATGCAAGTAATAAAAATAAAGAAAAAGCAGAAATTAGATTGAAAATGAAATGAGAAACATCGCTGTTATGTATCGCACCCTTCATTTAGATACTCCTAATGTCACAAACTAAGAATATGGTCCAACAATCACAAAGCAATTGAATTAATGCTCTCCAAAAAGCAACCCAGCAACCCTCTGAGATTAATTTGGATTTATCTCCCTTTACTTCACATGCCAACAACCTGGACCAACACGTTCGGTCAGCCCTCCAGCTCTTGCTAAGGGGTAGCAACTCCCTGCTGAAAGGGTCTGCTCATCACATGCCATTTTAAGATTCCTTGCAATTTTCTGACCAGACTCTAAGATAAGATAGTTATATACGATATAAATAGATCTAATCAGTTAGCACATACAAGCACTTATTCAAAGCTATTTGTCGTATCCCTGCCGCACTTCTGTTTCATATTGCTCTCTGCGATTTTGGAAGCTCATCACACGGGATGGGAGTAAATGACTTGTGTGTTTATCAAGGGTCAGAAGATGTAAGACCAGGGAAATTCAGTTCCAAGAAAACAGTACTTCACACACATGGCAGGTACTGACTTACTGGAAGAATTTCCAAAATGAAAGGAAATCCACGTTCCCTAAAACGCACTATGTGTACTACGAGACACAGCACACACATTATACTGAATACTTTCAGGAATTTTTAAATCTGTTCAAAGAACATAAATCTCCCTAAACCTTGAGTAATTACTCACTATAGAATTAATTAACTCTTCCATGTAATTTTTATGCCTATATAAGCCATTTCCCACTATTTCTACTTACCCCTTAAAAGATCAGTATCCCTAAATCAAATTAATAACTTCAAAATTAAATCTATTTTGCAAACCCGCCATTTAAAATTAACTCCCTCAACTTGGCAGTATATAACCATGCAGGCTCTACAGAACATATTTTTGTATCAAAATGTTAAAAAAATACTAGACTGGTAAACATTTATCCAAGAAATGTAAGCAATCCATAGAATCACAGAATGGTTTGGGTTGGAAGGGACCTTAAAGATCATCTAGTTCTAACCCCCCTACCACAGGCAGGTACACCTCCCACTAGACCAGGTTGCTCAAATGAAGTAGACATCTGAAGTTTACATTTTACCACCAATAGATATACTGGGCTGAGGTCTGAGCATCTTAAACAGACAATTCCATGGCTGCAGGCATCAAAATTGAGCATAAAGCTTTGGCCCGATATCCTTAATTAACTTCATATAACCTTTAAAATGTGCAAAAAACTTCCAGCTGCCAACTGAGTCATTAGGTAATCTGCTAATAATGCTTTCCTGAATCTACACACAGGTCACAGCACTTACAGTAATTTGAGATCGGAAGGGACCTCTCAGGTTGTTGAATTTGGGTCCACATTGTTGCCTACAGCCAGGTCATGTAAAGTTTTTCAAAAGTATTCATCAGCCTATAGCTGCACCTTAAGAAAGAGATCTCTCCCAACGGCAATTAAGACAGTACTTCAAGATCTTGCTGTTCTGAGAAACCTTCTAATTAATCTCAGCTGGACATTAAATCTGAAGCATAAGCAATAATCACCGCCAGTTATATTAACTCCTTTCCTACTGTAATTTAGGAGAAACAAGAAGTGCACATCCCACACTACTTCTCACTTTTACAAAATTACCTCACATCTGCTTCCCAAAACCTCTGACTTACCCCTACAGCATCTTGTATCATCTAGTAATCTAACATCCCCCCGCCAGAAGTATTGGAATATAATAAGAACAGAACAGAATAGAACCGAACCACTATTATGGAATCACTAATAATCTTTACTACCTTAGCCATTAAGAAAATGATTCACAATATTACAATCTCAACATCACAGTGCTCCACACTGGTATATTTTCCTGAAGAAATCTAATTATAAAAATCATACCCACATTTCATAAAATTAACAATGTGTGCATATGTGTTCAATTACCTAAGAATGTTGAATGCAACTCTGCGTTGCCATAATCTAAATGACAAAAATAAATGGGATTTGTGGGTATTTTGATCACTAAAAAGCGAGAGGCATCTTCTTTTATATCAGCAGATTTTAAAATACTAGGTCTACAACACTTGAAAATTCAAAACTAACAGTTTTAATTTCAAAGACAACAAACCACACCGCCTTACTTCTAATTCACTCAGTTTGTAAAGTCCCACATTTGCACAAAAGTCTATTTTTTTTACTTCTGCTGCTGCTAGAAAGACACAAAGAAAGGATAAAATATTCTGAATTTATAAAAGAAAACAGCAAACTGACTATGGATGTATTATTGGCAACTGCAAACTAAAACATTGAATGATTAAAGATAAAACTCTCCCCTCTACTCCTTTTCAGGTGTATAAGTGGACGTGCTGCTCAAAAATGTATCACGAGAGTGAAGAAAAGACCATCAGTAAATTTCTGAAAGTGAGGGGAATGAAAATGAGAACAGGAAAGGCCATAAAACAGGGCAGGTCAAATGTAAACAGGAAATTAAGAAGGTGAAGAAGAATTTTAAGATCATGTTGCAACAGATGCTCACACTGAGACTAAAATGTTCCTTAAATACTTTGAAAGATGAAAGACAGCTAGGGGGTCGGCAGGATCATTTTTCAACAGAGGTATGAAAAGGGTACTCAAGGATGAGAAGATCACAGCAAAGAAGCTCATCAAATTCTTGGCATCTGTCTTTACCAATGAGGATGATGGGATGGTATCTCACACAACATGCTCTTTGTAACATCAGAACAGCTACATCAACACAAAGCACATGGACAGGAAGCACTAGAACAGCCAAATCACTAACTCATGTGGACCAGATGGCATTGACCTGAGAGCCCTGAAGGTCCTAAAAGGACCACTGATACTAACTTCCAATCCGAGTAAGACAGTAGAGTCCATACAAAATAATAATATTGCTGAGCCCGTACATATCCCGTGGAAAAAAGTCAACAGAGCTTTTGTAAAGAAAAATACTGCCTTGCCACCCGCAGGGAGTTCAGGGGGTGGAGAGGAAAGCATGTGGATAAATGAAGATCCAGTGGACTGATTTTCAGAAAGCCTTTGACAAGGCTTCCCACCAAAGGCTATTGAAGAAATTAAGTTAGAATGAAATTGGAAAAAGGGTACTTAGGTGAACTGAAAGTTGCTTCAGGGATAGGAAGCACAAGTAGGGCTTAACAGTCACTCTTTTCTGGATTACCTAGGAAACAGGTTTATTCAAATTCAGTGACCCAAAGAAGGATCACACGACAAAATCTCCGTATTTGCAGAAGATACTAAGTTCTTTCAAGTAGTCAAATTCCATGCCAATGGTGAGGAACTCAAAGGATGTTACAAAACTGAGCAAGAGGGCAAAGAGGCAGAAGACAAGCTTCAGCCCAGATCAATGTAAGATGTTCTGCTTCAGGGAAAAAATCTAAACCTCACGAACATTCTCGCATCAACTTTGAGTGGAGAAGAAATCTGGGACTCACAGTTCACAGCTCTCTGTGCTCAACCACAGACAGAAAAGCCAAAAAATTTTGTCTGTCACCAAGAAAAGTAACAAAACCAAGACAGAGGATGTCATTTTGCTGCTATATAAAACACTGGTGTACCAGACAGTTCTGCTCTCTCCAACTCAAGAAACAGCGTTAAGAGAAGGTACAAAGAAAGGCAACTCAAATGATTCAGAGGACGGAGCAGCTGCCTTACAAAGAAAGGCTAAAAAAGCTGGAACTCTTCAGTTTGAAGAGCAGAAGACCAAGGGGGTAATACAATCAAAGTTTATAAAAGCATTAAAGCAGACTATGGTGAATGCAGAACTATTGCTCACCAAATCCCACAATATTATAACAAGGAGGGGACATGATGAAACTATATTGAGATCAGCTTAACCAAGATAAAAAGCAGCACATCTTTACATTAGCAGGCAGTGATTTTATGAAGCTTGCTGTCACAAGAGTTTGTAGAGGCAGAATGTACAAAAAGAGGATTAGACAAATTCAAGAACACCACCTCTGTATGTGGTCCCTTTAATCCACCATGGGGAAGCACCAGGGGAATGGACTGCAGCCAAACTCACATGCTGCTCCTGAACAGCCTTTCCTATTTTGCTGTTGAAGATGGATTATTGTCTGACCCAGGAAAAAAAATTTGCAGGTTGAATTTTTCCCACTATGTTGACATCTCTTTTGCTTTGAAGTCGGATGATTGTGTTTGGAAGCAGACCTAGGCCCTCATTTACCAAAATAATTAATATTTGGATTGTTGACAGACCAGGCCATTAAAGAAAAAAATAAAAAAGAGACAGTAGTATTTTATATTGTTTAACCCCATTCTGTGACACTTCCTATTCATATGAACTTGCAAAGTCGAGAACTGAAATAAAACCAACCCTCTTCTTTTTAGTATTGTGGAGAGTTTGGTACATTTTCACCATCCGCACAGGCATGGCTTTAGGCAGACAGTCTTCATTAAGTTACAAGGTAAAGCTTACACAGCTCATATTAACTCAGAGCCCCTTAAAATATTCTATGTGTTCAGCAGGTCGAAAATTACTTTTATTATTAAAAAATGTGACAATCAAACTCTTGATTTTGATTCAAATTATGACCTGGGAATTCCAAGCTTGTGATTTTCTTGACAACCTCTGTACAGCAGCTTCCATTACTGTCATTTATGCTGACAGATTTTTCATTAGTTATGTCAAAATAAAAATAGATTTTTGTCTACCAAGAATAAAAACTTCATCAGCTGCTCAGTGCAAGGTTACACTTTTATTGAAGATTCCTGATCATAGTGAAGGGAGCCCGGCATCTGAAAATTAAAACCAAACCAAGAGCTACGTTATACCTATGAATTTATACAGCTAAAAATGGTCAAAATAAAATTGAAAATCAATATGATCACGTTGGCTATGTAACAGTGCTTTAATTTCAAGAAAAGCTTAATTAAAAGAAGTACCATCAAGAACTGATCACTCAGTAGAACACGTGGAGCTGTACCGTGAGGTACCTAAAGCACCAGGCTTGCCTCAACTGAGATGCCCCAAACTGCTGCTGCTAACGCATCCTCCAGGTTACATTAGTGGCAGAGAAATCACAAAAAGTGGCAAGTTGCATATGCTCAGTCTGTCATTGTTGATGACTACAGTTATCCCTGTCCCATTAAAGAAAAAAAAAAAAAAAAAAACAACAGTCTAGCTAGCTTTGAGAAAACAGCTTTCCAAAAATCCCAGAATGAAAGCCAGCCACACTCCCCCCATCCCTACCACAACACTAACCTGTGATTAAGCATCATCATTTCTGTGTAATACTAAACCACTATGTTCTTCCAAAGTTATTCTCATACTCCATATTTTTGGGGCCCTTTATGTGGACGGATTTAGCCTAAGTGAAACTGTAACACAAATTAAAGCATTAATACAGCTTATGCAGTCCACTTTTTCCTCAACCTTGTTCTCCTTTCATGTTCCCTTCCAGCCTACGTTGTGGAAAGAGATTTTGCATTACTGTTGTTAAAAAAAAATAAATAGATAGATAGATATTTATATGGTAGTCTAGTAAAACATGAATATGAATTTGCAGATAAATTGCCATAATAAAGATATCTTGGTAGCAAGGTGAAGTTCGATTAGCAGATTGTTTTAAAAATAGAGCTTATAGCATATGTCAAAAATGAAAAGGATATTGCCATATTAGGATGAAACGTTACACTGGGAACTAAAAGACAAACAAAAAAACCCTATTTTAGATATGAACTTGATACTAGATTGAGAAACTTCATCTGCAGTTCAAGTATTGAAAATCCCAACTTCCACCCAGGTACAACATGTTGCTCTCGCTCTGGGTTCTCATTAATCAGGGCGTGAAACAGCTGTAATACACTGAAAAAGGATAAAACACTTTATAGAGACTGTGACTTAGTGCCAAGGATTTAAGGGTTTTGGTCTTATTACACAACTCAGCTAACTTAGTCTTAGAGTAGTATTTTATAGCTACCATTTAGCGCTTCAAAAGCTGTTCCTTCTAAATTAACATGCTCTGAGCCGAGAGATTTAAAACAACTAAGTCTAACTGGTTTTGAGACAGAAGAATATAAATGGTACATATCTCAGGAAGAAAAAAACTGGAAAAAATAAAACCCATAATAAACAGTTAAAGCATTCAGCTGGCAAGATTTTTTTCTTTACCAGAGTTATTTAGGTCTTGGTCTCAACTAAGTAGGAGGAGCACACAACGCACTTGCCAGTCTGTAAAGTGTATGAAGTATAGGTCCAAAATAAACCATTTTGCCACCTCACACAGCAAAATGTGGAAAAAAAATCCCATTACATTTCCACAGGAAAGAGCAAACTCTTCCTCTAGTTCTATCCAGTGTAAATATGCAAATAACAGTTGATCAATTACTTGAGGAAATTACAAAAGCATCATATAACAAAAATATACATTAAACACTGCTACAAGCTTTTAAATGATCCTTTCTTGAAAACAAATCATAAATTAAGATTGTCATAACAAACCTTATGTGTTTTACTTCTTGCAGTTTTAATTTTTGCCCCTCCAAGAATGTTTAAACAAATTCCAGTGATGCTGTCAGACTTCCCAGGAGCCACGCTGGGTGGAAAGGAGCCTACGCAGAGCCACTTAGAGCTTGTGATTCTCCAGGGAAAGCTGGGGAACAACTTATTTCCTTCTTGCAGGCTTTTTCTACATCTCTAGCTAACTTCCACTGATCAAATTAGGAAAGAGAAAAAGCTTTTAGCAACAGAATTCACACAAGGACAGGAAGAGTTGTAGAATAGAATAGAATAGTTCAGTTGGAAGGGACCTACAACCACCATCTAGTCCAAAACATACACAGTGTAAACATACAATTGCAGGAAATCTCAGTACCATGCAAACGTGTTTGAAAAGAGTAAGTTCTTAGACTCTTTATATTTATTCATTTCTTTGAAGACATGAAAAATGTAAAAATACCATCCCATCCATTCATTTCTTAACCTCTTTTAAATTACCAGCCATCGTTAGAAGGTGATCGGTCATTGCAGTTGGTAACTTACTCAATACTCAAATCTATAGAGACAAATAGACATCAATTTCACAGACACTGTATCCCTGTGATCTGCAGATTCCTGACGTGTTTAGAATTACAGAGAAGTTTACTAACTGAATACCCAAGAATTCCTGAATTTTTATAGTCTTTCCGATTGCTGCAGATACAGAGATTACATGCTTTAATCTAATTCAGTGGCTGCACTCCATTGCAAGTTTATATTGGCCCCAATTTCATTTTACTGGATGGCACATAAAATCCTGGATGCACACTAATCATGTTTTGAATTACATTTTCTAGTATTTTTCCACTAACAGTCTTAGCTTAATACTCTACTTCTAGAATAGTTAAATCAATAAAACCTTTAACTCCTTAACAACTCAAAACCAAGGATCAGGATCTCTCGCTTTTACACAACTTTTCAGGCATGGGGAGACGAACAATAATATATTTCCCGCTATTGAGAAATTAATCTTTAAGTGAGAAGGCTGGGAATCTAATTTGAGTGACGATGGTAAAATTGTACTAGTGAAATATGCAAAAAGGAAAAGAAAAACCCAACATACAGCAACAGGCACTTAAAAGAGCTAATGTATCACAGATAGTGAATAATCCTTTTGATTATTATCAAAATTATTTAGAGAAAGTAGAAATACAGGATAAATACACCATGGATTGGCAACGTATTCCCAGTTTGACTCCAAATTTTATGTGACCTGGGGCAAATCAGTTACTGTCTGTTCTTTGGTCTCCACACTGCAAAGAATACCTTCTTTATTCTCCTCCACAAGAGTCTGGTTGTGATTTCTTATCATTTTATTGAATGTCTCACTAGAAGTAGCATTTCATTTTAATCAAATTTGTTCATGAATGACTTTTTGAATGATGGGTACTTCAGAAGTAATAAAAGTGGAACTAAAAAAATACACAATCCCTATCCTTTATGATCAGAACAACAGAAAAACTTGTTGAAAAGCACAGAACCGTAAACAAAGCTCCAGGATAAAAAGCTGCATTTTGAGACAAGGAATAACACAGAACATTTTTAATACTTGTACTGTGTAACTAATACTGGTACTGTAGGTGCAGCTTACATATATTCACAACTAAGGAGCATAGTTGCTGCAGAATCACAGAACAGCTGAGGTTGAAAGGGACCTTTGGAGATCCACCTAGTCCAGCCCCCCTCACAAAGTAGTCACCTAGAGCAGTTCGCCCAAGACTATGTCCAGTTGAGACTATCTCCAGTTGGAGAATATCTCCAAGGATGGAGACTCTACAACCTCCCTGGGCAAACTGTTCCAGTGTTTGATCACCGTCAAAATAGAACAAAAAAAAAAAGGGGGGCAAAAAAAAACCCTTTTTCTTCTGTTTAAATGGTATTTTCTGTATTTCAGTTTGTGCCTATTGCCTCTTGTGCTGTCACTGGTCACCACTGAGCCTGGCTCTGTTTTCCTTACACTCCTCAGATATTTGTGCATTTTCGTAAGATCCCCCTGAGCCTCCTCTTCTCCAAGCTAAACAGTCCCACCTCTCTCAGCCTCTTCTCCTATCAAAGATGCTCCAGTCATCTTTGTGTCCCTTCACTGGACTCTCTCCAGTATGTCCATGTCTCTGTTCTACTGAGAATCCCTGAACTGGGCACAGCACTCCAGGTGTGTCCTCACCAGTGCTGAGTAGAAGGTCACTTCCCCTGATCTGCTGGCAACACTTCTCCTACTGCAGCCCAGGGTACTGTTGGCCTTCATTGCCCCATGGTCCTTCTCTGCCAAACTGTCAAGCTGCTTTCCAACCCGTCAGCCCCCTGCCTGTACCAGTGCATGGGGTTCTTCCTCCCCAGGTGCAGGACACGACAATTGCCTTTGCTGAACTTCATGAGGTTTCTGTTGGCCCATTTCTCCAGCCTGTCCCTCTGAATGGCAGCACAGCCATCTGGTGTATCAGCCACTGCTCCTCATTTTGTATTGTCTGTACACTTTCTGTGGTTATACTCTGTATTATCCTCCTGGCCATTATTTAAGATGTTACACAGCATTGTCCCCAGTAACAACCCCTGGGGTACACCAGTAGTGACTGACCTCTAACTGGACTTTGTATCAACGATCACAACACTTTGAGCCTGGCAGCTCACCCAGTTTTCTGTCCCTCTCATCATCCATTTCATAGAATCACAGAATGTGTTGGGTTGGAAAGGACCTTTAAAGGTCATCTAGTCCAACCCCCCTGCAGTAAGCAGGGACATNCTGGGCAAACTGTTCCAGTGTCTCACCACCCTCACAGTAAAGAACTTCTTCCTAATGTCTAATCTAAACCCACCCTGCTCTAGTTTAAAACCATTGCCCCTCGTCCTATCGCTACATGCCCTTGCAAACAGTCCCTCCCCATCTCTCCTATAGGCCCCCTTTAAGTACTGGAAGGCCGCTATAAGGTCTCCTTGGAGCCTCCTCTTCTCCAGGACGAACAACCCCAACTCTCTCAGCCTGTCCTCAGAGGAGAGGAGCTCCAGCCTTCAGATCATCTTCGTGGCCCTCCTCTGGACCCGCTCCAACAGGTCCATGTCCTTCTTGTGCTGAGGGCTCCAGAGCTGGACACAGTACTCCAGGTGGGGTCTCACGAGAGCAGAGTAGAGGGGCAGAATCACCTCTCTGGATCTGCTGGCTGCAGTTCTTTTGATGCAGCCCAGGACGCGACTGGCCTTCTGGGCTGCAAGCGCGCATTGTTGGCTCATTTATCCAGCTTGTACTTCATCAGTTTGTCTATGACTGCGTTATGGAAGACAGCGTCAAAAGTCTTGCTGAATTCAAGATAACAATATCCATTGCTCTCTCCTCATCCACTGACCTAGTCACTTGGCTGCAGAATGCTATCAGGCCAATGGCTTCCTCTTCATAAAACCATGCTGATTCCTCCCAGGCACCATCTTTCATGTGTTTGGAAATGGTTTTCAGGATTACTTGCTCCATCACCTTCCAAGGGACTGAGATGAGGCTGACTTCCCCAATCCCATCTGTACTTCCCGAAATCCTCCTTCTTGCTCTTCCTGAATATGAGTGACATTTGCGTTCTTACAGTTCTCAGGAACCTCCTCCAGTTGCTATGACCTCTGAAAGGTAATGGAGAATGGCCTTGCAATGTCATCAAGCCTTTCCCTCAGCACTTAGGAGGTGTAACCCATCAGGTTCAGTGGACTTGTGTACACGCAGTTTAAGTGTTCCCGAATTTGACCCTTCTCCACCTAAGGTAAGTCTTCCTTGCTCCTGACTTTCCCACTGGTCTCAGGGAACTGGAATTACAGAAGGCTGCTCTTACCAGTAAAGACCAAGGTGAAGGCAGCAGTGAGTATCTTGGCCTTCTCCATGTCCTTTATCACCAGGTCCCCTGCCTCATTCAGCAGCAGGCACAAGTTTGCCCCACACAAGTGGGGTCTTCCTTTTTCTGATGATGTACCTGTAGATGACCTTCTTGTTGGCCTTCACATTCCTTGCCAGATTCAACTCCAGGCGAGTTTTGGCTTTCCTAACCTCATCCCTGAATGATTTTTTCTCCAAATTCCTTCTGGCTCACCTGCTGCTGCTTCCACCTTTTCTATGCTTCCTCTTTACGTCTGAGCTTTTTCAGAAGCACCTTGTTCACCCATGCAGTAGACTGCTCTTAAGATTATAGGACTATCACAAACAGCCAGATTCTGACTCTCTGTCTTTCACTGTACCTTCTGTTAGTTCAAATAGTGAAGCTCCTTGTAGCAAAACTACGCCTTCTTTCTAAGTTTGCTTTCCCTATATTTCCTTACAAATATTATTGAGGTAACCTTTGCACAATTTCTCCCAATCAGGATTTTCTTATACAAAAATCTAGCAGCTCTAGACAACATCTGGAGCCCAAATTGGCACCAAAAATCCCACTTCCGGTTACTGTATTATAATTAATTTGGAGTTATTAAATTTAGTAGGTAAATATTTTATAGCTGGGTGCATTTTAGAGGAAAATAAAATAAAAAAAAAACCAACAGTTTGTGATGTAGTACTGAATAAATGCAAAACAGATCTGAAGTTGACTTTCCGGACCACTAACAGTCCTCTGTAACCTCTGGTAGGTGGCTTATTCATTGCACCTCAATTCTAAACAGGCAGAAAAGGAATAATACTTCCTCATCTCAAAGCGACATTATGCTGATACATTCACTTGTTTGTGCTGCTACATATAAACATACATGTACCTACTGAACCACTATAAATTTAGGAAACAGATTATTACCACAAGAGTCCTGATGAATTCCCCAAAACAGCAAGGCACTTTCAGTAAAGGACAAGGTCTCAGCTGTTTCTAGCGATTCTCATGGTAAAATCCTGTTTTCCTTCCCAGTTTTCAGTAGCATCCCCAGTGGAAACAGAATTCCCACATTACAATGACAGGAGGAAATTCTCTCTTTTGAGATGACCAAACTGGAGAGCAGAAGAATAACATACCTCAGACCCTCCCTTCCCCTCTGTTTACTGACGGGAAAGAAGAGCCTGTAATTACGTTTGAATTCACATTCCCTTTGTGACCGACTCATTCATGTACATGCTATTTTCTCTCATTCAGAAAACACAATAAAGCTGCTTCTCCCAAAAGACAAGTCTGTGACCGGAACGGAGCAGATCAGTAATTCTCAGAGTTCTATACAGTGTCGCTCATGCTTTTCTATCCATCAGGGAGCCTCTTCTCCAGCTCTCTGTAGGCTCTTACTCCATGTCCAAACCCTTGAGTTGCAGAATACAACGCAATGCCTCACTTCAGTCCCTGAGAAAATCAGGAGTGGATCCTCTTGAAACATATTTCTGGACACATGAAGGAGAAGGAAGTAACTAGACACAGTTAGCATGGACATACCAAAGGTAAATCACGCCTGAATATGGAGGAATCTTTCCTAAAACCCCTGCATCAGACAATAGCATAGCACCTCCCATTCCACGTGCTGTTCAACAGCTCTAATTGCTAAGATATAACACATGTAGTCACTTGCTTTTCTTATTTGAGTGAGTTGAGCAGTTAAGTATCGACTTTGCCTTTTCAGTTTGAAACAGCTGGATGATAATTTTTTCCATTTAAACAATTTAAATTGCTATTAAAAAACCAGCCCTAGTATAAACCCAAGTAAAACTAGAAACACAAAAATAAATGCGCTAGAATAAAATTTGACTATAGTTGTGGTTGGTTGTTTTTTGGGTTTGGTTGTGGGTTGGTTGGGTTGGGGTTTTTTTTGAGGAAAGTACTTTCCATATAAATAAATTCTCAGTTTCATAAAACCTGTCACTTTACATATCCATTGTGTAAGAGGATTTGGCACCTTGAAGGTAAAAGCATTTATGTGTTTTACAGTGTGCTTGCTTTCAGACCGTGATGGAAAAGCTACTTTACAGGGGAGCTAAAAATGGCAAATTCTATTTCAGCTTCAGTAAAAACCTCAAAAATATTCTGAAATCTTTGTTTTAACAGTGTATCCTCCATACTCACTAACAAAATCAGAGACTCATAAAGGACCTAGAAGAGGCACAAAAGGTTCTTTATTCCGAGGTAATACTAACTGTATACAGATTTGCAGAAACAGGTTATCTATCATCTTATTCAGGTGTCCCATTTTTTCACTTGAACTTTTTTTCTGGCTCATTTTTTATCAAAGAGGCCACTATCATCCAACATCTGCATCAGACGACAGAAACCCATGCACAACAGAGGCGCTGCACGTCATAAGCCTGCATTCATTGCTTCTGTAGAGTTAATCTTCACACATTCAGCTCCCAATCACAGAATCTCTAGACAGAATGATGGGGGGTCTAAAATCTGGCTTTTCACATGACCTGACTGTCGTCATAAAAATACACCATCCTTCTTTCCCTTCTATTTAAATGAGGTCTGCATCTGCCTTTGTCAGCCATCCTTCGACTATTCCCTTAAGACACTTGCCTAAAATGTTCTTAATGCCTCCGGTTACAGAGATCTTCTACCACTAAAATGTTTTCCCTTGTGTAAACCTCCCTTGTTGCACTTTAAACCCATAAAGTGCCATTGTAGAACAATGATACAGATGTAAAATGTCAACAAATGAACTCAAAATTCAAAGGCCATTCCTAATTTACAGTACTTTGTAAGGAGAAAAACAGTGAGAACAGCAATCACTCGATAGGACAATTGTTATTGCTCTTCACTTGGCATGCAACAATTTCCTTTTGTTCAAATCACACTAACTTTTCACCAGGAAAAAATATTATGAAGACGCAGTTATCAAATGAGTCAAAAGGTTGTTCTGCTTTTTGACCAAACTAATCAATTTACTTCTAGAAGCATTTTTAAACAGAACAAAGATGGAGAATTGCAAATGCTTTTCCACAGAGGATATAGGTTATGGAAGTCTTATATCCTGCTATGTGTTAAGATTAGGCTTAGCATACAGCCCTTGAGTTAGATATGGTTATGCTGTGTGAAACCTCTCAATGAAGTACCATCTTCAAAAGCATTTATGAGCAAGAAGATCTGCTCTCCTCTGGGATGTGGATCGAGTGTCCTATTTATTTCATTGGCCTTTCACATGAAAGTGGAAAGCATGGAAAATATTTTTTTAAAAATAGATGTGGTTAATCAGATTTCCTCTTATGTTTCGTGATCATGTTTCTTTGGTACCTACTCTCTTCTGTTTAAAATACTTTTATTCTCATAATTGCTTACTTCTGTTTAATACAGGTATGATAAACTTTTGAGATTGATCCAATTTCTAAGTATTAAGTACGTAAGGAACATCTGTTCCTGTGATAAGAGCTTCTCTGTGATAAGAGCTGGAGGACTTTGCAAGGTAAACCCTAGAAAATCTTGCCCATGCTGTCTCCTATGCTGTGATAGTCACAGAAGGGAAGACGCAGCCACCGTGTAACATTTCAAGTTAAACAGCCAGCAACAGTTAATTTGTTGTTAAGACAATACCATTAGGATCTTCAATGACTGAGGCACAAGCATGCATATTTCAGGACCAGTAATTTGGAGCAGAAAGGCGGGACAGGTGCTCCTTAGCTCTAAACCCACTGAAACTTCTGAGCCAGAGGATCCCGTTTGCTTTGCATACCTGTACTGGAGGCTGAGTTACATTAGAACTTTCCCCACGCACAGAGGAAGTCAGAGAAAACAGGCTAAAATCATTAAAAATATATTAATCAGATCTAAGCTGTATGATGAAAATTTTAAATCTACAGGATGATCTTCAATCTTCTTTCAAAGTAGCTAGGCTTCAAAGAAAAGGCTAGGTAATTATAGTCTTATGCTAGCTTAATTCCAAGAAAAATAGTTCTAGCTATTTGTTATAATGCTTTTCTTGTTAAAAATGAAAACTCCTTTAGATGGAATATTTTAAGAAAAAATGATTAGTCCAAAATCTCATTTGCACAGAGATACTGTGAGTTTATTAATTGGTTCTAGACAGTAGTTAGACGTGCTGATCACAAGGACCTGGATGAGAGAAAGGTGACAACAAAGTCAAAGCACCCACATCTAGAGTAATTTCTGAGTCATCTGAACTTATCACTCTCACTTCTTCCAACCAGATTCCCGGTATGGTCTCTTACTAGCAAGAATTTGGGGAATAAATGTGATTAACACTTTTTTTTTTTTTTTTTAACACAAAAGAGATGCTTCTCAAACAGTTAAACCATCTGTACGCTTCATATCTTGCTATGCTAGCCCCACTGATTCAGCTGGGGAAACAGAAGAAAAACTACACTTGCCTATTTATATATATGACACACTGGCTTTATTTATCTGGGCTGAAACTACCATCACTAGCAATTCTAGAGACACAGCACTTAAGACCGCAAAGAAAATTGATGTCTCCTACAATCTAAGACAAGTTTCAAATCAGCAGTGCTGCTTTTAAAGCCTCTCCACTGATTTATCCCATCAGCTGCGGAGGCTGCAGGTGTTCTCCTTTAACGCCGCCACCGCTACTAGCTGATTTTCGGGTTGCTGACTGGAAGGTCATCAATCAGTAAAACTGGTGAAGAGCAGCCAGAGATTTCAGGAGGGCATTTGATCAAGCTTCATTGAGCAGCAGCCTCTAAGGGTGCTCATCTGCTCGACAGTTACGCAAACTGACGGAGGACGTTGCAGTTGCTGCTTTCAAACTATCGTTCAAGATGTTGAACAGGTTTTCCACACACAATATGAGCACACGGCAAAAAACGCACGGTATTTTAATTACAAAAGAGAAAACACTTCTCACCAGACTTTTCTCTCTAAACTACAAATCCCAACTGCTAAACCCTCAGAGGCTTTCACTTGCACTTCAAAATGTAGCTCCGTACCCTCAGAATATATCAAGGCCTAGGCGTACGTTCCCTTCCATTAACTGGCGTGGTAAATGGCCTGTCAACACAATGCCATGGGCGCCATCGCCAACAACAGCCTTAAACCTCTTTATTCTCCACTGGAAGTCATGGTTTAATTTATATACCTGTTAGTTAATGAAGGTCTTAAACTCACAAGAGAAGCCCGTGGGGGAAAACGCACGGACAGGCGCTGACAAGCTAATAGATGACGAGAACGGCGGGAGGCCTTGAGGTAGGTTGGTTATTGAAGGCTAATGGGCTCCTCCATCTTCCTTGTGCCCACCCCATCTATCTGGAACACAGCACCGAGCCACAGAAGCCCATTTAATTAATGGGTCCTGCTAGGCACCAGGCCTTTTGCTTTTTTTCTGCTTTAGAAACTGGTTGGGTTAGAATTCTGAATGAGAAGGCTGAAGGTTTCCTCACGTGTTTTCTAATATACCTTAAGGTTGATAGAATGAAAATATTATTTTTCTATACGTAAAAAACCTGACTGTCCAAGTTTGAGACAAAAACCAGGGAAGCTGCAATTTTTACATTTCCAATACAGAACATCTTTTTTCATTATTATTTATAATCCTCTATCTATTTTAAGACTTGACTTCAATGGGGTGTGAGGTGAATGAAAAACATCACTAAAAATAAATATTCTGACACATAAAGCACAAGTGCCTGGAGGGGTTGGGAGGAAGTGTTTTCTTTGCAGGTTGGTGGCGGTTTTTTAAGAAGTTTTACAGTGGTTTTACTTTCTGCTGCCTTAATTGCCACAGATGTATGCAGAGCCTGCTGTGCCTTGGAGCATCCTTTTGATACCGTTTATATTTGGACCACACAATGCTAGATTTTACACAAACGATGCAACAGAGTTACTCCAGGTCTCGATGGGCAAAAACTGACATTAATCCTAGAAATTACTTCTTGTGATCGTGCCAGTAGTGAGGATGAAGATAATATGGAAGCTATCTATATGAAGGAACTGCACATTACCTTTCCATGGGACCCACATATAGTTGAGAATATGCAGTCCCGGTAATGAAATGAGTTAGCTTACAATGCAAGACACAAAGTCAGCTCCACTACCAACTTGGTACTAATTGTAAGGAATTATGATAAAATTTAGACAGAATTTAGATGTAACAGTGATAATTTTGACTTCAAAGGTATATCATTAGCATGCACAAGAATAATTTAATCCTTTATAAATTCTAAGAGATATCATTATGAAGGAATAAATCATTATGAAGCAACAGTTTCCTGCAATGTTTCAGAAAATACATTGCCATTATTTATAAATTTTATCACATATTGTGATGACAAGAAATTATTAGGAAACAATACAAATGATTTTTTTAATGTAATATGAGCATTTCACACTCTGCATCATTAATACCTGCCTATATACTTCCTGAAAAGAGATCATAAACTGGTTTATAATTAGTAATTCTGCTTTCTACAATAAATAGATGTCATACAAAGAAAGAGTATTTCCACGCCTTCCTACAAGTTACCCATTGCTTTGAACCAAGCATTTGTTTCCTTAATGTCTCTTGCATATCCTTCTGAGTACTCTTGTTCTTTACACGACTCTTTTACATAGAAGGACGTCATGGACACTTCCAATGCATAGACTTTCTGGACATAAAAACTACTTTGGAAGTAAATACTGTGAATAATATTTTAATGGAAAATAGCCGATGCCAATGAAATCTTATGCTAATCTTCTTTCTATACATTCCAATTTATGTTTTACAGGTTATTAAAATTATTGTAGATTCTATATCTGAAATTTCAAGGTGTGGTTTCTCTAATTAAGCCATAAAAACTGTTGAAAAAGCTAGTTCTTATAGCACCTTCCTAAGTAACACTGACTTTGTCACAATATTATGTGAAAAGGAGAACACGTGCTGATTTTTATAATCTCCCAATACCCTACATCTGATGTCTTGAACAAATATTAAGATAAAACACAAACACAGTGTCCTTCTAAAAATGGTCATTTCCTTTTAAATGAAAATAATCCACAAAAACCTTTTATTCCTTTTTATAAAAATTGGATTATAGTTAACGACCACACGGGGGTAGTAGTGTGATGGTAATGCTCAGGTACGGTGCCTTGCGCTCGGCAGCACACAGCAACGCAACCACACTGGATGTGTGAAATCAGTGTACTTTTGATACTTCACAGCATACACTTTAACTGTAGGATGTACATACATCTGGCCAACTGCAGTAGCAAAATCTGAATTTTGAGAGACACTTTGGAGAGACTCGGGGAGGAAGTGTTGTAAGTTATCCTTTCCTTCTATGAAGGATTTGTTGTGGAAAAAACAAACAGTCACAAATCAACATTAAGTGAGAAAATATAAAAAAGGAGTTTTGGCAGTCATTTACCGAAAACTGACATTTTCAATCCCTAAATTACAGAAGAGTAAACATTTTTGCTAAGGCAAGTTGGTAAGCTGTCCGTAGTCAGTTACTTCTGGCCTTAAATACAGATTTTAATTTTCTATTCATAAAAGAGGATGTTCGAGCTTTACTCTTATAAAAAGAAAGGTTAATCCCTATTCTCTTTTCAGTATGAAATAGGGTCAATCTCTTTTTCTCTTAGTTACATCAGCCAGTATCATAAATAACTCACAAGAGTTGGTCTTGTGAAAGTCACTTGCCTTTTTTAAGATAAGTATATAAATATTCATTAGATTTTTACTGCATGCAAACATAATAGAGGAGAAAAAACGTTAGTGGTTACTTACTATATAAATAGCTGTAAGTACATACAAGATCATACAGTGCAGTTAAGCCTTTATAACAAATTGGTTGTGCTACATGATTTGTTCTTATTCAGCTATGTTGATTCACAGACTTTTTATTATTTTACTCACATATATTCTATTTTTGCTATATAATAACATATATTACAAATATGTATTATTTTTCCACATATAGGGGTCCCAAATGCATTTGATAGCATTGTTATCCATGGTCAGAGACTGCCAAGAGAATACAGGCAGGAAAAGAAAGAAGTTTTGAGGCTGGCAAGCCAAGCTTGAGCTACAGGCCACCTATTTGTTCCTCTCCAACCTTTTTTCACCCCAATGCTTTTGCAAGTAATATGTTGCAAAGTCAATAAACTCCAGCCTTCCTACAATCTGTGTACAGGCAGCATTTGTACTAAAATGGAAAGAAGTATTGTTAAGGGCTTGCCCAGACTTGAAAGTTGATGCAGATTATGGGAGTGTTTGATGCTAAAGCATAATAGCCGGTCCATAACCCAATGTGCAGTCACTCTTACCCTCAAGCAAAAGAATCACATTCCTGTTTTGCTTAATCCCCAGTTAAAGAACTTCTTCTTTGCTGTCAGGATGATTCATTAAATCAACAGCTACGTCTGAAGTAATTCTTCAACAGAGCAAATTCAGGTCTGACAACCCAAGAAAAACACAGGAAGAAAAAAAAAAAAGGTCAGAATGGTGCAAGGCATCTATCTCATAGTGAAAACAGACGAAGTCAGGGTGGACAAGTGAAGGCAGCAGCTTCTTCAGCGGTTACCGCAAAACACAACAAAATTCATGAGCACGAAACTTATTTGCCACACCAAGTCTCTCTGAAGAGAAGGAGGTTGCTTTTAAACAGGAATTTCAACTGCCTGGTTAAATACAACCTCATCTCACTTCATCTGAATAACGTTACCGTTTTATAATATAATATAATATTAATTAATATAATACTACCACTGTAATACCTAAGGGCTTCATTTGTTAGTTAGTACCCTTTTTCCTAAGCCAGACGAGGCTGAGCAGTTTGTGCTTGCACAACTATGTTGGTAACTAAATGCCTGTGTTATACAGGCTTAAAATGACCATAATCAAAGGGGATTAGAAAAGCTATTCTTGTTTTTACTTGGTGTGTTTGCTTAATCTTTTACAAAGCAGTTGCTTTAATTGTAAAATGTGGTAGAGTCAATTCCTCCCCTTTGTAAAGCCCTTCACAGCGCAGCAGAGAAGGACATTGCAAAACAGTAATAAAACAGGAAAATGCAACTTAAAAAAAAAAAAAAAAACCACAGAGTGTTTTAAGAACATGACAAGTATTGAAAATTTCTTAGAATTCTTTAAAGTACTTGTGCCCTTTCATTTGCAACAGTGAAAACTTGCAGGCAGTAAAAGAAGGTAAGAGAAATAGTGTATTTTTAGGCTGAGCTGCTGATATGTAGAAAACTTAACTGACTTGTGTAAGGTCACGGTGAGTCAGCACCAACAGAACAGTGAATCGAAATCCCAATCCCATTCTCAAACTACTGGATTGACTCATTTCCCACATCCAGTTACTCTGCTCGTATTTTATGCAACACCCCGCTCAAACCATGAGGTTGCTTCTGTAAATGGAATTTTTCATGTTACAGCCCATTCTTGTAAATCCATCAAGGAAACATTTCATTACTTTTTAATCAACTTCTGTGATCTCACTTCCCATGTCATATTGTATATCGTTGCTTAATGCTAGATAAGTGAGTCAAGTTGGGCATTCCAGATGACTGATAGAAAACAGTTTTAATGCATCTTCTTAGGAATGTGTGTCTACAAAAAGCCCTGATCTCAAAATAAATAAGCCAAAACCTAGATATCATCATATCTGTAAATCAATGCATAATATTCTTCTGGAATCAGCTGCCCTGGCTTAGAGAAAAAAATAACATACCTCAAGATTTTTTCATACAAAATGCCTTGACCATTTCAAAATGCCAAAAGGTACTAATAAATGATGCCAAGGATCCTAAGAAAGCTTGCTCTCCCAATCTCGTGAAAGGTACCCTGCAGAAAAAAAAGCAGTTAAGAAGAAGTCTGAAAGCTTAGCCTGGATCTGGTCACTGAAAGCTCCAGTGTTATCTGCTGAAAAGAGGGCAGTGTCTTACTCTGCCACGGGTTTCCCTTCTGCACTTTATCTAAATCTGTAAACCTGTGTGTTTCAAGCTTCATTGAGAGAAGTAAGAGCTGCTTCCTTTGTCAAAGTTAAAAGCTTCGAGGGAGTCAAGAAGAGAGTGTCATAAATGCAGCGAATTCATTCCTGCATGGAGAAGCCATGTAGGTCTTGGGGCTGGGTGAAGGCAATTCCATTTGGTTGATAAGTACCCAAAGGACATGTCCAGCCAGGCTAAGGAAAAACTTGACTCTGAAAGGCGCTGGGGAGTAAGATAGCCTTTTCTGGGATTACCTCAAATGCTGGCATTTGTCAGCCACGCTCCAATTTCAAAATTCTTTTTCACCTCTTCATTCACAAACGAACCAAAAGGAAGGGACAAGAAACTCGGTTGTTAATATAACAACTACTGCCTATAGGAAATAGTTGAATTTCTTATCGTTCTGTTGCAATTTTCTCATACCTCCCAAGGCTGCAGTAGCATAGACTATCAGTTGCATTATGGGAAGTAGGAAAGATGTGAAATTCTGCCTGGAGATAGTCATCAGACAAAGATTTCTTCATATGTTACATTTCTAGAGTAAAAGTCAGAGGCATGATACACCTGGTTGTGTTAAGCAGTCTGGAGGCCATGAAATGGTTAGTTCACTGTTTAAAGAACATCCTTGTGAATGTCAGGCCCTCTAAAGTACCTGAAAGACTGTAACAACATAATTAATTTATATATTTTAAAATATTTAAAGCAAACCTAGTATGCGAGAAAATTCAAACATGTAAAACCAAAGAAAGGTAAAGAGGACAAAATTTGGAATAGAGAAGAGCAGACAGTGGTTATGGGGTCACTGGATGCCCTTCCTACACATCACCTCTTCCCTCCTCTAAAGCTACCCATGTGAAACTTTCTGTTACCAATTGCTCAAGAGCTGGAAAATGAGCTGCTAACCCAGAAGCACATGAGGTGTTATGGGTTACTGCTTGAAAAAGGCTGTGAACTCATGGGTACCATAGCAGAAAACATCCAAAGCCCATAAGAAAGAAGAGAAACAGAAGAAACCTCTACTGACAGCTTCCATCAAGGTTTTCAAGACAGAACCACTCCATTTTAGTTGCATTAGGAAGTGATAGAGCTGTAACAACACGCGTGTCTGTATGACAACAGACTTCCACAGATGCTGCGAAAGTCAGACAGATACATTAGCAAACTGATTTTTTGCCAGCATAATTTATATCAGTTGCCTGAAGAATTATAAACTGTATTAGGAAAGAATTTTAACAAACTGTACTAGAAAGCTTTTGGCATTTTTTTTTAATATAATTTGTTTAGAATCCTGATGAAAAAATAAGAATAACCACAGTTCGACCCCACATTCACAATGACACAAGTTTCTCTTGGGCTTCCCAGATTCCAAACGTGTGCACAAACACTGGCTGAACTTACTCTGCAAAAGCAGATGTCTAAGCCTAACTCTGAAGGAATCAAGTCCCAAAAGTTTTTCTGAATTGTCAAATTTGACAAATTAATGTCGAATCTACATTAAAGAGGTGATCAGATGGCATACTCCACTCACTTCATAATTATGAAGCTAGGCAGAACAAGGAGTTTCAATTAGTCCGAGAGAGTATCCAAATTCAAGACCTTTACGTTCCATCTCCAGAACAACTCCAATACCAACTGGTCACAAATCTTTAAGGAATGCAAAGTATTTAATGGGAGAACATGGAAATAACGAACTCCAGAAAATGCTAGCCCAGACTGCGCTCTTCCATGCCGCCCTCTGACATGCAGACAGAAAACACTTCTGAATTAAAGACTACATTATTTAATATACTGGTAAAAGCACTCCTCTTGCTTAGAAAATATATATCTGTTTTAAAAAATAAAGTGGCTCAAAGCACAAAATACCCCAGACCAGTAAACTGAGTACTGATGTGATTACATTATTCATTGGTTAGGCAAGTGCGATTTTGAAACAAGTCTAAAAAAAACTCATGTATTTCCAATTATTTATCTTGGAGCAAAGAAATGTTGGGGTTCTTTTAGAAAGCCAAGACTGGGATCACGGTTTCCAGATTCAAAAACTCCCCCCACTCATGCACTAAGTAACCTTGGAAAGCCTTTAACATCTTCCAGCACCCGAGTTTCCCATGATACAATTGCAGACAACGCCTCCGCCATCAGAGAAGGCGAGGAAGTCATTATTTAGCCTTTGTACACAGTTTGATCTCCACGCGTTTTACCGTGTGGCAGGTTATTTTCAAGGCATCCTGCAATGGATATAAACCAAATGATCAGAACTTATAGAGAAAGCACTTCTTTTTGCTTATTAGAAGACCCAGCTTCACAGTCAGGACCTCCAGAAGAATTATCCTTACACCTTCTCCTTCTATGGTTTTCTAACACAGAACACATTCAAAAAATATGTACACATATATTTTAAAAAGAATGTGAAGATTCACAGTTTACCAAAACATGTGCATTATCCATTGCTGGTTCAAAATATTTATGATCAAATGTTCTAAAAACTGGACTATTCGTACCACAAGACTGGCCTGTTTCACGAAGTCTAATGTAAGATCAGTTTCATAAGTAGGAAAAAAAATCTGAAAACATTATGAGAAGTGTGGGGTTTTTTTAACTGAAACATACTAATTTCAGGCGGATGTAGAGATGTAATACAGTCACCACTGTGTAATTTTAATATCTCACTTGTGCAAAGTCTCCATATTCTGGCACATCTGAAGAAACAGCTTTTTTCTGTGTAATTTTAGTATCTCACTTGTGCAAAATCTCCATATTCTGGTTTTTGCACAATTTTTCTCCTCTTGTTTCTCAGTTACCCCAATAAAGTAGATCCCTGTACTATGTAAGGCTAGTTAATAAAAGCCGTCAAAGATGCAGAGAACAGACTTTTTTCCACTGATGTGTCATGTCTCTAACTGTGGAATATACAAATCAGTATATTCTATTTACTGCCATCAGAAATTTGCATCTCCATCTACACAACAAAATCAGGGGTGCCACAGCTTCTTTGCTAAATTGCTTCCTCCAGCTCTGCTTGATCCATAATAGAGCTAGATCTCCCTTTCGCTGCCGAAAGAATATATTCTCAGGCTATCCGTCTTCCCTCTCTGCAAGTAAAAGGGAATGCTGGTTGCAACGGAAGGGCAGAGGACAACTCCAAGTACATCCCTTCTTGCGGAGGACTTCACGTGAAGTTTGCCGAAAGTATTTTTCAACCAAGACTACAAGAATAAGGAGGAACTACATTTGACGTAATATCACTTTCTCAAATTGCTACATTACTCGTAACACTAATGCGGAACAGCAGGTCCCTAACACTTGTTCCTTCAAATTTTACAAAACTATGTGCCTGTGGCACTTCAGGAACCTAAAGACAGATATTAGAGGTGCCTATGAATTAAAGTCATAATGCAATGCAAAAGACGCTCATTCACTGAGCCCTCTCCCGTTGCCTTAGAGAAAAATAGATGCAAGTAGTTCCTCTCCGCATGCAAAAACCAACACAGAACCACTCCTTGCTTTACAAACATTTTTTTTTTCTGATTAGTTCAGCCAGAGCACACCCAAACTGCAGCCACGCTCTCCCCGGCAGCGTGACCTCTCACAACCTTCCTGGTAGGCTTATGCAACCGGGAAACCAGCAGCAATTCTGTGTAACTTGGCTAATTTCAACCCATCGGGACGTTTTAAATTAAAAACAAATAACTGTCCCCAAATTTAGAACCAGCAGGAAAAAGTGATTTGGAAAATAAGCGTAAAGCACACTGAAAATTCCAAAGGCTCTGACATTTCTTCCTATTTTTCAATCAAATTCACAAAAGTGTTTTACTTCAATTAATTTCTCCTTGCCAGTTGTGAAATAGAGAATAGAATTCAGTAACCTGTTAAAAACGGAAGAGTCTGGATGCTAGGTGTGCATTTCTGTCACAATTTCAAATGAAAATTTCACCCCACAGTTGTATTAATCAGACGCTTTATGCCAAATTATTACTTCAATAAATCTTCAGAAATTGCACTTCATTGGTTTTACTTGAACTTAACAGTATCCTTCATCAGAAGGCCATTTAAAAATTAATGTTATAGTAGCTCCCTAAGGAAATTCAGTCTTTTTGAACATTTACACTCAGACTAAAAGGCTTAAGTAAAATTCTTACGTCTACATGAGGCAAACACAGAGAATAGTTTCCAGTGTCACTGAATTATGGAAGAAGAGGTTTTCCTATGGATACGGGAATGTGAGTGAGCTCGTGAGCACCAGTGTAACTCATAATGCTTTCAAAAATCTTCTATGCTGCAAGCGTATGCGCATACAGAGAGGCCACACCTCCATCTCCTCCTCCGTAGGTGACATCAGGAGACCAGATTTTTTCTGTCACGCCAAAAGAATATCTTCTCTTTGTGGCACCTGTCTTCCTCCGGGATCAGCAGGTTCAAATCACCCAACCAAAAAGAATAAGTGTGAATTGGGACAAAAATCACCATCTGTAGACAACTTCATGGGAAGTTTGAGGAACTTCCTGGACATTTGAGGAAGTTGTAGACAACTTCACAGCAAGTTTGAGGAACTGCACACACCATGTACAAGCTACTGCTACAGAACGCAGGGAAATCATGTATTTAGGGAAGGGATGAAGGGAACAATCAGAGCCAGAACATTCCTCATTATATCACACACATTGATCCCTCTTCCAAACAGGCAGATGAACAGGAGAGGACAGTGAGTTTTCTACACAGCATGAAAATAATAGGAAAGGCCACCATCTAATTGATTCTAAGTAATCTTACCATGGCAAGAGATAAACTCTCTGGCAAACAGCTACATTTTGCTATATTTTGCTAAAAATAGCAGCTTGTCTGAAGCACTGGACAGCTGAAAAATGACAATGTTTTTTTCAGTGGAGGTGACTCCAGATACAAGAAACTTGGCTTCACCACAGTCTGTTATACTTTCTGTCTCCGTCTGCTGGTACGTCACATTGCCATGTTAGATAATTCAATATTTTAGAACTCCCTTAGAGTGTCTTTAAAATATAATAGGGTGGTGCAGCTTCCATTAGCATCAGCAAAATTACAGCTGAAAGTTTATGGGGAAAAAAGTCCAGTAAAAGTTCCACCTCTACAACCGCATTCAACATCGCTTCAAATAGAAGTCAATGATGGATGCCTGGAGCTGAAACAAATATACAGGCTCCAAATGGTTCATTTTTATCACATCTAAGTAATGATTTACTTTAAAAAGAGTAATGAACACGATTTCCTTTGGCCTTAAGAAAAGCTTTTACTTTTGCCATCATTTCTAATCTACTCTATTTTCTCACATAGCTAGAAATGATTTAAAGAAAATCCTCAAGTTTATACACTGAATTATCAAATAATAACAAAACTGAAACTTTTATACACACATACAAAGTAATTGTTTGAAGAGTGACTATAAAGCATCACTGCTCACTGCTTTACTGTTACTTTAGTACTCAAAGACAAATAGAAAACCCTGGCTGGTCCCCAAATTGCTCTGTACTCCCACTCAAGCTTTGCAAGATAAAATCTATGTCATAAACCTGTTCCTAAGCAAGTTCCTGATGATGTTAAACTACCTTAGATTCATTGCATCCACATTTATCGAGCACCTATTTTTATCATGACCACGTTTATAATAATCATACCAGGTTATGGGAGGACAACACGGCAGGAAAAAAAGGAAAAAAGAATCAATACACTCAATAAATACACATTAGTATATCCAAGGTAGCCACTGGAAGAGATGCTAGCTTGCCATAAGCTTTCAGTTGAAGCTGCAACTCCAAAGTTACTAAAAATAATGTCTTCCTTTGGAAAAATTGATTTTCATTTACAAGCCAATCATTGGTAGCTTTGCATCAATCCAATTATTTCACTTCAAATTACTGAAAGACAATATAGTACGATAATTACTTGGGAAAAGATAGGAAGCAAGGCAATTTGTGTTTAATATAGTGAAATAATTGCAAATTAATAATATAATTTATCGAGATATGCCTTATCTGTATTCAGTTTCTTGTCAGGGTGTAAGGTTTGGTTTTATAGTCTTCATATTAAAACAGAACTGCAGAGAGGAAAGGGTTTTTAAAACGCTCCATCCTTTAAATATAAAATGAAAAAATCTGGTTAAGACAATTATGCAAATTAATTTCTAACCACACTGAGTCACAAAAAAAATTAACAAATATTGACTCTGTGACCCTGATAGACAAGTAGAACATCCATTTTTATATTTTACAATACAAAATCCCATTTAGGTTCTCTCCAACTACCTGACAAATGGCTGGTGAAGCCTTTGGAAAGGCTGAAGACAGTTAGTTGAACATACTCTTCTCAAAGCACAGCCCAGGGACAGAGAGGGAAGGATGTGAAAAAACCTGTTTCTTCTGTCACTAAGTGACATTTTTCAAGAAACTGAGGCAAGAGACAGTTTTGTTTTAAGATCTGGATCAATCGCTCAGTCAGTGAGCTAAGATTTACCAAACCATGAGCCTGCTCATCAGCCAGCATGAGATCTGGCTGCCCACTTTGCCATCCAGACCCAGCTCACTCAAGCAGCGACGTGCCCATCTTTGATCATGAGAAAGTATTTATGTTCAGAGATAAAAATATTCCTTAGTTGCCCCCATCCCCTCCCCAACAGCTCTGCAAGGGAGTACACCAAGGCAAGGATGCTGTTGGTGGCCACCTCCGAGTAACATCCCAGTTTCTGACCCAAGTCTCGGAGGAACAGAGGCTTCTGAAGACTAAATACTCCTCTTGTAAAAGAGGGGCTGGGACCGAAAGCCAGGCAAAACCACTTCTTCCATCAAGCAGAAGCCATTTTACTGAATTTTTGCAATGCAAATTTCTTATTTCCATTCTACATACCCAGGAAAAACACCTGTAAGGAAACCTTGTCTGTATCACATTGATAGGGCATTCAGTAGTAAAAGCAGTCAGCAGCCCTCCACCTTCTCGTGTGGCAATGGGAAACTCTAAAACTGCCTGTTGTTACCTGTGTCTAAATTCAGAGGGCTTTGCTTAGCATTAGCTGTTTGTTGTAGAAAAGTTAACGGAAAAAGAAGTATCATTTTTCAATTTCTACTCAACTGAAACGCGTACCCTTTGGTAGAACTACATTAAAAACGTGTTATGCCAAAACACCCATAGAAGCTATGTAGGGCCAGGTTCTTCAAATCTGACTTTCCCTTTTGCAGATGTACCTTAGAACATATCACATCCACATTTTTTCATTTATGTTTGCAATATTACGGATACAAAGAAAAATAGCAGGTTTAGTCTTTGTGTTCAGGCATCGGATTTTTGGTGGCTTGGGGGGAAAAATGCAAAAATTTCCATGAAATTTCTAAAGAGATTCTCACAAGATTCTTGGCAAATAAAGCCTTATTCCCGATTATGCATAATGACTTACTAAAATTAATTACTTTCCTTTTTAACCCATTAATCATCTGGTTTTCATTCTGGAAGAAGCCCAGAGTTTCGTCTTCCTTTGTACTGCAACATTAAACCAAGAAAATTGCCAGTGGCAAAATAAACATCATAATGCTTCATGTAAGGTTTCCAAGATTCTGGTGGGAGCTCTGTACAGAAGTATTTCTGTACTCCGGGTTACGACATTCTGTTATTTAAATATTAATAAAACAGTGATGTAAACCACATT
Source organism: Dromas ardeola (assembly GCA_013398915.1). NCBI lineage: Eukaryota > Metazoa > Chordata > Aves > Charadriiformes > Dromadidae > Dromas > Dromas ardeola. The sequence goes on along the minus strand of VYZM01017443.1, from coordinate 157,246 downwards.
AGAAAAGAAAACAAATCTTTTCAATTAAGTTTATTTTTAGAGCAAGTCCTAGGATTCCGAATACAGCAGCATTTTCTGAACACAGTGTTTTTCCCCTAAGATTTCTCACTGGCAAGACTCCATAACCTCCTTTCGGTGGTGGGAGGTGAACTTTTGTAGGGAGAACAGAGGCAGTTTAAAGGGCACCTCAGAACATTTCTAAATGGACAGTCAACACACTCAACAGCTCCTACAAATGTTTAATGGAATAAAAGTTGCCATTAGAAGTAAAATTTAGAATTTTTCATGGCATGGAACACCGAGTTATAAGGAGTTTTTTCAAGAGTATTTAGTTAATCAAACTCTGAGGGATACAACAAAGAATACTAGCTCGCAGCACAAGAGAAATGGGGCTAAGCAGCACTATAACAAACCTAATTTATTCACCAGACTGATGCAATCTGGCCTCGACCAGATTGTATTGTCACATCTCTACATGAAAAAAAAAAAAATAAAAAAATTCAAAAGCTGTTATTTTTAGGGGAAAAAAATATTGCTTTAACATTTCTGGATAGTAGCCAGCAGCACAGGGATACGTCAAGATGATGGAATAACCCAACCTTACATCTCTAAGCATCACAGTCACAGGAAACAGAGGCCAAGGCTAAAATGTGACCTATTGTGGGAGGATTTAGTTAATCTCAGATTTTAAGTAGAGCAATTTCTTTCTCAAAAAA
>VYZM01017443.1:142861-156510 GCA_013398915.1 Dromas ardeola | reverse complement strand
AAAAAAAAAAAAAGAAGCATCAATAAGTTAAGTACACAGGTCACACTATATTTGTTTATTAACCATAAAATATCCACTCACACTCTCCATGCCCCACTTCCATGAGGGGAATGATGTGCATCTCTCTCGCGTACATTCCCTTGACAGATCAGTCAGAAATGAGATGTAGCTTTGAACTTTGTTACTCCAGAAGAGCAAACACCTCCAAAAAACTACCGGTCCGTTCACGATTGATTGGCAAAGGCTCTATTAGAAATGGGAATTTTTTTTTCATTCCTATGAAAACACCTGCTGCTCATGGACAGTTGGCATTTTAACAGAAGTATTAGTAGTGCTTAAAGCTTAATACCAAGATTTTCAACAGAGGACTTGACAGGGTTTGCTTAAACGCATTTACAAATTCATTTAGCTGGGGATGTGGGGGAGCAGGAACCCCACGGCACAGTCAGGAGAAACAGCCGAGTTTGTGCCTAGCGTAGGGTTAAAGAGGAGGGCTGGCAGGCGGGGACAGGCGGCCAGCTGCCAAAACCTCCACTTCTCCACTTTATGAAAACCATTCCTCCTCCTCCACAGCCCTGCCGCTCACAGAGCCCCGTTAACTGAAGGTGCACGCGCGGGCAAGCACGATCAGAACGTGGCTCCGTAAAGCGGATCATAAATACTGCGCTCCCAAAGAATGCGCAGCATGTATAAATACTCCAAAATAAAAACAATCTGTCACTGGCGATACAGAGAGGCTTCCTAGCGGGCAAAATTCTGACACTGTTAAGGGTCAAGCAGACAAAATGCCAGAAGTGAAAAAAGGCAAAATAAAATAAAAAAAAAAAAAAAAACCTCCCCCAAATCCCTGAGCACATCCCTTAAGTCTATGTAATGCTCATGATTTCACATAATCACACTTCTGATTACACTGACGTGCTGGGGTTTTCTTTCTCAGGTGATAACCTGGGAAAGATACTGGTTCCAGTTACTGTGCACTGGGAAATCCAAGCATGAAAAACAGGTACCTTGGGACCTATTGGAAGAATTCAGTGTTTAATGTAAACCTTTTCTTTTTGTGGGTGTACCAATAAAAGGGGGGTTGAATAAAGAGTTGAATTTTTGATACACAAATGACTTTATTAAAGAAATACACAGAAAAACCTCATATTTAACAACACAGAGCTTAATATTCAGGTACATCACTGAGGACACTCCTTCCACGAATTCTGATTGTCCCATACAGACATATCTGGAAACATTACATCAGTAAACAGCCACAGTATTTAACAAGAGTCACAATCCCATTTAGTAAAGATCAAAGATAGGGATAAATGTCAAAAATAATCATAATAAAAGCCAGCTTTTCTTCATAGGAACTATATAGTAGCAGCAGTATACAGGCTACATACCTTACATGCATATATCTCTCTAGGGGGAAGGAAAATAGCAACAGACGTGATACTGGACTTCATCATAGGTCTGGAAGATAAGTGAACAACTAACAAACATGGGGACATACAAGAAAGAAGGAGAATTAATACCCCCTCACAAAAATGCCCAAAGGCAAGAGCAAAGTTCATATCATCATACTGCAAACAGTCCAAGCCTGGAACACACTTTAAGACAAACCTCATGTACATATGCTTCCTAAATACAAAAAGCCTGAGTAAAAACGCTCTCAGCCACGAACATAACTTCAAGACATCCTTGTAATAATTTTCCATGTGGTAACACCACAGAAAACATAACCCAGAGGCCCTAAATCTTACACAAGAGTTCAACCTACAGGTGAGTAATAGCCTGAATAAATATGTTATCAAAAAAAAAAAAAAGAAAAGAAAAGAAAAGAAAAAAGTGAGAAAAAATAAATAGTACAGAAGGATGCAAGTCACCTGTACAGGTCTGCGCTGCTGCCCATCCTGATGATGTCTGATTGCTCACCACAGCACAAGAGCAATTAATGGGGACAAGCAAAATTAGCAGTTTCACGACAAATTAGGGAACTATGCTGGAAGGCAAAGAGGTTATGTTCCAAAGGTCTTATTTGTTTATTGTTCTTTCTAGAATAGCAGGAGCGCAAGAGGTAAAGGAATAGACTTTTACAGTTATTGAAAACGTACCTGCTACCTTAACATACCTAATAAATACCACAACTGATGATACCACTACTGTTTTGCACTTTTGAGAGTACAGTACCTCTTGCAGTTCACACCATCAGTCAGCACTGAAGATAAATAAGGAGCATATCCCCCCAGATTTTAAATACTCTTACCCGAAGTACCATACATCTCTAAAATCTGCGTTCATTAAAACACATCGTTCAACACAAGTGCCTGCCTTCTGCCCTCCTCACTTCCACCAAGCATGAAAAGGGACATATAGAAGTAAACTTTTCTCAACAGAAGCTGTGCCTTTAGGTGAAAAGTACTCAAAACGTGAAAGCTCTTCTCCCAAGAAAACCCAAACCAAACCCAGAGCACGACCCTGATAGGTGACACCCTCCATAGACACTTAAGCTGATGGAGTAAGAAAGTGATTTCTATGGTTTGGGACAAAACAATTTATATGAAATATTAAAGCTCCAAAACATGACTACAAAAAACCACCACCTGCTTCTTCAGGCTCCTTAGTTTCCAAATAGTGAAGTACTGTATAGAGGGCTAAAGCTTTGTCACTACAAGTGTCCGGATTGGGCCCCACTTTGGCAGCAGTGAGCAGTCCAGATGCTCCCTCCCATCAAAACGTGCTTGGGATCCTCATAATATCCCAGACCTGTTGATCTGGCAGGTGCTGTCTGCATAAACGTGTGCAAAACCTACACCATACCACCAGGAAAGAGGTTTTCACAAAACAGCCACCACAATCACTTGTATTGAGGAACATACAAAAGCGCTGATGGTCCAAGTAGGTCACAGTTTAAAGTGTTGGCCCATGATGCAAGAAGTCTATGATTGCACTCCATTCTTCAGCTGGAGGGGGCCCAAACCCATATGTCTCTTTTGAAGACAACAACTTCACTAGAAGCTGTTCAGCCACGAAACAATGCCATACTCATCCTGCTGAAGGTGCACCACTTTGCAAAAAAATAATTAGCGTTCAAAGAGTTTCCAAAAAGAAAAAAATTGTGACTCCAGCCAACAGATACTTCCCCAGAAAGCATGAGACCTAGGTTCTGACCTCTGCTCCGTCAACCATTTATGCAGCATATATATTATACAGTCACTGCATAAACACAGCTATGGGTTGGGTTTTTTTGCACTGGATGCATCACTTTGTGGATTTAATACTATGATTTTCAGGCCATAACATCATAATTATGTCTTTGCTACTTAACTCTTGAGGGAAGTGAGCACAATGTCTAAAACATAACCAGAGCAAACTTTTAAACCAAAATCTGCATCTCTGAAGTTAGAAGAAAGCCAGTAATTTCTGCTGGCTTTGTTCTTATTTTATTTCTATTTCTGGAGAAATATGACCGTGGACTGTATTTCCTATCTAGAATTGCTGGGGCAGTGCTTTAGTACCTCCAGAAATGCTACTAGACCTCTATTGAATCCACAAATTTTGACTGAGTCTCCAGGAAAAAAAAAAAATCAGTTTTATTTCCAAAATGAAATACTAAAAATCCAGTTTTATAGATGTATTTAGACCACAAAATCTTGTAAATCAGCATCTCACTTTTACATCTGTACCTTTTTGAGTCCCCCGTCATTATTGTTCTTATGCTTTCAACAAGCCAATTACCTTAAAATAACCACCAGTACCCAAAAATAACTGGTTTTGAATGTGCAATGCTATATTTGACACTCATTCGCCAATTAATATTCTGGGTTTAGCACGTCAGTTTATAATTTTTCAAGTCTGTTTTAATCTCTACAAGGACTTTTGTTGCTGAAATTTTGATGTATTTAAAATGAACTAGCACAGAAAAAAAAAAAAAATCAACCCACTTCTACCAGGTTAGTGCTCTAATGTCTAGGCTGCAGATAATCCCAAATAGATGCTTTCACGAGTTACTGAGTCATTTAGCGCCAAAGCAAGTGAGAGGATTACATTTGTTTAAGACACAACAAAAGCACATGACATCCTGTGCTATACATCCGGATACTACTGTCATGAACAGGGAAGCAATTTTGAGTACGGCTGCCAAATTACGTTTTTTTCCAGCATGAACTCCCAACAGGGAGCACAGCTTCCTCCTCTTCTGCATTGATACAGCAGACCCCAAGGCAGACGCAGCAACCTGTTATGCCCGGATCTGATTCAAGGTCCTCTGCAAGTCAACAGCAAAAATTCCTTTGTTTACGATGGGAGGAGGATTAGGTTCCCAAAGAACTCGCAGCTCAGCTTCCCTTGTAAACACCTTTTCACCCCAGGACCTACATGGCTTTTCACAGCATCCTATTTCATCTTCCTTCTCCCTGGTCTCAGCTCAGCTGTACTAACAGAAAAATCTCCATGCGTGTTTGTAATTAAATGGGGCACATACTCCATTTAGATGCAAATTTGGGACCATTCCAGGACTTTATGCTAACTCAGACACACATGAAGAATTAACCGTCTGTGTTACCCCATCTGTTGCCTAATGTACTTCAGAGCAGCCCAGAACACAGTTTGGCACATCTCATTTTCTTGCCACCTAAAATCAGAAGGATTTTTGTTACAAAAAACAAATGCGAGAGACTAGAATTGTACATTTTTCTATACTTTGGGATAGGGACGGCTGTTTCAGACAATGTTACAAACATGTTTTCTTTGGCAACTTCCTGGTTTGCAAATTGTGTTTGATAAATTATTGGTAGTCTGCAAGAACCAAATAAAAAGGAAGTTTTCTGCATCAGACCAACGAAGAAATGTAAAACTAATTGTATTCAAAAAGAACTTTTTTTTTACTCTTTCTTTAAATGAATGGAGACAATAGACCTACAGCACTGCATATTTAATAGCAGTTTACATGTGTTAACTCTTAAAAAGCGAAGTAACATCTATCCCCTGAAATACATTTTCTCAAGTTTCTTCTGAACAGTAAGCAACTGAGGCCAAAATGCCAATCATAAATAATTAGTAAACACAATTACCCGTTATGTTTTTACTTCATCAACATTTCTGCCAGAAAGAAGAAAAAAAAATAGCACCAAAACAGAGTGATACCTGTATCATACAAGTATCCAGTGACTGTATCGTCTGGACTTCACTTATATTGTAGATAATAAATATCTACTGTGGTGTCTTGGCTTTCACTTATATTGTAAATAAAAAAATGCTGATATGTTTATGGAAAAGTTATCAGACCTGATCCAAGAACCCATGAGAATGTCAAATGTTGTTATTCTATGGCATTTGGTCTTAAAGAATAAAAAAAATTCAACAACAGCTTGTGCAATCTAGATTAAGGTTTCACATTTTGCATCAAAAATTGACAGAAAGTGCAAATAGGGTTTCTGTATTTTGCACCTGTTTTTCTTAGCTTGTACTTATCTCAGTATTTCTAAAACACCACCTCTTACAAACACTCACATGGGCAACTGCGTTAAGAGTCAGCCTAGAGGCTTCGGTGACTCTTTGCTAATGTCATCTTGCAAAAGAGGAACCTAAAAGACACAGTGGGTGGAAACGCTCTTTACGTCCTGCCCAATCTTATGTAAAAACTGAAAGTAAATTAGCAAGTACAGACATCTTATGGAATATAGACAGTACTGAAAAATTATAAATTTTACAAAACACTATGAGAAGCCCAGGAAAAACAGTGTGGCAAAGCCATGACTTGCGAATCAGGGATGGGGACTCAATTCCCACCTGCCACAGACTTCCTGATGATTGCATCAGGCAACTTTTCATTCCTCTTTTTTACCTTCATTTCACAGTTGGAAATAGCAAAAATACTTTCTTATTCATAGAAAGGGGAAAAGATAAATTTAGTTATTTTGATGAATCATTCAGACACAATAGCCATGGGAGTCATTAGACAGGCAGGCGTTATTGGCAGAAGTTTCAAATAATCCTTATACAATATCAAGTTATGCTGCAGTCTATCGAACAATCAGATGGGAACCATCTATTCTTTTAAAGAGCATTCATATAAGATTTCCAGGTAAGAGAAAAGACTGGACGGCATGATGAATTTAACACAGTGCTAAACAGTACGTTGCCCTGTTAAATGTTTTTAATATACATCTTACTAAATAATTCAAGAAAGTGGGTTTATACTTACATTTTCTGGAAGCATCTAGAGTCAGTTCAACGCCTGCACAAATGGCAACAGCTTCTTAATTCACTTCACTAGCCTACCAACATGGGAGCATTGCTTACCTTTACACAAAGGACAGAGTATAACTCTAATTGAGGACTTTCTAGAGTAGAATACACAGTTTATTTCTAAATATAAAACCTTTCTCTGTGCATGTTTAAAAAACTTTACACAAAGCAGACAATTTTCAGCTGAACTGTTTAGATGAAGAGGATGATTTTAGCTGCAGGAACCCTAGAAAGAATGTTTTGAGACTGTTTATAGATTAATACCTGCAAAGTTTTTCAAGCCTAATCAGAAACTAAAAATTCTAACAAGGCCAGATGATCTAATCTAGGTAATAGATGGAATGAAGCTCAGATAGAATCAATCTCAGAACAGACTTTTAATCCAGAGCAAAGCACCAAGATCAAGTACTTGACTTAGGGATGTTCCCAGTAGTACTTGCTGTTTAATTTAAAGGGTTATCTACACTTCAAAAGTAAAATCTCTCAAGTTAACCTGCACCACAGTCATTTGAATTTACAATTTTTTTTTTTACTATAAAACATCTGACTTTTTAGACATGTCGTTATATCAATTTTGAAAGCGTGTGTATTTTGACACTGAAGTACCTTCGCCGACAAGTTCAGCAAAATAAACATATGTCTAACTGTCCTAAAGCAATGGCTGATTATCTGCCAAGTCCTCATGCTTTTCTGGCTATGCGGACAGCCCAGCTTTTTATCTGAGTATCACAAAAGCTAGAGAATTTACGCATCATGTCGGGTCACCATTGACCCAACATTAGCTTGCTATTTAAGTGTGAGCACACAGTCCGTGACTATTTATGATGCAGAATTCATACGCAGTGTTATATCCTTTTTTATTTGAGTATCAACATGGCCTCTTCACCACCACGTCATTGGGAAGAAGTGTTTGAAAGTCCATTGGTACTCTGTCCTGCTTTGTTGATAAACCTCCAGATGACTGTGTAGGACCACAGTACTTCAGTGCAGCTCCCTGTCAGTGGTTTTCAACCTTTTTTTTACCTGAAGGCCCCCAAAACAAAGGAACAGACCTCTTAATAGTGGTTTTATACTGTCTGACAACAGATGTGCCCTTTTCTAGGAGTTTTTGGAAGCCTGTGTCCCCAGACACAAACTAAAAAATGCTGGTTTTTTGAGAAATGCACTCCAACAAGTTAGAAGATAACATTCCAGTTTCCAATACAGCTCTTGGGCCTGCAGTATCTATGAGACTGTAAAAACATCTCACTGCTCAACCAGTGCATATTCTGGGAAATTCCCCATCAGCGACAACAACAAAATTCTTGGATCTTATTACTAAGAAAACAAGAGACGTAAATCCATGGAGGTCATGAATCTGAATGCAAATGCTGGATGATACATGATATCAAGGGATGAGACTGTGAGGCAGACCATTCATAAGGTCACACATCTGGCCAAGCCTACTTCTTATGGGTCACCAGACTAATGCAGTAGGATTCAGATTCCATTTTTTTAATGAAAGCAACTCCAAGTCATGATCTCAGACGGTCTCCTGAGAGCCAGCATTTTCATTGTTGTAAGACAGGTGAGTGCAAGTAGAATCATTTTCCAACTCCTCTTCTTTTCCCTACAGCTGCTGACACTTCCTTAATATCAGGTAAATCATCTGTGAAGAATCAAAGATGTTCAAAGAATTCTTGGGATCTCCAGGGAAGGAGAGAAACTTTGAAGGGATGGGCTCCCAAAGGAGAGACAAAAGAACAGAGAAGGAGAGACAAACCAAGGAGAGACAAAAGAACAGGTAATTCTCACAGACATGATTTTTGGAAATGAAGGAGCTTGCCTAGATAATAACAAGAAGTTCACGTGGTTAATGACTGTCACATACTTTACATGTACTCTTGCAGTCTTCAGTCTTTCAATACCTCTGAGGTACTAGATGTGTCCCTTACTGTTCTCCAAACAAGTCCTCTTCTAGGTATTGTAAAACAGCTGTGGACAATAAGAGATTCCCTTTCCTCCCTTAAGCCATTCCTGCAATGCTTTAATGCTTTTACCTTTCATGGAAGGCTCTGCCATCGTAGACCTTAACAGGCACTCTATTAACACACTGACTGTGTAAATCTCGTGTAAAGCATTCCGATTTTGCACAGTGCACGCACCAGCATGGGCAGCCTTGCCAATAAGGCTTCACACACAAGCAAAGGAATACGTTTCCTGCGTGTCAAGGGAGGTCAAGGGAGATGATTCTACCCCTCTACTCTGCTCTCATGAGACCCCACCTGGAGTACTGCATCCAGCTCTGGAGTCCTCAGTACAGAAAGGACACAGACCTGTTGGAATGAGTCCAGAGGAGGGCCATGAAGATGATCAGAGGTCTGGAGCACCTCTCCTATGAAGACAGGCTGAGAGAGTTGGGGTTGTTCAGCCTGGAGAAGAGAAGGCTCTGGGGAGACCTTATAGCGGCCTTCCAGCACCTGAAGGGGGCCTACAGGAAAGATGGGGAGGGACTCCTGATCAGGGAGTGCAGCAATAGGATAAGGGGTAACAGTTTTAAACTGAAAGAGAATTGATTTAGATTAGATATTAGGAAGAAATTCTTTACTGTGAGGGTGGTGAGGCACTGGAACAGGTTGCCCAGAGAAGCTGTGGATGCCCCATCCCTGGAAGTGTTCAAGGCCAGGCTGGATGAGGCTTTGAGCAGCCTGGTCTAGTGGGAGATGTCCCTGCCCGTGGCAGGGGGTTTGGAACTAGATGATCTTTAAGGTCCCTTCCAACTCTAACCATTCCATGATTCTATGTGATCCTTAGAAAGAGTCCCTCCAGCTGCCCAAAACATTAATTAAACAGCTCATTATGCTACCAAAGTCTTACCAAAACAGAACAAAAAATAGAAAGCATCCAGAGAAAGGCAGACATTTTTTGCTCTCCTTAGAGGATGGCCATCAGATATCTCAGTTTGCCAAGTGCACATTCTGTTCTAATTCCATAACTACTCAAAAGATAGCTGCAGCACCTTTCTCCCACCCATGTGTCCTCCCAAAAAGGCTACAGAAGCAAAAATTTGTCACTACAAAAGAAATCTAAACCATTCAAAAATTTCACCTTGAGATTCCTTTCCAGGAAAAGACATGCTGATGATGCCAATAGAATTGGAAAGCTCAGCCTTAATATCCTATCAGTAAAACTTTCCATATGGTGCTCCAGCTTGTGACCAGGAAAGAAAAGTATCCTTTGATAACAGCACAGACTTCCTCAATACAGTAGCTCTGATTTTCCGCCTACCAGCAGCACCCTGGTAGCTATTCATCAGAAGCAAATGGGAAGTAAACTAGACATGTCGAGGTGAAAAGTCTTATGCTCCTTGCCTGCCTCAGAGCACTAATAGATAGCCTGCTTCTGCGTTTCCAAGGCAAGTTCAGACATCTGGGAAAGTGTTTCTTCTAGCTGTGAAAATCTTGTCATATTTTCAGGACTATCCACTCACTGCTAACAGTCCAAAGCAGCATTCACCGACGAAGCTACATGCTTTCTGCCAGTCCTCTGCCACTCTGGTTCTCACTGCAGAAGTTCAATTAGGACTCATAGCAGCCTGGTTAAAATCAGCACTGAGGAGATTAATGTCTGGCAATTTTTCAGCCCTGATGTTTTTTTTACCCACTCTAGGTTCGTCCTCTACCAGCCAACATATGTTACCTTGATGCCCCAAGTGTATATTGAAATTTTTAAAGTTTCATTTAAAGTGCAGGGTAGCCCCTAAGTTGGATCTAGCCAAGGATGCGTACTAGTTTAAAACATATCCACTCTGTTGACACCAGTATCCTTTACTAAGATCAAATATACTGAAATGAACCAAATTCAAAATTAAGTGAGCACTGTCACATAGGATTGGTTCAAGTTCAACTACATTGTTTTGAAAAGCTGTTTTGCATTAATCTGTACAACTTGTCTGCAAGTTCAGACATTGGGACTGTAGACTTCTGTGATTTCTTTTTCTTTTTTTTCTTTAAGCATAAAAGCAAAACAAATTTGGAGTCAGATTTGGTTTTAATGAGCTGTATTGAAAAAAATATGGTATATTAAGGATTGGATTTGTTGGACTTATTACATTAACTTTGACCAGAACATTCATATAGTGTTCAAACTCTTCAGTCTTCAGAGAATCATCAAATCAAAATTGTGCCCTTTACAAGGCTCTGTAGCGACAGGACAAAGGGTAACAGTTTTAAACTGAAAGAGGATTGATTTAGATTAGATATTAGGAAGAAATTCTTTATGATGAGGGTGGTGAGACACTGGAACAGGTTGCCCAGAGAAGCTGTGGATGCCCCTTCCCTGGAAACGTTCAAGGTCAGGCTGGACAGGTCTTTGAGCAACCTGGTCTAGCGCAAGATGTCCCTGCCCATGGCACAGGGGTGGACTAGTTGATTTTTAAAGGTCCCTTTCAGCCCAAATCATTCTATGACTCTGATTCTCCTAAAACTGGTTCAAGACCTGCCCAGCTCCTCCACAACACATAGCTATGGGAGATGCAGTTGTTTTATCTACATACATAGAGATTAAGAGATCAGAGTAAGAAAGAGAATGGGAAGATTAGGCCAAAGAGACTTTCAGACCTGAGAACCCCATTCTAAAGTTCCCCAAGCAGATTTTTTGTAAGTTGTTGCTGGATTCACTGGTCATTTCAAATACTGAGGAAAAAAGGGATAAGCCCGAAACTGATGTTTTCTCTTAAAAGCCTTGACAAATTTTCTTCAAAATACAGTAGAAAATTGAGCTACTTTTCAACAAAATACATCGAGTCCACAGGATGAAACAATACAAGCAACATATAAGAATGTTTACAGTTGGCTGACCAATCTGTAAAGAGTCATAGAAAAATCAACCAACTCAAGAAGGAGTGACAAAACTTCTTCCCATACTACATTTTTATCAAAACATAAGGCTTATTTGCATTTGGACTATGAAGTGGTGGACTGCACATCATCACCTTTCGTTCATACTCCAGACTATAATATGAAATGTTTCTGGAATTGAGGACCCACCACGTTAGTGCTGAACACAAAATAGGACAGGGCTTTGTGTTGAAGTTTTCATGTTGTAGATCAGGCGCAGTCATCCTGGGTCTAATATATAGGTATAACCCTCCGGAACAATTCATGGAGCACCCAGCTTGATGGGGGTCAGCTCTGTGTCATGAGCCACCTTCTGGCCACCACTCTCACTATGGGAAGGGCATTTACATTCTTTCGGGGATTCTCTCCCATTCCATGAGTAGTTTTAATACAAAGGCACTAGCACAAGATGGGTAAAAAACCTCAAGAGATTCTGGATGCCCAAAGTGAGTCGTAAGAGTGACCTCTCTGAAAAACTCAAGCCCCTCTGAAGCACGGCAAATTGAGTACTGCCCCATAAAAGGAAAAAATAACAAACAAGAAGTAAACAGGCATTAATTAAACACAAAGTCTAGCCCAGAACAATTCGTGAAATTAACAGGGGCCTCTTCATATACGCCATTTGTCACAACTTAAAAATCTCAAAACTTAGTTAGCATCCAACAGCAGCCTTGACACATGAAACCGTCCTCCCCAAGCCTGTATCTAGGAAGACACCTGTGACAATGTGTGTGTGAGGCTTACACTTTACTACCAACAACCCCCACCTGCTACTCGAGACTAGACAACTGAAAAGGTCTATATTGAGAGTCCACACACTGACACAACCAAGAAACTCAGGTTAAAGTGTGGTAATTTCAGTGTTCAACACTACCAAGGTGAAATCAATTAAAAGACAAACATTCTATATATACATTATGGGCTTGAATTCATTTGTTTCAAACTCAGTTAAGCTACCGGTGTCTCCATTTTCAAATATTTGTCTGTCATTACACTTTACTCATATAATTCTGAGGAAAATCTGTTTTAGTTGATATTTATCCTGGCTAAAAATAAGTGAGCATTTACTCCTCAGCTGTTTCAACCCCTAATTAAAACCAGTTCTATAGCCAAACACAGACACTATGCTACGAAGAAACATCCTCAAGTAACACAATTTTCACTGTTAAAGAAAGCGGTTCATAAGCAATTATATCTTGTCAGCTCTAACAGTTAATCTAACCTCTTCAATGACACCCAGTTATTTGCACACTCGACATCCTGCCATGAACCAGTAATTATGGCCTGTACTTACTATCTCAGCTGGCACTGATTTCCAGACTACAGAGACATAGGCAAATGAGCTTATAACCTTACGATAAGCAAAGGACACTAAAGAGGTTATTTTTTGCAACATGACATTTATTCCTGAAATTGTTTGACCATTACACAACAATCATTTCATCGTTTAATCTGATTCTAACCGAGACTCTGCTTCAAATGCAAAGCTTTTCCACTGTACCGCTTCTTTCTACTTGCAGCAAGTCATTAAAACAAAATTAATACATGATGAAAAAAACTGCAATGAAGGAAAAAAACCAACCCTGTAGATCTTATTTTGCTCCAGGGAGATTAAGATTTCTCTTGCTGGAGAAGGGGGAGGAGGGAAAATAAAAACTGTCAAGCAGTGGTTGCACAAGTACAGACTCCAAACCCCTTTGCCCGCCTTCCCAAAAATGACTGCCAAAAGACATCAGTTCTCAATGTTTGGTTGCAGTCTGACAGAACTCGACAGCTGGTCAGTATTCAAGGATCTCCTTCTCTGTGTCCAGGAGCAAAATATATCGACAAAGAGGAAAGCAGGAAAGAATGCTACTAGGAGGCCTGCCTGGATGAACAAGGAGCTCCTGGACACACTGTCATACAAAAAGAATCTTTACAAGGAGTGGAAGAAAGGATAGCTAGAATGGGGGGCATATAAGAAAGCTGTCTGAGCAGCAAAAGACCTGGTTAGAAAAGCTAAAGCTCAGGTAGAATTAAATCTAGCCAGGGAGATCAAGGGAAACAGCAAAAGTTTCTACAGGTATATTAATGGTAAGAAGACGACTAGGGAAGGTGTGGCCCTCCTCAGAAAGGAAACGGGAGAACTGGTGACAAGTGATATGGAGAAGGCCAAGGTTCTCAATGACTTCTTTTCCTCGGTCTTCACTGTCAAGGGCTCCTGCCACACTCCCAGAGTCACAGAAAATAATGGCAGGGGTTGGAAAGAACTGCCCATTGTAAGTGAAGATCAGGTTCGTGACCATCTGATGAACCTGAAAGTGTACAATTCCATGGGACTCGATGGGATACATCCATGGGTACTGAGGGAACTGGTGGATGAGGTTGCTAAACCACTCTCTATTATATTCCAAAAGTCATGGCAGTCTGGTGAAGTCCCCGCTGACTGGAAAAAGGGAAACATAATCCCCATTTTCAAAAAGGGAAAGAAAGATGAACCAGGGAACTATAGGCCAGTCAGTCTCACCTCCATGCCTGGTAAGATTATGGAGCAGA
>VYZM01017443.1:130486-142188 GCA_013398915.1 Dromas ardeola | reverse complement strand
TCTCCCCCTCTACTCTGCTCTCGTGAGACCCCATCTGGAGTACTGTGTCCAGTTCTGGAGCCCCCACCACAAGAAAGATATGCACGTGCTGGAACATGTCCAGAGAAGGGCCACGAGGATGATCAGAGGGCTGGAGCACCTCTCCTATGAAGACAGACTGAGAGAGTGGGGGTTGTTCAGTCTGGAGAAAAGAAGGCTCCGAGGAGACCTTGTTGTGGCCTACCAGTATCTTAAGGGGGCCTACAAAAAAGCTGGTGAGGAACTTTTTAGGATGTCGGGTAATGGTGCGACTAGAGGGAATGGATTAAAACTAGAGATGGGTCAATTCAAAATGGACATTAGGAAGAAGTTCTTCACCATGAGGGTGGTGAGGCACTGGAACAGGTTGCCCACAGAAGCTATGGATGCCCCATCCCTGGAAGTTTTTAAGGCCAGGCTGGATGGGGCTCTGAGCAACCTGATCTGGCAGGAGATGTCCCTGCCCATGGCAGGGGGGTTGGAATTAGATGATCTTTAAGGTCCCTTCCAACCCTGACAATTCTATGATTCCATGAATTCATGCCAGAACATCAACAATAACCTTTGAGAAGTCAGCGAGTCAGGGAAGTACACCTCAGGAAGACCAAAGAGAAAAACATCATCCTTGTCTTTAAAAAGAGATCGAAGGGAGAGCCAAAGAATAATGGCCAAAGTATTTTTCTTAGGAAAATACAATAGGGTACCAAACCTGTGGGTACAACAAAAGCAACATGTTCTAAAACTTTTTGATAATGCCTGGTGACATTCACATCACAAGGTAGGAAGTTAGTCTTGCGTTGTTGAAAAAGTGGCTGGGAATCATACAATCGTTTTGGTTGCAAGAGACCTTTAAGATCATCAAGTCCTGGGGAAAATATAAACGGAAACATGACATTTTAATAAGTAATATGGGTTTTTACAAACTTCATGAATTTGAAGGTCATAACTAAAAGATATGCTCTTACAATAAGAAGTATCAGTGGGTATTTGAACAGATTTTTCAATTAAACATTGCAATGTCAATAGTATGTATAAGCAAATTGCACTACAGGGTATATCATTCTACAGATTTGCCTGAGAACACAAGGTATAAGCTGTGCCTGCAGATACTGCAAAGGAATTTAAGGACATTAAGCACTAAAAGAAGGAACTGAAGAGATGGCATGATCCTGTTCAGTTGATATGTTGATTGTTAAGAGACAGAGACTTACTGTGTTACATCAACAAAATGAGGTACATCATCTGTGATTTAAGCTGATTTCTTTGGTGTCCTCTCCTATTTACAGCTGGAAACCCAAGCCACAATACAGCTGATTTTAAAATGAATGATACTTTCAGTAGTTAGTTACTCAAGTGGGTGGTTGTCAGAACTAGTGCTACTTTGCATGTAATGTCTGGTACGGCGATTTTGCCAGAGTAGGATACATCTTTGGAAAGTTTTGCTTTAGGTTATTATCTAAAAGTTTCACATATGTATGTCACGTATATCAAATTTAACATGTGTAACTCTTCTTAAGAGCAGTCTGAAGCCTGTACACAGGAACAAGCTAAGCACCACAAGAATTTTGTGTTCTCATGAAACAGATCTTCCAGTTCTCTTTGGTCATAAAATCAAATAATTTTCTTCTAAAAGAGCTAAGAATTTCAAATAAAGTCCATCCAAGAGGTTAAAGTTACTTAAATTTTCCTGATGTAGCCTCCTATACAAAGCGGTCAAGTGATTAAGGAAAGAAGGAAAATGTAGAATAAACAAAAGTAAGCTCTAGGACATCACCCTAATCCAAAACATATTTCATTAATACACATTTCTTTTTTCTGAGGCTCAGTGATGTTATCAAAAGTTCAGTTTCAAAGGACCAGCTCTCTTGGTTACCAAACTGCAAGATTTAAATAAAACGTTTCTATTCCATCTTTCATTCTCCTTTTGCTTTCCCATATCCACACTCTGTAGCTTGCCAACTGCCCTTCAGTGCCCAAATTTTCATTGAAAGAAAGTTCTAACTCAGCCAAGAAAACCAAAAGAATTTGGAGGTTGCACAGATGGGAAATCATTACATGAAAAACGTTAAAGAGAAAGACATTAATTGCGCTCTCACTTCCTCTTACAATGAGGAACTCTTACAATGTTCAGTTAAGGTGCCATAGACAAGTGCATATCTAAAGAATCAAACTCTATTGTAAACCAGATTAAAATTTATTTACCCTCACAATAAAATGTAAAAAGTAAAATAAAATCAAGAGACATTAAGACAGTATTCTTCCCCCTCTGCTTCTTCAGGCTATTGGATTATTCTTATTATATAATAAGTAACTAAAATCCGAGAGGTTTATAGACAAATTTAGTCTAATCAAACAATAAACGGTAGTTCAGCAGCCAAACAGGTCTGTATATCCATGTACATCTTGGAGAACTGCCTCGGAGAACAACACTCCACAGTGCCATGTCCCAAACACAGAGATTTCACTGTAAGGGCAG
The DNA here is from genome assembly GCA_013398915.1 of Dromas ardeola. NCBI lineage: Eukaryota > Metazoa > Chordata > Aves > Charadriiformes > Dromadidae > Dromas > Dromas ardeola. The sequence continues at coordinate 139,694 of VYZM01017443.1, read as the reverse complement.
AAAGTTAATTAAATCAGAGCATGATTTCAAGTATTTAACATCTTTTCCCTTCCATCGAAATTTTCTTTTCTTTTGCTAAGCAAAAGACTTATTTTCTAAGAACAAACTAAATATAGAGAGAGGAGGATCCGTCCTACAATACAGGGCACGCTGGAAAATCCTGAACACCAGACACATTTTCCAGAAAACTGAGAGTAAGGAGCTCATGAGTTTGTAACTGGAAGCTGCTCGTCCCTCCTGGCAGCAGATAGTGCTTTTTCTGCTGAGTGCTCGCCTCAAAACAGGTAACGTCGTCTTCTCAGAATAAACAGGAGATAAAAAAAATCTGTTTAAACATTCACCATATTGTACGTAGTATATTAAGCAGCCTGTATAAGGAATACTTTGGTAGACGTACTTTCCTTCATTTCTAAAGCTCTCTAGGAACACAACAACAAAAAAAACCACAGGAGTACAAACAGAGAGCTGAGCTATAAATAGAAGTTTTTTCCTACTAAAATTATTACCAGAATTTCTTGGTAAACATCTTTAGCTAAAAGATGCCTGAGAGAAAGTTTGATACGATCCCCTTGCAACTTGCAAAATACCCACTTCTAAGCAGACTTTATACAAAACCAAATAGAGACGCTACTGCCTGGAATAAGACAGGTCATCAGAGGCATCTAATTATACTCCGTAACACTTTGCTATTTACACAAAACAACAACAAACAAAATAAAAACCACTCCCATTTTTCATACAGGAAATTAAAAGCCCTAATTAAACAATCAGCATTAGCAACACAAATGTTACTATTCAGAAGCATTTTATAACCGCAGGGGAAAAAAGAGGAACAACGAAACAAGTATTTATACTGGCTCTATCTTTATTTCAAAAGTATGATCACTTTACATTCATCGAACACTTTTTTCAGTGACGAAGTCAAGCACTCAGAAACTAACTTGTCCTGTTTTGAGGTAAAACAGAACCAATTTTCTGATTTGTAATTTTACTTTTTAGCTGGGCCTCTTCTAACTGACCAAAGTCTGAAATTAACAGCACATTGTTCAGAAACTGTTCACTCTCAGAGCAATAAGACCTGATTATACCAAGGAATGGTATGCACAGAGGCTCCTGCTTATACTTATTGCTGTAACAACCAAGGTCAGCTCACTTCGCTGTTTGTCCCGTTAGAGGGTCGGAAGCGGAGAAGTGTAGAGGGGTCACACCTATAGGGAGGAGCGGAGAGGACAGGTGACCCACAACTGACCAACAGGGTATTCCATCCCATCTGCAACACACTCAGTATAAGAGCTAAGGGATTAAAGGGGCAAGGCGGCTCTGGCTCGCGTTTTCTTCAATGGCCGACGTCTGAGGAGGACCCTGTCTGTTCGTCTGCCTTGGATCGCGATCCGAGCACTCCTGACTCTAGTTTTGGAAGTCAGCTCCTGTCCGTCACTGACTCCAGTCTGGGACTTTCCCCGTGTCCGCTGGTGACGCGATCGTCATCCTGGGAGCTGGATACGGTTTTGTATATATTGTATACCTTTTTTTTTTAATTTTATTTTCTTATTATTTCTTATTTCCTTATTTATTATTATTTTCATTAAAGTAGTTTAGTTCTTTTTCTAAATTCGTAAATCTCCTTATCTCTTCCTCTCCTCTCTGAGGAGAGAGGGGCGAGGGCCATCTGTCGTTCTGATTGGCCAATCCGGCCAAAACCACGACATAACTAAAACCAGAATAGTCTGGCTGAGCAATCATAATTTAGCTCTGTAAATCACCTACATATTTTTACAGACCGGTAACTACAAAATGATATGCTATTTCTTCCCACTGGAGCCTCACACCAGGCAGGTGAGGCAGTGAGCAGGATATAAGAAGTTCAAAGAGCAAAAAACCTGTGTATTTATTTTTATCCTTATCGTTCGGGGATGCCATGCCACCCAGTCTTTATGTTGGCTTGAGAAGTGTTAATTTCCTTTTAATAAGATACTTTTCACCACCATGTCACTGAAGCACCAGTGCATATTATCTTCTTATCTACCCTGTGGAATAAGAACATGCTACCTTTCTCCTTTTATAAGTAAGGACAGTGAATCAATGATGGAGCTGAGGGCAGAACTTCAGAACATGTCTCCAGTCACAGATTCGCAGATTGCTCATTCCTGTAGATCACAGCATTTAATGTTCCCATGGACCTCAGGAGACGTGAGAAGAGTCCAACTCTGCCATAAATAGCATCCAAAAAGGGGATGACTTGCAATTTAGTGGCCATCCATCCTAAAATCACTTAAATTAATCCTTTAAAGGGGAAGCGAGGCTTATATACATCCTCCTTGGTATATCATTCATCTAATTCATAAGAACAGCCCACCTGTCCTTGTAATCTCTGGCTTCCTTCCCTACACACACGGTGATCTACCAGGTGAGACATGGCACCTTCAAACTACAGCCCCAGCACCTTGCCCTTGCCCTTGCCAAACTTCTTGAGCCCTGTCCATCTGTTAACCACGTATTATTTAATAAAAAAACTGCCCTTCTCACAGGTTCTTCTTCCCAGTGTTACCATTCCCTCCCTCCTTCCCAGTAAAGCACCCCATGCTGCTGACAGTGGTGTGGGACCAGATTTTGATAAGAATATTTGCGCTCAGGCAGTGTTTTGACAAGCTGCCAAAATCCTGCAGGCAACAAAAGCAACAGGAGAAAAAGAATATCTGTTTTCAATCTTTTGTAACTGAGCTAAAAAAAACACTCCAGGATTTCAAGCAACACAGAAAAAGCACTTTTTTTTGGCTTTGCGGTTATCTCTGCTGAATTCCAAAGACCTGCAGTAAATAAAAGACTTAATAGAACGCCATTGAAAAAAATAATAGAAGTACAAAAATCTTTTACAATGAAAAGTGTTAGGCAACCTCACCTAGAATAAAAGGACATCAGCCGCGGAATCTTGATGCCCTTAAAAAATATAATTAAAAGTGTAGTTCATCAGACAGCAGCAGTAGCCAAGGGCCAGGTAATGTGCAAATCCCAAATTCACCTCAGTGAAACGATACTTCCACATCTGTGCAATGTTGACCTCATTTCTTTCCTTTCCCATCCCACACTCTTCCTGATCTACCAATTCCATGCAATTAAAATAACGCTGCCTGAGGCTGTATCACTTCACAGGGTTTTTGGTTGGTTTTTTTTTCCCCCAATGATAAGGCAGGGAAACAAGGAACCAGTTAGGAGCTCAAATTCAGAAGAGACGCACAGCCTCTGAATCAGTAGCTACCAAAAACGTAGCCCCTGCCACAGAAAACCACCACAATTTTCATCCTGAGTGTTGAACTACAAAGTAAACTGCACAAAGAAATTTTCCTGGAGGTTTCTATGGAAAATATTCTACAACGCAGCTTCAAACCGCTTGGGGGGAAGGGGGGAGGGAGGGGGAGGAGACAGGACAGTCAAAGTCCCCAAACTGTGTAACATACAACACTGAAATCTCCTTGTTCTGGAGCTCAAAATATTAAACCAGTGAACAAGCAGCCCCTCTTCCTCAGCAGAACTACATCAAGGAGTGTTTTAAAAGTCTAAAAATGTGGACTATACAGGATGATGACTAATTGTTTCATAGCTGTGTGAATGACTTAGTTTTCAGCGATCCTGTCAAATCATCCTCTTGGCATTCACAAAACATCCACATAGAGGCATCTTTCTTCAAAACTTTAATTATTCAAATGTATTCAACAGGTTTGATTTGGCTCTGAATTGTAGGAGATTCATTGCTCTGAAACATCAATATACCATTAGATTGTCCTAAAACAGCCAGCACCGTGTTGCTAATGACTCAACAGGGAAATTACATCTGCGTGCCTCTGCACATCTAGTCTTCTCCTGGGATGAGGACAAAATGCACATCCTTAGCCTAGAAACTCCTTCTTGAAATTCAAGCACTTTCCCCCAATGTCCGATTAGCTACTAGAATGAAATTTATTTTGCTAAGTATAGACAGAAGGCAGTCTCTGATACAGCTATGACTTGGTCCATTAACGTCTTTGAGATCTGTGATCAAGTTCTCAGCTGTCCCTAAAAAACAATTGGGGGTGTAATAGGAATTGCAGTGCACAGAAGTGACACAGCGGGATGCAGACACAATGTGGACGTGGAGAACCGCTATACAGTTATTCCCCCTGTGGCAATCAGTGGTCCACATGCTAACAGTGGCAAAAAAAGGGACTATCACGTCCTTCATCCCCCTCATAAATCTGCCCCAGCAGTGGTACGGGAAAGAAAATCTATCCAACACTGTGCAAGAGGAAACCACCTCTCATCCTTCAAATCAAGCATAGGAATAATATAGTCAATAGATTATTCGGTCACAAAAAAGGTGCAGGCTCTTTCTCGAGTCACTCAAGAAACAAACTGGCTGATGTTTAACTGTGCTTTCAGCATGGGCTTGGTAAACACACTGAAGAGTACAGCTGGATCCTCTTCTGGAAGGATGGAATGAACTCTACTAACAAGATAAAGTTGGAAAATGTTATTTCACCCTCTGTCATCACTTCATTAGGTTTCTCCCTATTGTTGGAGGCTCTAAGACTTTTTCCACTAATGAGTTTCATTTTATGAGTCATTAGGCTGCTTCCTTTGTAATGCAGAATCCTACCTGTGATTATACCACAAGCTTGACTTAGTGCAACACAGCTCACTCTGTGAGCCAAGCATCTTTTTTAATACCCTTTTGTTATCCTCGCAAAAGCGGATGCAGGTAGCACGCAGTACTGTGGGATCCACCCCAGCCCGTCCCCCTTGCCTGCCTGGGCAGACAGTGGAGAAAAGGTTTTTCTACCATTTGAAGCACTTTATCCTGAAGTAGGCATCTAAACCAGGCCAGACATCAACCTAAAGGTGCCCATTTCTCTCCACTGATTACTAAGTGGAAATGTCTGGCTCAATATTAGGTAGGATGGATATTACCTCTGACTGTCCTGTTTCATGGTTTGCTCATTTGCCTTTTTTTTTTTTCCTGTTACTGACTAGCATAACCTGTACACTTGTAATTTCGGTTTGCTCTTCTTTGCCAATTCTCTCTCTGGGTTACAACTCCATTATCAATTTTCCACCAGAGGTTCGTTCTTACTAAATGTCAGTTGGATTCTCTGCATGAAAAATACTGTATATTAGTTTAATTTAGGAAAAAAAAAAAACAAAACACAAACACACACACAAAAAACTAACAAAAAACCCAAAACACAAACCAAACACCCCCCCCCAAACCAACTAATGAACACAAAATCTAATTATAAATGTAATATTTAGATTCAGGGTTTTACTTACAGGTAAACTTTGGGATTTACTTTGATGAAGGCAGATGAAAGCCAATCCTGACAGTGAAAATCCAAGCAGACATCTTGTTTTTGCAGAATCCTGTCTGCATACAAATTGCCAAAGAGCTCGATGATGCACCCAATGCAGGGATTAGAGTCACTGCAAAAGGGCGATAAATAGATAAAGACCTAGGCTTTATCTATTACTACCCACTGTAGGTTTTCATCATTATTTTTCATACTCTTGGGAGTTTTGCGTGTGTACGTTATACATGTATATCACTATGTTCATTCCTCTTTTGCTTCTAGCTTGCCGAGCTACTTCTTCCCTTTGGACAGGAATAATGAATATGCTCCATAGGGAAACAGCAGGCTCGAACCACTTATTTCTCACATTCTGCTTCTTTAATAAAGCATGTTAAGATTATGACTGAAGCAGATGAAATAGTCCTTATATATATTTTATCAGTCAGGCCTCAGCAGATTGCTAACAACAACTGCAAACTGCTGTTTCCCCTGAGCTGCTGTTTTCTCAGTTGCACAAGGGAGGGACTATGTCAATTCAACACATTTGATGGTTAATAATAAAGCCAGGGAGAACACGAAGAGGGATCATGGTGACCCATAAAAACACACACACAGAATTAACAGGACTAAATCAGACCATTCTGAAGAAAGAAGTATTTTCTGTTGTTCCATATATGCTTCAGTGCTTAAATCAAATATGTCTGAATTATTTTTAAGAAAAAAAATAATTATCATCTATAAAAATCTTAAGCAATAATTCTGAAGAGCTGTAAATCTCAGATTAACTTGGTCAATGATAAAAAAACATGTTCTCCGATTTATTGCACTTTTTCTTTTTTAGAAATATTACACGGGCCAAGAAAATGAGCGGATAGATTGACTAAAGCAATGTGATTGTGAAGAGTCATATGTCTAATGAAGTCGAGAGTGTCAAATACTCCTCCTACTGGGGACACTCGGCCTTTAATCTCATGCTTCAGACCACTGCAGGCAAGTTTATGAAATATGTCAGCCTTCACATACCCTCACAAGCTGGAAATACGGTTGTACGCTCTAAAGAGAAGGTATCTGGACATTCCACATACGAGAGCAACGAGGAGACGCACGTGGAGTCACAGTCCAGCTCCTTTGGTACAAGCTGCATCCAGCAGGATGTTTAAAAATGAAGTGTTTGTTCCACAAAGTAAATCACTGAAACATTAAAGAAGAGTTTTAAAAATAGTTTTTCTATCATGCGAGAATTTACATTTTTATGTCACTCCGTATTTACTAGCAGCTTCTCTACCCAAACATCCATTTGACATTAAAAAAAACGCGTATATCAAAGGAATTATATGCCAAATAATCACTGAGCATCAGTGAGTAGAAATTAATTTAAAAAATAAGCCTGTTTGAATAGATTATTCTAGCAATTTAAACATGTACTTTTTCTTGGGAAAAAAAGTAACATTAATATTACATGGATGACTTTCCTCCAGTTGGTAGGTAAAAGTGTCTGTTGCTGTATGTATACGAATCTAACACAGAAGACACAAAGCCAATATAGAAGATAACTGAGAAACAGATTATTTATTAAACTGTTGTACCCAAAGACACTTTTTAAACTTCATATAGTTGTTCTAATGCAATCTAGTGACCAGTTGAAAATTCACATATGAAGAGATTTATGGCTAACGTTTTTCTGTCTAATTCACTTTCTAATTCACTTGTCTAATTTCGCTTTTAACAGAGATGTTAAATATCTACAAATACTACAAATTAAAAACTGAGGTAGAGGTTTCCAGCACTTCTAGGGAAAATGGGAGATATTAAAAAAAATAACTAACTATTGAAAATGTTAACCTGAGCTTTCTCCAAATAACAAATAACTGTACCGCTTATTAACTCATTTCAATCACAAAGACTAAGGATAAGTGTCAATAAAGTCCTATATTTTAAAAAAATTCTGTGGCTAGAGACTGAGCAGGCGGGAGATCAACTTACTTTCACTTTAATTAAGATGTAATAGCTACTAAAGAGAGGAAATTTAAAGAGTTTTTTTAATTACTGAAAATTTCAATTAAATTTCAGCAACAAGTTTCAATTTAAGTAAGTGCAAAACAGATAATGTGAGAATAAGTTATTTCAAATTTTGTGGTTATTAAAGGTACACCTCTTTTTTACCCAAGACAAACATGCCTTAATTGCAGTCTCTGTGCATAAAATCTCCCTACCAAGTTAAAGAGAGAATTATAAAACTCCATTAGCTTTTCAGCAGAAATTTAGATTAAATATAGAAATTTAGATGCAAAGATGTGAAAACTATGTGAACCATCTCTGACTAATGCTTAACGTGTATATGCTGCCCTACAGTTCTTGGTAAGGCACTACAAAAAGCAAATAAGAACAGGCACATATAAAACCAAGTTTTTAAAGGTTTTTTTTCCTCTAAAGCTTATCAAGGTAGATTACGAGAAAAATAAATAAGCAAAATCAAGGTAGATTATAAGCAATATTATTCAGTAAATTATAAGCAAAATAAAATTCAATGAGATGATCAAAAATACACCACACAAATTATCTTCTCACACCATCCAGAATACATTGCACATCAAATTTAAGTTTAAATCTGAGCTAGAGATCAGGTTTGCATATCTTTTAACTTAGCACACAACCAGTTTTGGAAAGGATTGTGCGCTGGAGGTAAAGGCACTGTAGATGGAAAGCAAGCACAATGCAAAACTATGAAGAATAGTTAAGTTGGATCGATTATGGTGGAACACCGCACTAACAACCTGACAAAAATACTACATTAACGGCTTTCAGTTTCCAAAATCATTAAAATTATTTGAGATCCCTAATCAAGTAGATATATGAAAAGGAAACATCCTTTATTAGTCTGATTACCTTACTTCACCGACTCCTCCGCTGGATCTTGTATAGGTATTCATCAGCAGTTTAAGAGAAGGCATTTGCTCTCAGACCCTCTTTACTGGTTTTAATATTTCCTTATGATGAACTGACAGCATCCCAGCTAATACAGTAAGACCACTTAAAGTCACAATTCTGTTTACTCTTTCCCTACCAGACTCAACTAGCTATGCAACCCCCAAAAAAGATGGAAAATGGGTTATTACTGAGTAGTATCTAAGTAGATACTTATGTACAAAATATATGCATCTACAAGCAAAAGTTACATGGCTAATAACTCAGTCCTAACCATACCAAAAAGAAATAAACGGGTGTGGGGGGGGACGAAGACAAATTAAATTAAAGAGAAGATGCTGGAAATGGATAATTAGAAAACAACCATGACCCAGAAGATCCTGCCAGCTTGCAGCTGTAGTGACTGACAGAATATTGACAGAAAGCAGCCAACCCTATCCACCAATTACACATCTGTTTAAAAACTGCAATGAAGACATGGCCTTTCAAACCAACATTAACGTCCAAACAATTTTCTCTTTTTTGAGATAAAGCAGAGGTGCCACTACATGTTGATTCACCTCAACGGCTTTTGGGGTGAAAAAGAAGAGCGGTGAAAACATGAAACAAAACCAAACACGTGATCCTCTGCTGGGAAAACATGTCCAAACCCCGCTAAAGCCCCTAAATCCTCTTAAAATTTCCATGCATGTCTAATATACGTATATAGTGTATACGTGTGTATGTGTCTTTGTACAGTTTGCATATGTATAAAAATAGCTATGTATGTATATAATACAAAATCTCAAAAAGATACAAATATATATAAAACCTATGTATATAATATATAATATGCATATATATATATATTTTTTTTTATGTGCACACACACACACATAAAATCTCAGCCACATCTCTTTCTCAAAATTTGCATCCCAACAATAAGATTGTTTGGCTGAAGAGAACCAGCTAATAAATAATATATT
>VYZM01017443.1:112727-130443 GCA_013398915.1 Dromas ardeola | reverse complement strand
AATTAATATAATTTGGACTGTTACCTGTTTCCACAGCAGAGCTCATTAACCACTCCTATTTCCAGTCCTCTTTTTTGCATTGCTGCTCTGTACTGACAAGCATGGAAATGAGGAGAACTACTGCACCGTATTCCTATCTCCAAAGCCGCAAAAGGCGTTAATTAATTCATAGGCCACAACTTAGAAATTTATGAAAGTGAGTATCTGAAACTGAATTGAAGCAAAGGAAAAACTCTCTCTTTTTTGACTTGCAGGAATTACGCACTGGCCTCTCTGCATTTCTAAGTTAACCTCTATATTATATTACTTTATTCAACCGTTAAATTTATTTAAAGCTATCAAACCACATGAGAAAAATGTCAAAACTGAAAGTGCTCACAAAATAAGGAACATCAGCTTTAAGTATTACTTACACTCAAAGAAAATCAAGCTCTCAGATTCTACTCCTACATTACACTCCCCAACTCATACTTTAAAATTACCTGTTTCTTGAGAACACAGGCTTTTTATTCCACATGTCAGGTGCTGACACCTTACTTTTCATCACGAACAGGCGGCAGGTGACGTAGATGAGCAAAAGAAGAGCATAAATAAACTGTTTTAAAAAAAGGAAAATAAGCAGTGGATCTGGGGAGAGGGTGCGGTACCAGGTTATCTCCAAGTCACTAGACCATCCCATCTGATGCACTTCAGATGCGCTCCCACTTCACAGATGTGGAGTTTCATCCAGCTGTGTAACGCACTAAGGGATGTCAAGCAGAATCTGGGGGCTTCATCTGAATCCTACCCCAAGGTTCCCACTAACTGCACCGGGACTTTTATTTGCTGAAGCTGAACAAAAAATTCACAACAGACCTGGCAAAACATAACAATGGATTCATTCTCATCAACTTAACACCTGGTTTCTGAATTAACATGGAAGGAGTTATAAATATGAAACCAAAGTAATCACAACAAATAGCAAGAGCTCCCTGTCTCCAGAGTGACTATTTCCTACAAGTTACTGCTTTTTGCTTGCATCCATTTATCACATTGTTGGTTTGGGGTTTTTTGGGGTTTTTTTTTTGGTGGGTTGTTTTTTTTTTTTTTTTTTTTTGTTTTTTTTTCAAAAAAGCAAGCATGAAATTTTAAAATNTCAAATTGTAAACACTCCCAATTCTACCTCAAGTGATCCATATTTCTTGTTTTTATTGATCAGCACGGTCAGTTGGCTCAGAATTTCACACGCTGTAAAATGCCTCAGTACAGTCCCATGCATACAGGTGTTCTCCTTCTGGATGAGCAAGCAAACACTCCTTGGTAATCTGGTTAGGACAAGTTTTAGATTTAAAAAAAACAACAACCTCATGAAAAATAAAATATCCCAGTCCCCAAACATCGTCTGTTCAACTTGTGAAGTCACCTAATCTGCAGTTTTTTCTCAATTAGAGAATAAATTTCCCTCTGTGTTTTATGTCATGTACAAGATGGAACTGTTCCCCTGAAGAGGAGGTCAATATCCAATAAAAAGGGATAAATGAAACCTTTAAAAGTAGTCTGCTGAAAGAATCAGAGATATTAACGATGTTGGCAAAAATTCTTTTTTCTCGTATCCCAAAAACTGTTTGCATTTATACAAGCAGAACTGAACCTAGTGGTGAAGACTGACTATACTATCAAGAGCCCTGAAATAAGGAGGTATGCTTATTAAACTGTGAATTAAATTAACAATAGAATTCAAGATACTGGAATCTACTCCACTGCCAAAATATTACATTATTTTGATGGAAATTTTAACCCCATCCTTGCTCGAGTGATAGAGCAGGATGGCAGTTAAACCAGGCTTTTGTAAAAATTTCAGCTCTTGGGTTAAATGAAGCAGAAAGATTGGACTTGATTCCCTTTCCCACACAATTCATGCTCTACAAATAATTGGTTTTCACTTCCTGGTGCACTGCAGTTCTGTCCCAACTTGCTCGGTTATAACAGCCAACACTGGTAAGGCAGATCATGCCTTTCCCTCTTACTCATTCCATCTAATCGTCTGCCCTTTCAACAAAATACATTTACTTTTAACTAATTTTTTTCCCCCGATCTCATTTTAAAACAGATTGTTTCTTCTCTATCTGACCTTTTTTAATTAGACTTAATAATGCAAGAAAATACTTCTTAGCACGAGTGGGCAGAAAATGCTATATCTAGATGAAAACATTTGCTTGGACAGAAAAAGGGATAAAAAAAAGTGTCTGCAAAAAGCTACAGAAATGGGATTAAAGTATTTGCTCTGATGGTGCAGTTGTACAGGCATCATGAAATTTCCAATTTATTTCCCCAATTCCGATCACTCAGCTGGAGCTACTTAGTTTAAGCTTGCCGCCAGGCTGAGATGGCATGAAAACGACAGATAGACAGACACAGCCAAGAATCCCTGAACAAACATCCCAGCTTTTTTCTCACTTGGTTCTGCTTCCCAGTTTTTTCCCCGATCATTTCTGAGCCAGATCAAGTTCACCGCACAGGCTGCACAAACCTCCCTCTTCCTTTCCCCATTTCCTTTCCACTTTTAAACTAACAGACTGACGTAGCTCCCCTCCTCTGTTAAAATGCTGTGTTTATCCCCAGTTTAACATGATTTTTTTTTTTGGTAAAATTAATCTCCAGCACGCTCAACGGAAGTTTTCCACATGTTCTACTTGGATGAGCGTGTATTAGTTAGTGGGTCCTATTTTTAGCTGTTTTGCCGTACTTTACAGTTTATTTCCTTAAATAGCAATCTGGATATCGACATAGAGCTACGCAGATGAAAAATAAAACATATTCCCTGTTTCACATACATTTAGGGCCATGGAATTTTAGGTTTATAAATAGGAATATCTGAACTGAGAAGTGAAATTTAGCATCATAACGTTAAACTAAAAATTTGATTATTAGGACTTGGCAACTTATACAGATTTTTTTCATAGGAAATCAATCCACTTAAATTATATATAATCTTTTTTTTTTTAATGATGGAACTGCAGCAGCTGCTACAGAATTTACTGATAATCTTAATGATACTATAAACTTTATTCTTAATCCCCTTTAAAGTTGAGGCACCTCAACTGAGGTGGACAGGATCTCCCTCTGGAGGCCTTCAGAGGCATCTTTCTCTCTCCTGACAAGGTAGGAAACTTCACTTGGTTGCACAACAAGTCAGCTCCTGCGTGCAAACTCAGCCTAAAGATGCTCATTCTCTCCTCCTCATTCCCCATCACCAATATACTGAGCTGTATTTCATCCCCCTGCCAACTATGCTGCTGCAACCTGGGTCAATAAAATGACTGAGGTTAAAAAAAAAATAAAAATTTCTTTTTAAAAGTTATTTTCAGCCCAGATCATGTCAAAAATCTCACTTACAGAGCGAACCATAAAACTGCATCAGCGTAACTAAGAGGAGCAAATGGCAACACCAGAAAAAAAAAAATAAAGCCATAGAAGGAGACCACTGTGGGAGGCATAAATTTATTAATGGGGTTTCATCTCTGAATGGTGATAACAATGGTGAATAGAATCAGGATGGCTTCACCATACCGGTAGTTTGAGTGTGAACCACTGCAATGAAGACACAAAAGAAAAAGAGCTTGCAAAACCTCACTTCAAAACAGAGGAAAGTGCAATTCCTAGTGGTTTTGCAAAGCTCTGCCCAAAGCAGGGAAAATGGTAAACTTTCTGATTAAAGTATCTGGTTCAGTGATGCTGAGCTGAGGGAAAATCAGATGGTATTTTCAAACATGTCAGCAAGCCACGCAACCACATGAGTTAACAATACCGAAGTAACTTCTTTTGCAAGACAGACGTATCAAAACACAGGACCAGCAGGAGCTCCATCGTATAATGGAGCTTGCTGGTTTTCATGGCGTTGATACAAGTTTGAATTAACCGAAATTCCCTTTCGCAAACAATCCAATGCATTTACCCATGCGCTTTTTTGATGGGTTCGTTTCAGGTTTTCCCCTTCTTTTCCTTATCAGCATTTTCCCTCTTCATCCTAGCAAGCTAATCTTCTATAACCACCTAAGCATCCTAGTGACAACCCTCGCACTTAATCTACCTTAATCTTTGACAAATTGGTGGTATCATCTATATGCTAATGTATAACAAGATATGATTGTATAAAATAACCCCCTTCTCCTGTGGGGATACTTCTGTGCTGCCAGTAACTTCCAGAATATACTCACTGACTCCAAATGGGCATCCCATTTTTATAGTACTTTTTATAGAACTTCAGTGGGAAACTTACTTAGTCAAGACTGAAACTGATTTTTTTTTATTTTACTTAATTTTATGCTTAGTATTTTACAGCTTTTTACTATAACTATTTAATGAAATGAACAATTTAAAGAAGGTATTTTTGATGATGGTGATATCCAGAGCACACTTCTGCTTCATAGCAATGCAGACAGTGCAATATGGATTATAATAGAAACAATAAATCAAACCTATTAAATTGTTTAATATTTTACAATGCTAAAAGTTGCCATTTAATAGCCACATTTAAAAGTAAGTAAAAGAAGAAGGCAGCTGTGTGTTCAACAGGCAACTGCTATTTTGTTCCTTTGTGCTTTGAAAATAAGGCATTTTAAACCATCAATTTATCTACTAGTACATATCAGTAAGTATTCAGCAATGTGGTATAATGCTTTCCTTAATAGGTTCTAAATACCTGTTCCTGCAATGTCAAGTATAGTTATTTTAGTAAAGTAAGATTCCCAAGTATCTGTCTTTTTGAGTAAAAAGCTTCAAGAGGAAGTTGATGATCTAGCTGTTGCCAAAATGTATTTTTCAAAATTGACATTATAATTAAGAAAATTAGTGTGAAGGCAGTCACGAACCACTGAGCATTTCTCTTGTAATAACTCATTATGCAATGTTTTACACTAAGTGTTCATAACTAATCATTTTCATCTTCACAGAAATGGAGATCAAAATAAAACTAGGATTATATTTTTGTAACTCCAGCAGCAATACAAAATCGTAAGTTTGATTCCTGCACAGCAATACTTTGGATCTTTGGTATTGTTAGTGAATATGAAAAGTTTGAGGAAAGAACATTATGAGGAAGGGGGGGGAGATGGTTTCAGGTAAGTAACATTTATACACCTCAAATTAAAGAAAATTTAAGACGACAGGTGCGGCACAAAGAACTAGGCATCCACTGCATCTTATTAAAAATAAACCAGTTACAGATAACAGCACATATTACAAACAGAGAGACGGCTGTAGATTAATGAACAAAATATCATAAAAATGAAAATGAAACAAAAGATAAAGCACAAATAGACGCAAGACCAGAAAGAGCTGTGAAATACTGACCAACACAATTTCCTCCAATATACTGACAATTATAAAACAAATCTATTTTAGAAGAAACAATGCTCACTGTACAAGTTTACTAAACTTAAATGCTACTGCTGAAATTAGCTCAGTTAAAATCCATCATTCTTTGACACATTTGCCTTTACATAGAAATCTGGTTTTACAGATACACACTTACAGTTTGCAAGCTTAATTTTCTTACAGTACTTACTGCTTCACTGATTCTCTAGAACTATGTCTTCAACAAAACCAAAAGTCTAGTCTAAGTCTTATTTCCCAGAAGTTTCCTCACAAATCTGCTAAATACGAGATTTCGAGTACGTACTGTGACTATTCTGCTTCTCAAGGTTTTTATATGCCACTGCCCTCAGTCAGATTTATCACTCCCCACATAATCTAATATAGAAAGAATTCACCCGATTGGCTAAACTGCACAGCAAAATGTTTCTATATAAAGCAATATTTTGAGCTTCCCGTTTGGGATGTTCCATGAGCACGACACTTTGAAGGAAACGAAAACTTCCATCTACGAGTAAATAGTAAGCTACACTCGAAACATTTTCAGCTATTTGAGATATTTTTAAACATCTGCCTTTCTTATCAGTATCGGTGCAGTTCAAACTGGAGAGAAACGATGAGACTGAACCAGCCAGGAGCTTGAAGAAGGGAGCAGCCACTCGTTCTGCTCCTCCTTGCTCCCTACCCAGGGTCAGGTAAGAGATGGGGGACTATGAAAAGAAGTGAAACACAAAGAAGAAAGCACTTCTGCTCATCTCCCAGCACCCTTCATGGTCACACAACAGCCTTCTTGCAGCAGATGACCTCTACCCTATGGGCAACTGAAGGACTGAAGTATGAATGGCACAAGTGATACAGGTGGGAACCCAAAATATGGACCAGGGAGGGTGGATGCAATGGCACAGGTGGTTGAAAGTGCAAAAGCGCTGAAATGAAGGATAAGGGAGAAAAAGCATGGAAGAAACATGAAGAAGTGGGAAGACTGGAACTTTTACTGCCTCCCAAGGTCACCTCAACCAGCTGACACCTTGACTCATCTACACATCCTAAAAACTTCTACTAACATTTTTTAATTAACACCTATATTTAAAAAAAAAAATAATTTTTCCTTCCCTAAAACAGCAGTTGATTAAAGCACTCTTCTAATAAAGAAAAATGTTATGTATATGCCAGCATCAAAGAGCTGCACTTGCCTTTGTTCTCATTAAATGCGCCTCATCTACACATACTATCTATTTACTCAGCTATAAGGGAAGTGAAACAGCTTAGGTGTTCATTACAAGATGCATTTTCCCTGTTTGCGAGCATCCTTTTTTAATGCCTATCATAGAGCGTGTGCGCTCTTGCAGGAGTCAGCTGAGCTCCTAAATCTTGTGTAAATTCAATCCACCAATATACTTAGTGAATGAAAATACAATTCTCTTTCCCATGCTATTTTGATTCATACTTTCCATGAAGATATTAACAAAAATCAATCATGAAACGCTTGACACTTTGTACTTCTACACAGCAGTCTTAAACTGGTAGAACTGCCCTACCAAAAGTCATTTTCATGTAGTGGAAAAGGGCATGGGAAAGATTAGATCTGTGAGATTTGCCTTGAACAGCGAGTGAAACCATGAGCATTCAGAGAGTTATTTGAGTGAATTGTTCTTGCTATCTAAATACACAGCTACCTTGTTCAGGTTCTTATTTAAGCTGCTCTTCTAAGGTAATTAATACAGCATTTCACCAGGTGACCTAAATGCTAGGTAGGACTCGTAACTCCCTCCCTATCGAGCACCAACATAGTCAGAGGAGATCACCCCCAACTATCTCGAGAAATTATGCGTATTACAGCAAAAGAGAATGAATCCACCCCAGAATAACTAATGAACACCCGAAAACTATGTTACTGGGAAGAGGGAGGAGAAGAAAAGCTTTAATATTCTACAGAAACATCTGGCATCAACAGCAAACTGCTCCATCAGGCTCTGTCTTAGCAAGTCCCGTTGCCAACTGATTGTCATGTGGATAAAGTAAAATATGACCAGATAATACAAAGTGATAAAAAAAAGAAAAGGGATGCCAAAAAGATAAGGGGGAAATGGGAAAAATTGCTTTGGAGAGGCACCTTTTTCTTTCCACTGTCTATAGAGGGAGTTTGGGTGACAAGGCAGATGACTCACCTCGGTATCAGGGAAATGAAGTGACATGAATCCCACCTTACCTACTCCTTTCAGAGGTTACAAAAAAAGTTATTACATTCACAATAAGAAAGCTACATTTCCCTCTGTTATCCCCTGTTAGCTGTATGTATTGCATAATTTTCATGTAAAACAGTTTGGCTCAGCAAAGTAGTTTTTTAATTAGTTTTTCATATAGCTTTTCTGACAACCTATTTTCACCTCAAAAAGCACTAGGGTTTTTATATTCAGACTGATGGTTAAAAGCATTTCAGATGGCAGATACCATCTATATTTATTTACACAATAAAACAGTTTCTTTAAGGCAAAGCATGATAAAAGGAGTATGAATTCTCTAATGAAAGAGATATTAATATTTGTATTTATGAAATTGTGATTATTTAAAAGGAATTATTCAAAGATTACTTGAGAAATGTTGCATGGACACAATATGTGGATGATGTGAACCTAAGTGGCAAGAAGATCTAGCTAGAAAATTATATCAATATCAAAACCCAAAGATCCCTTTCCCTCAAAAAAAACCCCCATCGTTTAAACTCTTTTTCCATGTTGTCTGTAAAAAAACAGATGAAGATCAGTCCATTATTACCAGGCACTTTTCCAGATACATCTGCTGTACCTCAACTCTGAAGTTTATTAGTTCGTGACTTTATTAGAGTAGCCTAGGAGTAACCAGGTAAATGGAACGTAGTTCATTAGCAGCTCTGAACAGAATACACGCTAATTCAGTGTTGTAACATGCAAAGTGAATGGAATTAGGGAAAGCAATTTTAGATAATGAAATTTTAAATACTTTATATTCTATTAAGTTGTTTCCAGACTCTATCGGACAAAAGACAGACAGACAGAATCAGCTACAGAGTTAATTATCACCCTTTTAGATCTTTCTAGTGAAACAGCCTGTTCTATCGATAAATGGATTCACCAAACTAATACTGAGGTTTGAAACAAAGAAGTTCATTGAACTGATGAATTATGGCCACATACAGGTTTTTTTCTGAGAAAACTTATGGTACTGGCTTCGGTAGAATTGTTCAACAAAATAGCTACAAAGTGTTAAAAAGAGAAAAAAGGTTGTGCGATCATTAAAAATATGCATCTTATTTCAAGATCATCCATGAGTTTTTATTGCCATCCAGTCCCTGCAACCATTGACACATTCACTGGGAAAAAATGTTGGGCGCTGCCAAGGTATATTGTTTATTGGCATAGAGACCAAGCGCTCCAATGAGTAGTTCCATCAGGTATGCATTCAGCATAAACCAAACATCACCCGCAACCAAATGATGTAACAAATGTAAAAGTGAAAAGAAAAAGAAGCTGCGAAAGAGAAGCAAGCCCGGCGCTCCCAAAGGGGATGGGAGGAGATTTCTAGGGCGCTAACTCCCAGCACAGTAACAAAATACCCATTGCGGAGCCCACTGCTGTTTCTTGAATCATGATTTTTTTTTTTTTTTTTTTTTTTGACGCTGTCAAAGGTTGGCTGGCACCCGCAGCAGGTGCAGGAATGCCGCGGCCGATGCCAGTCCAGCGCTGCTGATTCACTGCGGCAGGTGCTGCCCATCAATCCCCCTCCGCCGCCCCAGAAAAGGGAAGGTGACCCCTCCAGCCATACCACCCATCGCTGAGAGAGAAACCTGACATGCCCGGCGGACACCCAGCCAACGTGCTGCATCCAAAGGTCGTTCTCCAGGGTCACCTTCCTGAAAACTCACCGGCAGTTTCTGTACATCCTTTTCTTCTGGTTAAACGCGCGTGATAACAAAAGGCATCTGTGGGCCCCTAACTAGGACTGCAGACATTTCACAAGCCCCGTGGTAAAGAACTACTTCAGCAGCCAACTGAGCTTTCAAAAAGGATAGCCAGTTCTTACCCTGGTACAATAAAACATTTAATTCTGATGCCTTTGTTTGTAAAATCAAAGTTCTCTGAGAGGCAACCATGCTCATGTAACAGAAGTGATCTTCTTTTAATTGGTTTTCCAATTACTTGGTTTCCAAGGCTTTCCTCATTTCCTGCAAGGATAAAAGGGCCCTATTCTTTATCCTACCCAAGATTTTGCTCAGAATGAGAACTTCCGTTTACTTCATTCACTAAACTCATGAGAAGCTGCTCCCAAGAAAGGATTAAAGCTTCAGAGTTTGAATCACCGGGGCAGATCTACTGAGATCTTTTGCCAGGAGCCTGGGAGCTCAAAGCAAAATAGAAACCATCCCGACACCCTTCCCAGAAAGAAATCTTTTGATCTTCCTTCCATGGAGCAGTTCAGAAGCTCCACAATGAGGCAGAGAAGATTTCTCTTTATTCCACGCCAAAACCCATGTACATTTGGCTACCTCTCCCCGTCCCAAGGGCTTCTATCCTGCCTCCAACTTCTTTCACAAATCGTCAGATAAGCCAGGCTTGTCCGTGCCCTGATGGGAAAACAGACAGTTTTTCCATGTAATGGCTTTGTAACAGCCTCTCCAGACATGCTGCTCTCTCTTTTGGAGAATGATCTCTCTCTAGCAGGGGATCCAGGTGGTCCTCAGGGAGTCCCAAGTTTGTCATAGATGCTTCCTCTTGCCTGGGAATGGAAAAGCTTTTGATCTTAGCCTAAACAGTCATAAACTGAGGTTTGGTGGCACGACAGAGCCATTAGCCAGCTGGCCTCCACCTACTTTCCCTTTAGGTGGACATAGCAAAAGGCACCAAACAACTCTGAATCCTGGAACTAATACTTTATTATAACATAATATACCTATAAATCGTGAAAATTCAGACTTGTCAAGTGAAACATTTAAAAGCTTTGCACAAAAACGTCCCCCTAACTACCTACAGGCCAAGTCTCTGCTTTGTACACCAGCAGCATCTCGGTGGTTTCCTCAACTGAACACGTTCTCCAGAAGCCCCTCTGGGCTTCTAAGAAGTCTCTCCTTCCATCACTTCTACAGATCCCCTGTTCTTCTGCAAATTCCCAAAAGCTAAAGGTACCAAGGTACCAACTCCCCCCTCCCTCCCCTCTCCTTAACAGAGAGCAAGAGGCAGAAAATGGTAAGCAAGCTGTTTTCTACCCTGTTTCCCACACTCCCGTTCATCTGAAGAAAAAATAGACAGCATTTGTACAGGTAACTATGAATAAATCAATTTAAATACTTCTACCATCTGTCATAGTGTTTCTTGTTTCCTAAAGCAACAAATGATCTGAAAACCTGGTATGAGAGGTATAGTTGGCTCTTGTTGGAGGTCCAGAAACTACTCGTGAGAACAGAGTAGAGAGTATGCAGAGGAGGTGTTAAGACAGATGTTAAGTCTCCCAAGGCAGTAAGTCTTGTACCTTAATTTTCACAGCAATCAAAATCTCAGGCCCTAAGAAATCACTGCTTTTTGGCAGCCTATCTATTAGCAGGATGTTTATCCTGGTCTCATCCTTGAATTCAGATTTCTGTTTAAGAGAAAATAAAGTTAGCCAGGCCCTTTGTTTTATTCTCCAACTTCTGCTCTGTTCATGGTAAGAGCCTACTTTAAACACCATCAGATTTTCAAGAGCGTTCAGCATCAAGAACTCCCATTTAGGCATGTAAATAAGTCACTTTGGATTTGCTGGATGCTGAGTGCTCTTGAAGAGCTGCCCCATCTACTACTTCGATACCACTTCACATACCACTCTCTGGATTTAAAGATGACATTGATAGACAGACGGTGCACTACTCGTAAGGAGCTCTGATCGTTAGGCACACAGGGAGAATGGGTCTATCGTGATATAAAAATGCATTTAATAATGATACATTCTTCCTCATATCTCTGAACTTAAGTGTTTAAATTACATACTTCGTACAGATGTCAACACTGAAAATAAAATTAACTTCCCAAGTACCCTCATTTTTTCAAACACTGGCACAATTCATCCTAGGTTGTAGCAGGCGATCATGAAACAGAGACTCGCTCGTCTCTCCATGCACATGGACACACGTGCATTAATTTTGCCCCTTTAATACTTTCTTGATACTAAAACACTTGGGAAAGGCCATTATTGAACAGCTGAAGGGAATATGCCATCATTAAAACTGCACGGCTTTTGCTTTCAGGCCTTTCATTAGGAAGGTAAGAATTCATACTCTTCTGAAAACTAAAGAGGAGGCATGGACGTTCCCAGTTGTTGTCATGGATACAGCTGCCGAGAAAAATGTCGTTGTACCCCTGCAGATAAATGCATGTGCCAACTGCTTGGAATACGCGGTGGCAAAACCACTGCAGATGTTAAACATTCTCACATGGCTATCAGGTTCCTCTTGAAACATGCACTAAATAATTAAAAAAAAAACAGTAAAAAAAAAAGAGAAGTTATTTTTAAACATAAAGGTTATGGCATGAAGGAAGAAATGGCTTGGTGGTTAAAAAAAAAAATGTTGGCACTTTCATAGTTCATGATGTCATGGAGGAAAAAATATTATGGAACAATAGTATGAGTAAAGGATCAAGTGTCAGCCCAACTTCAAGTTATCTGGATTTTGTCAGTGTGTGTTATAACAGTATTGTTAACTACAATAACTGTATTTCTTAGGTCAATGGATGATTAGAAAAACAAACAAACTAAAAAACAAGCAACAAACGCACATTGGAAAGTTTTGAACTGGGGAAGCTCTGATCCCAACTAGACCATCTCACAATGTCAGCATTTTTATCTGGACTAGGGCACTTTGAACCTCTTTCCACTTCAGCTTTACATTAACTTTTTACCAGAGACACAGATCACAAAAAATGAAGAGGCTGAAAACACGAGACTGCTCTTTCTTGTACCATTTTCCATATCCACTGATCTAGGTCCTTGAATGAAGCAAGACAACTACCAGGATGCTCCTGGAGTTTTGCTGCACACCGGTTAGCAGTATTTCATTGCACCATGCAGGTGGGAAAAAGCAAATTATGTCCCTACAGAGAGCAGGCAAGGTTTTGGATTCTCCTCTCCTGGTAAAGTGGAAGCACACAACTCCCTCTCTCTCCTCATGTAATCCTTCAGATACCACGCTCCTAAGTAAGCAGAGAGAGAAATGAAGGCAGGCTGCTCGCGGGCAATCGTTACCTTGAGTGAGTGAAGCACCGAGGACTGGTTAGGATGTGGAAAGGTGAGTTTGATGGCGAGGAACAACGAAGACAAACAAGACAAGACTGGCTCCCTTCGCACAAGAAGACTTTCAGCAGCATGCAAGGAATCATACCAAACTGAGGAGCTAATTCATCACCGTGCAAACACCAAAGAAATAAGGAAGCAGAACTGAGCACCCTGTTATAAATCTCTCCTCATAAGTATTTTGGGACAGGCCTAAACAATACAATGCCGTGTTTTGCAGAGATATGTGAGCTATCGCTAAATGAAGCACATTGGAACTGGAAGCAAGATAACCGCTTTAGCATGATGTAACACCCCAGCTAATTAGCTCCATTAGGAACAAAGCCCGAGAGGGCTGCACTGGATCCAGGAGGCAAGCAAGTTCATTTAGGGCTAGCTAGGGCACCTCAGTACAGCACTACTGTCCTCCAGACAGATGCCTCCTCGATGTGTCAGCTGAAGGTGTAAAGCATGATACAGTAAAAATACAATAAAAATCATCGTTATCATCACCACCACCACAGGAAGAGGCACAGCTTCACTGGAAAAGTAGTTGTGAAGTACATGCTGTAAAAAAGGAAGGTGAGAAGATCCAATTACACCCCAAAACTGTCGGCTGTTTCACCAGAGCTGGAAAGGAGCTCCTCCGTTTGAGGATCCTGCCTTAGCACACATTGCTACACTGCTGCTTTCACAAGCATGTTTATCCCAGCCAAGAAAATAGCTGTTGATCGGCCTTCTGCCATATCTGATCATCACTGTGGCCCAGCACCCTACCCCGGTGTCCACTGCAACACAAAAGTCCTTTGAAGCTATCCAGTTGTTTTAGAAAAAGAAAAGCCACAAGAACAGAAAACAACTTTAAAGAGCTCGCTCACGGCAGCCATCCCCCCTTCCCACCACTCTAACCAACAGAACTCACAGGCGTTTGACATAAAGGTTAAGTGGTACACAATTTGACTAAAAGGCATTTTAAACAAGTGTTCAATAGATTCTATAGTATTCATCTCAACTTAGGGGTTGTAACTTTCTCTTCAGGAACTAAAATGTTTCTGAAGAATCCCCAAGCTCATTTGGGAGGGGAAACAAAAAAAGAAGAAAAAGAAAAAAACAAAGAACCTGAGCTTCCTGGTTTGACAGATAGGCTTTAAAATATAAGTTCATGTCATAAGTAACAGATAATTATGGCGTAAGAATACACATTTCAGAACACACATGCCTTGCAAATGACATTTTCATAATAGTTACAGAAGGGCTTCCAGTACCTGCGTCCATATCCCAGTCCTTTGATCCCACTAGACTACTATGCCTTCCACCTTTGTCTAGCAGACAATTAAGGAAATAAATGTTTTTAATTTAAAGTAAGTTCTTATGCTCAGAAGACATACAAGGCTTAGAACATCATCATTTCACTCCTGAAAAATGGAAAGGGTTAGCTGCATTTTTAAGATGACAGGCAGTCATGGAATTACTTTTTCATGGAACTACTTGGAATCCAGTATCAGCAATTAAAAACAAACTCTTAACTGAAATGACATTATGAATTCATGGGTAGGGACCCACCTGAGAAAAAATAAGGAAAACAAAAAATGGAGTGCCTCAGGAGCCACAGATTGCAGAAAAATAATGAACAATTCATAGGCTGAACGCAGCCCTCCAGGCAGCATCCTCCCTTTTAAGATCCACCCACAGAATTAAGCATGTCCCATAAGCATCACTAGCTCTGGGAGAAGAGCTGTTAGAAAGCCATTATGACAGGCAATACCTGAGATGGTGCTAGAGATGGAACACCACAGGTCACCTTACTCACGAAGCCACCCCACGATATGTCTCGGCACACACGTGCAGCAGCCAGCACAAGCTACAGGCACTTAAATCCTGTTTCTTGTTTGCTATAAACTTCCTCAGTGTGATCTGCTGCACTAGGCATAGTGCACAAAGCCCTAGAATCACACACTTTCTCTGTCCTACTCCAGAGATACTCCTTATTTCTTTACATCTGGTTCTCTGTCCAGAGCAGGAGCTTACACACAAGTGGATCAAGTATTACGTCCTTCCTTGCTGATGCACTGAACACCCTCTCCCGCACTGAGCCTTCATTTAAGCCTCTGTTGGCTGCTGCTGCTGACACATGAAGACATCCTAGAAGCTACAACAGCTCTATTTGCTGGCAACATTATGCCCATGACAAAAAAAAAAAAAAAAAAAAAAAAAACTTAAGAGGTCACTGAAAGAGACAGTCAAGCCAAGCATTCACTGGGGCATGTAGCTCCAGG
Organism: Dromas ardeola; assembly: GCA_013398915.1. Lineage (NCBI taxonomy): Eukaryota > Metazoa > Chordata > Aves > Charadriiformes > Dromadidae > Dromas > Dromas ardeola. Next base: position 115,540 of record VYZM01017443.1, on the reverse strand, counting down.
TCTCCAAGACATTGGCCAAAAAGCTCTTCCCAAGTTACTTTGCTGTTTGCAAACAATCCTCTACCTCTCCTTTGATCGAGCTTAAGCAGGAAGCTGTCCCGCATATTACGCTCCATTTAAACCGCCCTGATGAAACGTCCCGGCTGCCCTCTCCATCGTTCACTCTCTTCCGCAGAAGCTTTTAGGAACGCTAAGCATATCCATCCCCACTGTCCAAATCCCAGGATGCTGACATTTCAAATTGTACTCTTCCCTGTGCAACCCGTGAAAATAACAAAGAAGATAAAAACCTCCCACTGATGCTCAGGCAGCTGCTTGCCTATATGCACTGAACCCGGCACAGGTTGCCAAGAGACTGCAATGATGAGCAGCATTTAGTCTTGAATACTCTCAAATGGGCTTTCACTATATATTAACTCGAAGCAATAAAACATCAAGACCACGTTCTTGTTTCAGTTTAGAATTCGTTTTTATAGCCGATATATAAAAGGAGATGGTTGTAACAGACATGCTATGATGTTCTTAACTGGAACTATATAAACAGTGCTTCTATAATAGGCGCTACGCTGAACTTTGTCAGGCAACTGCCTGAACTTCGGGCTTCACGCCTGGCACTGCTTTTCCTGAATTTTAAATCTGAAAGAAACATCTGTAAAGATGAGAATAACCAAGCTATACACAACGGTTAAGAAAAAAATAAATAAAACTTAAAAAATAATAATCTGAGAATAAGCAATTGTCAGATAGCACGCATAGAAATTCCCCCTGTAAGATCTATTCCTTAGGGTAAAAATTAAGTGCAAATTCAGTCAAATTTAGGAGGCTCTAAAGAACAGAAAAACTCAGCCTACTATACCACTTAACAAGATACTGCTGGTGATTTTCAACCTTTCCATCTAAAAATAAGGTAATTTTGCAATTAAAACAAAAGCTACCATTAAACCTTAGATGTCAGAACATTCTTCCGTATTTATATCTGTCAGATGAATAATAATTTTTATACATTGTGTAGCTACCTAGAGAACAAAAGTTCTCTTACCCGTGTTTCTAAGACAGCAGGTAACTACAGCCTTACACATATTCTTAGGTATTCATCATCGATCAAATTTTTCAAGCAAAATTCAGCGCTACCAACCATTTTTCTCTGTGGATACCACATGTTATTTTTGTCATGCAGCTTAATATAGATTTCTTTTTGCATCAGTTACATTACATATCTCCCCAATGAAAGAAGAATATAGAAGTACAGGCTTTGCTGTACAGTGCAAAATTCTGCACACACGAAGAGTCAGAGGTTTAGTACTGCTTAACACCTTGGGGAGAAGAGTTGGAATTGGTATTTCTCCATCACCATATGCTGTGGTAAAACTGATCAGTGGTATTAGCAACAACTGACAAAGTTTAATCGGTCCAAGGTCGAGTAAAAGGGAAGACCAAGATTGGGCTCAAACAAGAGACATACAGTCTGTCAACTAAACTGCATAGTTTGAGAAGTTTTATAATCACTTCCATGACAAATAAATCACCAGAGGGAAAACATTAAAAGTATATCCAGGACACAAATGGTCAAGAAGCCTACATTTTATCAAGCCCCTGTGCCAAGCGTTTCTTTGCTGCATTTAGATGGGTCCTATTCTGTATCATACTCATGACCTCCGAGTCATCTGTCACCACCCGCAAGAGGTGCAGAATCACCTCTAGTGATGTGGGAAGAATGGTGAAGACGGTGCAGCACTATCCAGACACCCTCCACTGCATCTGGACCAACTGTACAGCTGTCAAACCCTAGGTCATCACATGTGATGCAGAATGAGATCAGAAACAGAAGAAAACTTGGAAATAATTTAAGTTCTTGTCATTTCCTTTTGTAGGAAATTTTAGTTTAGTTTAGTTTAGTTCCCAGTTCCCCTGAGTGCCTCTTAAAATTCTAGCTTTAAAATTTTAAGTAAAGCAGCATACAAACGGTCTTACAGCAAATAAATCACAGCTATAGTAGGGAGATTATTTGAAATAGCAACCAGTCCAGGGAAGTTTAATTTAGAGAGAGGAGAAAGACTTTAGACCTTGATAAGGCATGACATGATTCCGTGCCATTGATCTGCAATCACATAGCTTTATCTGTAATGCAAACAGAAGGTTATTTAGAATACTCCTAATTAGGTATAATAAGTGTACACTGGCACATTACCGAATCTATAAATAGAGAGCAACCACACCATTTCGTTCTTGCTCCATGTTACAAGGGGTGGGGGAGAAGAAAGGCACTTTCCTTTTTTTAAGACCTTTCTTAAAGTTGTACCATTGAAAAGAATTAATTTCTTTGTTTCTGAAGGTATTTGACCAGGCCTTTAAATACTGACAAATCTTCCTCAGCAGACACAGGTTATCCTTGACACTTGTGTAAAAGAAAGAAAGAGAATACCTAATTCAAAATAAATCAGGAACCATACTGTAGCGATCTGTAAGACATTCAGAGAGAGATGGCTCTAGGCAACCCAATGTTGCACTGCAAACGTTCCTCCTCTGAGCATGGGGGTGGGACCAGATGACCTCCCCCAAAGTCTCTTCCAACCCAAATTACTATTATGATTCTGTAACAGCCCCCATAAATACATTTTTTTCTAGAAAAAGTCTGTCTCCATAACCTCTCACACCTACACACAGTAATTTAAACTGTGGATTAGCTATAAATAACCTTGGTGTATATTTCAAAGAAAAGGTATAATCATCCTTAGGATAAAATTCAGCAGAAGCTCATTTGCCTCTTGCCCTGGCTGTGACTTTTTTTTTTTTTTAACACTCAAATAGAAAAC
>VYZM01017443.1:80909-93904 GCA_013398915.1 Dromas ardeola | reverse complement strand
AATTACGGGCAAATCGCCTTGGGCATAAGCCGGTTTAGAGCCGCGCTTGGGCTGTCGGCGTCGTGGCGGGGCCGGCGGGCGAGGATGCTCCCCGCGGCGCGGTGCGGGGAGGGGAAAAGCCCCCCCTTCGGTGCGCCGGGAGCCGCTCATGCCCCGCCGGGGGGATGCCTCCTTCCCGCTTCCCCCTTTCCCGGGGGGGCGGAGAGCGGGGTCGCGCAGCCCCGACGGGCCCGGCTGGGTGTCCCCGGCAGCGCTGCCCCTCGCATCGCTCCGCTCCTGGCCGAGCCCTCTCTGGGGACCAGGAGGCGTCAAGGTGTGGGTCCTGGTGGAGAGGAAGCCCTCTGCCACTGCACCAGGGGTCTGAGAGCACGGTACCGCACATTTTAACCTGCTTCGGGCAGCCTCTTTCCCCTACAGAGGAGCCGGCTGGTCCCGCACGTACCTTAAGACAAGCAGGAGTTGGGACATGGCATGACCACTGCGTAAAAGACAGCAGGGACACGTAGGCCATGGCTGACACGGGGTGCCTTTCATTTCCAGGGCTACCACGCCTGCCTTATGGAGCAGCGGGATTTCCCTGCCCTCCATCACGCCTTTTATTAATACACGGTGTGTATACTTGAATCTTCTCAGTTTACTAGTTACCAGCCCAGCCTTGAACACCAGCCAATGTATTACCACTCCTGAAGTGGATGTTGTATCTCCTACGAACTCAACACTTCCACTCATTTGTTTCTCCCCATTGTTGCAGAATAGCAGGATACCTGAAAGAGTATGTTTCTAGATACTAGAGGAGAGAGAAGACTAGAGGAGAGAGTGCAAAAATGAAGCTCAGTCACCATCCAAAATAATGGTGTTCATCACCCTGTTTTTTCTATATTCCTTTGCATTCCAGCCTGCCCTTTTGAATTTGCAGCTATCATGCTTGATTATAAAAAGTAATCTCCAAGTCATCTACTTGGTAAACGCAAACATCGGAAAAGGAGTTGGATTTCACAAGAAAGAAGGAAGGAATCTGTATGTATAATAGTTTTATTTAAAGATATATTCTTTTTATTTTAAAGCTCTTTATACCAAAAAATGGCAGTCTGCCACCTGAGGGCTGCTGCAAAATACATTGGCGATTTACAAAAAGTAGCACTATTGCTAAAAAAAGGTGAAGTCTTATCTATGCGTTTAACTAAGCCTATAGAAAAATCCCATTAAGTTAAGATAGTGTACCCTGAAGCCAGGCCCAAAGAAGTGCCACAGTGGTATAGCTCATTTGAGGAACTGAAATTGCTGCATTTCTCCCGGCAGTAGAAAAAGGAACTATTTTTGTTGATAATAAGTTTATCAGCGGTCTGTTGATGGGCTGCTTTGATGGTAGGAGTGTAACCTCGGAAGGAAGCAAACAAGATGACTTAGAGCATTTTACTTTTTTGGAAGGCAGCTTTCTAAAGCTGATGGTGAGCAACAGTTGTCCAAGGATGTCTGGTCTCCTTCCCTTTGTCCCCTGAGTGTGAGATACTGCCGAGGAATGTCATACTATAAAGGGCTTTACACTAAGAGCGAGTGTCGGAGAAAGATTAGTCAGCTCCCCTCCTTTCCTCATGAAGCACCAGAGGATCTCACATGATGGTTGTTTATACCTCTCGACATCTGGCCTCATTAGCCTTGGCCAGGCTGGGGCTTTGTGGCAAAAGTGGCCTGCCATGAAATGTATGTCATGCTAGCGCCTCGCATTTGCTTGCTTGCTGAACCACAAAAACTGAAAACTCATATACAGGAACTTTAAGCCACTTGAAGTTACTTCTTCAGCTCGAGCACTATACGTACCTTTTTGCCTTGAAATTCAGATTCTTGCTGTGCCTTCAGCCCCATTTTCTGTTTCGTGTGCCCTGAATCTTATACCTGTGACTAGGTACGCAATTACTTTCGCCTCGTTTCATCCCCTGGAGTTCAAAGCTTGGTTTCCATAAGTGGAAACCTAGTATAGGCCCCAGAAGATTACAACAACCTACTTAGGTTGAAGGAACGTTTCAAGGTCTTGTTGGATAAAGGAGGACAGACATCAGCCGCAGCACAGATCCTGCTGGGTCTAAATGAAACCCGTGCAATGCAACTTCAGCTCAGCCCTGCCCTTCCGGGCTCCCGAATGCCAAATTTGATTTTTCACATCTTTCTGTGAAGGAAACAGATTTCGGCCTTTGCTGAGGAGCTCTGCCCCGTGTGATTTCCCCGCGCGTGAGCTCTGCTCACCGGGTTGAAGAGCACAGTTTCTGCCGAGACCGAGGTGTCCGTGCTGCTTGGCTGACCTGGCTGGAAATCACGGGCAAAGTATTTTGCTGAAAAACGTGATTCTGTCAAAGCCGACATGGAATTTGAGGCCAGATGTCAGAACCACAAGAGTTTTTGGTTGTTGTTCAGGGGCGTGCTGCCACATTTACAGAAGGGCAAGGGAACTGAAGTCAGGCCCAAGGCAAGGATAAGCTTCGTTAGCGATGGGTAGAGGAGCTGCCTGCTAAAATGAGGAGTGACCAGTTATCCCCTTGAGAAGACGGGGACGTTGGGTTGGGAGAAGAGCTCATTGGAGGCAGGTCTTCGCAACCGGCTTGGGAACAGAGAGCGATTCTCCTAGCTGGTCTACCAAACTGCATCAAAACATCTCCAACACGGCCTGGGGGCTGGTTTAATTTCATTGATTTTTTGATTTTGTTCCAAGTCATGTTGTTTGTTTGGATTGTTTGTTTTATTTATTCTTTTCAAGTTTTTTTTCCACTTAGTCTAGACATTTGGGGTTGAATTTCTCGGTAGTCTGCTCTATCTACAGTGTTCAAAGATGCCTCATCTCCCTCTGTCTCTTCTGTTCCCTACCCTTAATGACTCAGTGAAAACTGGATCAACAAAGCGAATGTTTCATTATTGACTTTTTTTTTACATGAAGCGCATTGAAAATAGTAACACATGCCTGCCTTTCCTAAGAAAAATATTTTGGATATATTGGACACACTGAAACATACAGATTTTGATTCCAATGCTGTGGTCAGACATCCACAAGAAATGTCCCCACCTCTTTAAATATTTCCATTCCCTGGGGGGGAAAAAAGGAACTTTCTTTTTTTTTTTTCCTAATTCGAGGTAGAAAGACATTAAAAGAATGAGCTTTTTTACATTTTTCTGTATTTTTTTCCACCAGAATTGCCTCTAGCATATATCACATAAAGAGTATACACTGATTTTCATCAATTTACGCTAACATGAAACTTCCTTCTTTTCTTGGCACGTAGTATGCAAGCCTAATTTGAGTAAATTCTTCAAGGAAATGTTGTTCTTCATTCTCTTTATTGTAAACATGCCAGCTGGCCTTTTTCTTCCCTGATAAATAATTTTGCGTAACATTTGAAGGTAGGATTTCACCAACGTGGTAGTTGGGTAGTTCCTGCCAGACCGAGAGGTAGTAACAACTCGCCACGGTTTATTAAAATGAACAATGTATTAAAAGCAGAGCAAAACGCACAAAAGTCTCAACCTGGTAACCCTTCAGATAGAACTGAAGTAACAGAATGAGTTAAGAAAAAAAAATAAAAAATATCAGTAACATTTATACGCAAAATCCTGATAGCTGCCTACTTTCTGTTTGTGAGAGCATCCAAACTATTGTAAAAATTCTACATTTCTCCCAGTTTACAATACCTGCTGCTTGGGACTGTCTCACACGTGGCACCTGAGAAATGTTTTTAGCCTACAGTTTTCGTTCATAGACTTTCTCCACCATATGCATTCTCTCTTCATTATTATTCTTCCTCTCGTTACTCTAATAGCCACTTCTGCACATACGTATGAGACAGGATGCTTTTAAACAATTCCCTGGAGTTTTGGGTTTCACAAGGGGGAAATTACATATGCACTGGCAGAAATTTGTCTATTTTCTAAACAAAGAGTTTTAGGAAGAAAGAAATCACAGTGAGAAGAAAGCCTTGGGGAAAAATGCGTTACTGGAGCAGCAGCAGAGCTGTGGAGGGACAGTCCACCAGCCCCTTCATTGCCCTCCCACCAGTTTCATTTCGCCTTCTCAGTTTTTTCCCTCCCAGAGTCAGCATCTCCTGTTTGTTCTGCTGGCATGGATAACCACCTCAACACCTCCTTTTGAGTGGCAGCATCAGGGGCTAACGGAGCCAAAGTGTGTTTTCCCTTATAGACTTCATTTAGAGACGTCTGGGTGGGGTGTGTTTGTCATCCCACCCCTTTGGCCACCCTGACCTGCTGCTGAAGTTCCAACAGGCTACCCTGAAAGTCAGCAGAAAAATAACGTGAAAGCACAGATGGCTGCAAGTGGAGATTTCTTAAATTGCTGCTAACCTTCACTAAAGACCTCTGCCAGTGCCCCTAGCTGAGGGCATGTACTAATACATTCCCTTAAAGAGATTGCTGAACCAGATTTAAGGCGTTCTGGCTTTCCATGGATGGTTTCGTAAAAATACCTTTGGAAAGAGTCATTCACTCCAACCTCTTAGCCCAAGGCAGCACCAGCTGTATCCAAACCATCCTCAACAGGCATTGCCTGCTCAAACCCTGATGAGCAGGACTTTGTATCTTTCCTAGGATGAAGTTAGTGAACGACCTAAATCTGCTGTGCTGCAATTTTCATCTCATCCCCTATGAATACAGGTAACCTATTCCATGACTCTTCAGTGATAACTTTTGGTGCGTTTGGAGGCCGTTGTCACACATTTCTACCCTAAACCAGCCCAATTTCATTCTCATCATTGACCTCTCACCTCACACTTCCAAAGGTGTTGCCTGTGACTCACGTGACATGAAACGCCCATCGGGCACCATGCTCCAGCTGAGGCCTCACCTTAGATAACATCAGCCTGGGTTTGTCTAGGTGTGGTGAACACAGAATCATAGAATCATAGAATCGCGTAGGTTGGAAGGGACCTTTCAGATCATCTAGTCCAACCATCAGCCTAACTCTGACAAAAAACATCACTAATCTAAACTGTATCTCTAAGCACTATGTCTTTTAAATACCTCCAGGGATGGTGCCTCAGCCACTTCTCTGGGCAGCCTGTTCCCAATGCTTAATAATCCTTTTGGTGTAAAAAGTTTTCCTAATATCCAATCTAAATCTCCCCTGGCGCAACTTGAGGACGTTTCCTCTTCTCCCATCTCTTGTTACTTGGCAGAAGAGACAAATACCCATCTCTCTACACCCTCCTTGGCTGATCATCCTGACCACTAATGAGGATACTGAAACATCCTTCCAGCTTGTACGTGAAGCAGGGCTTCCTCCTGACGGCGTGTCATCGGTTCTGTGAGCTCCCGTGAATATTTCAGCTGAAATGTGGTTTCCTAGGAAAATGTCACATCAGTACCAAATAAATAGTAAATTTAGTAAATGGATGTACATGGCATCTACCCCATCCACAGGCCTGATTTGTTTGACATTATTTGTCCTTTAAAAACGTGTATTTGTTACACCCCTCCCTGTTATCTTCTAAGTACTTACAAAAGGTTTACTGCTATTTTGGAGAGAATTGAAGTTTATGTGATGGATCAGTAATTCCTGAGTTCCTCCTTTTTTAAAGTTTCACTTCACAGTACAAGAACTGAAGCGATTAAACACAGGATGTATCTTCACCTCATTTTTACATATGAGCCAAATACCTCTGATGGAGTTCTGCATTTGTTGTTACAGACTTTGGGAAGCCTGGCACAAACTTAAGTATCTGCTTCTTTGAATTAATTCAGACCTTGCAAATGCAACTTTTTGAAAAACATTTATTCTAAAAGAGAAGGAGAAAGAAATAGTAAAGCATAAGGGTTACTAATGTGATCCTTTAAAAACACAAATTAATAAATATATTACTTCTGAAATGCTTAGAACAAAAGTAAACGTTTTATTTAAACAATCTCTAAACCACTAGAGGTTTATAATGGCAAAATTGGGGTAGGGGAAAAGAGCTTTGCCTCCGTCCTGATGCTTAAAAAGGAGAAAACAGGTGGCAAAATTGTTTATATGGAAAATGGAAAGAATTTAGCCCACCCAACAACTTGGCGCTGAGACGGAGCTGTTGCTTTTATCTTTTTATGTGTTCTACCAAGCACAATATTTGGGAGCTTTCCAATTACAGCAAATCAATATGTAAAATTCCTGCTTTGGTCAGTTTTCTTCTTGAAGTCTATCACAGTACGTGTTCAAATAAAAATTAAAACAGATCTTTTTTCCAAAAAAAACCCCACCTGCTTAACGGAGGAAAGAGACAGACTTATCCCAGTGGAGTTTTTATTGCTTGCACAAGTCAAAGGAAGAAGCAACATGATGTATGTGAAGTGGTGGGGGAGTATAAATGCAGCCGTGTGGTCATCCTGAATAAGTAAGATGGACTCGTGGCCATGGTTCTGATCTTCTTTGAAGGTGAGCTAGAGAATACTGTTGTCATAGCCAAAAAAAATAATTAGTTTTTACAAGAGCTGGTGGATGTAGTGCTGAAAACTGCAGAGTATTCTTGTGGCCAAGCCAGTGAGGTATATTACTTTTAAGCACGCAGTTTGTCCCGTTTATTTTCACTCCCAGGACATGCGGAAAGCACGTACTCTCAGTGGGGAGCCTTGCAAATAATTGACAGATTTGAGAAGAGAAATATTTGATCTATAGAGAAAGCATGAAAGGAAGGGAGAGAGCTGGCTATGAGAAACAGAGCAGAGAGTGAAGGATGTGTCTGTTTACTTTTCTACGATGATACGTTTTTCTGACAGTAGCAAATAAAATAAGTCAGTAACTCCACAAATACCAATGTTAAGTAAAACTGATGCTTTTAGTAATTGAGCCAAGTATAACAAGATTAAATTAATTCTTGCTATAATTCCTGTGATTTAAATTCAGTTATCTCAGGGACAAATTGCTCCGCAAAGTTTTTCATAGAGCTATTAACTTACCTAATGTGGAGTTGAAATTCTGGCATTGCTCTAATAGTGTTCCCACATTACTTTCCAGGGATCACATCAGATGGTTTGCATAGCTATTTTTACTTTTTAATATAGAGAGGATGACACATGACTTACCAGAAAAGAAAAAATACATTTTTGCTACTTTAACCTTGTTTAAGTTGTATTCCTAATTTAAAGAAGGAGTCTTAATCCATGAAACAGCCATAGTGTGTGGGAGAGCTCCAAATTAACAGTTTAGATAAATGAAAAAGTAAATAAAAGGGACATTTCTGTGTATTTTGGATTAATAAAGCTGAAATACACAGGGGTGAATATCATCAATACTTCTATTGAAGACTCATGTTAAAAATAATATGTTCTTAAGTTGACTGTCATCTTGTCATTTATTGCAGAAGTCACATGTGAATAATGTTGATCTTTGTTTGTAGGGAGAAATATTTTATTGTCTTACTGAAGATTTGCACCGTTAAAATTTTCATATTATTAGTACTACAACGAGGTGGGATGAACCAAGTATGTATTGCTACTAGGGCTTACAGGTGTAAGTAATTTGTCAATAGAATTTACCAGTCTGCATTACTGCTGTCAAATAAAAGCCTATCATAGAATCATAGAATAGTTTGGGTTGGAAGTGACCTTTCAAGGTCACCTCGTACAAGGTCCCCTGCAATAAGCAGGGAATCTTCAACTAGATCAGGCATGTATACTTCGCCGTCCTCCTTGGTATTTTAGGACCAAGCAAATTCGAAGAAATTTGCTTGGTCCTGAAAATCTTGCTTCACGGGGAGGTGAAGCAAGACCTGTCAGATTTTTCCTACAATAATGGAAATCTTTTATCGCAGGATGGAAGAAAAAGTGTGCCTGCTGGTGGGTCCAGCCAGCCCTGTGCACGGAGGGGGCATGGGATGGTGGGGAAGGCGTGTTTGGCCTCCCTGTTTGCTGTGAGTGGGGTACAGCTGGGATGCTGTGCAGGATGGGAGATAGGTCTGTCTTCTTGTGGCACCGTCAACGGATCCGCCGGGCTGTGAAATATCTGAGGGGCTAATTCTTCCCTCGCTAGGAAGGGTGGAGCAAGGCAATGGTGACTAGCAAATACATTTTTGGCCAGATGAATAGCAAAAGGGTAAATTAAGGACAAAGTCCGGAGATGCTTTCTGCTTTATGTTTTGCTGCAGTCATACAGTGTGGGAACGGGGATATCATTTATAACCAAGCTTTTTTCCTGCGTGAGGTTCATGAAGCTTAGAGGGGGTTTCATGTTTGTGGCCTGCGGGTGAAGCTATGCCAGGAGGAAAGGTTTGTGGTTTGAATGGAAAAGTACCAACCTGATGAACCTAAAAGGGACTGAGCGGTTCCTGGTCAACCAGATTTATTAGGCACCAGTTTCTAAGGTGAAAGCGTCTGAATCCCATGGAAACAAGCAGAGAAGGAATCTGAGACAGGCAGCCTTTAAGTGATAATATTTGCAGATGTCATGAAGACCGAGGGGATAATAAATCAAGAAAAGGGCAAATCATTGAAATAAATTATTTGGATTGCCTGGTGAGATGAACATAAGCAAATATATTTCTAAACAGCCAAATGCAAAGCTTAAACACTTAAAACAAAGTGGACTTAAACAAAGTCCACTTAAAAACAAAGTCTGTAGGGAGCACTTACCTTTATTTCTTTAGGGGATGCCTTGATTTTGAAAGGTCTTAGGGGTCATGATGATTAATCAGCTGTGTAAGATCTACAGCCAGAATCAAATGGTAAATTGGATTTATGAGTAGCATTGGATCTATGAGCAGAAGAATTTCTGATACTTATAAGTGAATGATATTGCCTCTGTGCCTGGTACTGAGGTACACACAGCTGCGGTCTGGCATCTGGTGCTGTTGTCCACAGTCCAAGCCGGATGATTATTGCTTAGGAAGGGTGCAAGGAACAGCCTGCAAAGCACCTGAAAGACCACAAAATATTCTTTATAGTTAAAGACTCAAGGAGTTTGTTCTGATTAACAAGAGAAGTTGAGAGACTATTTAATCAAAGCTTGGAGGTCCCAAAATAGGAAAGAGGTCAAAGAGGTTCTTCCCTCTACATATAAGCTATTAGAAACTCAATCTACCATAAGTTTAAAATTAGGACTAGAAAAAGAGACAGATTTTAAAGCAAGGATAAATTAATCATTGGAATAACATGCCACGGTTTATGGTTCAAATTTTTTAAACAAAAGACTGGGTATTGTTTTAAAAGAAGTTCTCGTGCAAACTCAGGTGTATCTTATGACTTGTTCAATACAGAACTAAATAATCAAACATCACTATTCTATGCACGTAAAATTGTCTATAGTATATATAACGCATAACCTCTACTGGCTAGATAATCACCAGGGAATCTTCTGAATTTATAATCATGGAAATATGATACATCTTTTGTAGGTTGGAAAAGAATTTATTTTATTAGAGCAAATAGGGGCATACAAAAATCCTTATCCTGCCTCAAAAGCAATATTTTTTGGTCATTAGAGGAGGTCTGAGCAAAACCAGAGCATTAAGAATCCGACAGCTGAGGCACATTTTCTGCATCTTCCATCTTCTGCTCCCGATGACATCCTAGATGATAATGATTGAAGCTGTCCATTTATTAGAAATGACAGCTTCCACTGATGAGGATGTTTGTAATTCTAAGCAAAGAGCAGATGCCAAGATGAAATGTCTTTAATTTTCTAACCACAGAGTTGTTGCTTTGGTAGACTACTGAGACAGCGGTTCTGTGATCATTTAATACCAGCTCTATGTGGTTGTACGTCATGTAGCAGCACAAATTTGATCAAAATCAGGCAAGAGCATATGATTCCATTTCGGTTGGTTTATTCAGAGTGCAGCGCACAGTGTTTACATTCACTTTATAATTTTACGTTGATTTTATGCTAGCTGCAGGAAGACAGCATGAAGTTAGAGTTGCCTAAAGAGAGAATACTAGCAGATTTAACGTAGAGCAAGGACAAAATTCTCTCTTCAATATATTAACAAATCTGAACCAGCGGAGTGACTGTACCAGTATACTGCATCTTCTGATCACAGTGGCTTTGAGATCTGACACTAAGTGTCCCAAAAACCAGATTCACTGTATTGTCAAACCACAGCTTGAGAGCCAAGTTGAACTGAGAGTTAAAACGGAGACACCGAAGAACAATCTCATTGTGCCTGCTGTCAAATCACAAATGGTAGTATTGCCAAGACCTGGAATACCTTTGAAATTGCCGGTGATTCCTGAAAAGAAAAAAACAAGCAAACAAAAGTCTGCAGCCAAAACAGGAACACTTTCAGGAAAACAGCCAGAGGTAAGGATGGTTTACTTTGAACTTCCTGTTTCAAAGTCAAGTCGTGTCTTTTTAGATGTAGAACATTATTTGGAAGAGGTTAAATTCCCTCACATTTGACCTACGTTGAGTTCTGGGGTTTGGAAGGGTGCTGTGTGAGCTGCCAATGAATTTTAAAGATGGTAGTAGTTGTAGTAAATGAATGACCTGTAAGAATGAGTAACTTCTTTGTCAACTGGCTGAACAATTTTAGAAACCATAAAGGTGAGTGGGTTGGAGGTTGGGCCACAATGATTATATTATTTTTCAAAGCCGGAAGAAGGCACGGTGACAAAGATGCATTTTGAAATTAGCTTGGGAGGTAAAATTTCATAAAAACCAGCAATATATGCATCAGTATGGTCAGTATAGGAGTGAATTCTGGTAGACTGATTTTTAAGAGTGAATGCCTCGGACAGTCTGGAACTACAGTATCAGAATTTACAATGTAGGTAGAATGAGAAACAAGGACTTCAAGAAGTCCGGCCGGATAGTGAGCGCAATCTTTGTGATGGAAATCTGGAATGAGACCCCTGATCTTCATGGTGGTAGATGAACTTGCCCCTGTGAAAGCTAGATCAGGTTCTATCTCATTACTCTACATTTTGAAAATGAATTTTAAAAGCATGTTTCAGGGCATGGTACAGTCTCAGATAGGGGAGTGTCACCTTCTGATCTGCTGAATTTCACACAACTTTTATTATGGGAACCCACAAAGGGCTTCATAAAGACAGAAGTCTTTATGAAGCGGCATTAACTTCCATGTAGCTACAACAGTTGCATGACAAGTGCTCAAAGCACAAAATTCACGTTACTGGGTAGTTTTTGGAGTATCATTTTGAAGACCCCTGAAAGCACCACTTAATAAAAATACGTAGTAAATCTGACGGTCTTTTTCTTCTTTTACGAAGACATCCAAGGGCTCCCGTTCTTATGTAGTTTCAGAATGCAGAGTCTCTCATACAGTCATACAGTGCATAGAATACATCTTGCCTATTTTATTTTTTTTGGCTTATTTTCATCCCACATTGAGAAAACACATAGCGAAAAATACTTCAGAATGCTTTCCAGGGAATACCACCCATGTGTCCCTCAAGAGACTCTTCTTTAACATTCCTTAACCCACATGGTATTCAATGTTTCCAATGAGAGACTATGCCTCCATAAATAAGCTGCGTAAGTTTCTAATATGAGCTGTGCATTCCATACGGTGGAATAATTGCCTTAAAAGAATGTTGAGGCTACAAAATGAAGCAGTCATAGAGGTAAGAAATGCCAAAATTAAGGAGCCTGTGCAAATTCAATATGGTCCTGTTGTGCAAATGCCCAGTCTGAGCCAGTCTTTCATTATGGACTATTTTCCCCTCTTGATTCATTCCTACTACAGGTACTTGCTATTCACTGGGTGGGAAACTAATTGATATTTCTTTTTATTCTTCATTCGTAGTAACCCTTCTTAGTGGCTTGACACATTACCTTTTACTTCCTGTCCATATGGACTAAAAGTAGAGAAGTCAGCCAACATGAACGTGGCTTAGTTGATGAATCATGCTGACTCTCATCCTCTCTGCGTACCTTCCCTCTCTGGTGTGGCAAAGCTGTCTTGAGATCTTCACGGGACACACAGATTAACTCATCTGTATTTTAAGGAATTTCCCTGCTCTGTTTCCAAACACCTCCTTTCAAACAACAAGGCCCTGGCATCCCTAACAGTGGAAAGCATTATGCAAGCCAAACCTAGAGATGCTACCAGCTCTTTTTCCGCCTCACATAGCATCACTCTCACAACTGCCATAGGATGGAAAATTTGATCATACATCAGCAGTGTCTGTTCATGAGCCATACGTGTTTGAATTACTGGGTGGAGTTATTTCCTTGGCAGAAGTACAAAATCCTGCTTCCCGATGCACCAAAGCTCTTCAGTGAGTATCCCTCCTTCCACCATCCTTCTTGGTTTCAGAGAACCGAATCCTGTAGCGTGGGTCCCAGGGACAAGCAGACTTTTATCCAAATGCCAGGTTTGCATTTTTTCCATGAGCAGGCACCTATCAGTACCAGGCTGCAGAGAAAAATCCCACCAATCAAACCCTTTGAACAGGGAAGAGAATATATTCTGTTTGAGAACTCGTTGGAAAACCAGATGTCTAAAGGGGTGCAAAGCATTGCTGCTGCTATTAACAATGCAATGATTAATGGTCCCAAGTATTTGAGATACAGTTAACCCCTTTCATCAACTCATAAATATATATATATATATAAATAGAAATTGTAGGATTTGACTTCTTCCTAAAAGCTACACAAATAGCCTATTTTGCATTGGGTTACAACAACAGATTCAGGGACAAATATGACAGTGAGACGCAGAATTTTGCAGAACCTCCCTTACCATTAAAGCAGGCAAAAAAAAAATCCCCGCTAGGTCAATGGGGAAAAAAAATAGCACCATAGCTCCGAGCAGCCCTCAGGCACTCTGCTCCAGTTGTAGAAATCTTTCTGTTTGGCCTCTGGAAGGGTGAAGGAGACCTTACTCACATCTTCCAGGGGGAAGTGAAGAAGATGAGCCCTACCAGCCTTCTCTAAATTCAATGCCTTTGAGAGAGGGGGGGCTTCTCAGAGCAGGGAAGGAGAGCTGCCAGCTTTGCCTTGAGCCAGTGTTTTCTGCCTAAAGTTACCAAATGGGTCTTCAAACAGGGCTGTGCAAAAGCTGTATGATTTT
>VYZM01017443.1:68790-80904 GCA_013398915.1 Dromas ardeola | reverse complement strand
GTGCTTGAAAACGTTTTTATTTTTTTTTTTTTTTTTTTTTTTTTTACTATTTTCATAAGCTGGTTGTTTACTATGAGATCAAACCTGTTGCTAACTTGCATCTTACTGTCTCAGACATGCCTCCTTTGAAGTGGACCCATCTAAAAAGGTTATCCACACGTGTCTGTAGCCTCCACTTTCTTGGGGAGCCTTAGTAATCTGCAGTTAAAGGGATAAGATCGGCTCCCTCTGAGATCCTGGGGAAAAAGCATGCACAGCCTGCCTAGTGCTGATATCAATTTTACACATTGAATCGTTGAAGCTGAGGAAGCTGCAGCTGCCAAAAAAAATGGGAATATTTTTAAATTAAGGCACCACACCGACCCAGGAAAATTCTTGTTTAGCAGATGAAATGAGGACAAACAGCAAGAGAGAGGTACTTAATTACTGATTTTATCAGCAACTTTCCCTCAAGGGTGCATCAAGCTTTCTTTTTTTTTTTCAAATCAGCTCTCCTGCTGCGTGTAGAAGGGAGAAGTCCAAGACCTCAGTCGCTCTTTCAAAGCTGGTTCACACCATAGGAGTGCATGGGAAGATCAGTCCCGTTACACCAACCCCTGTTTCCCCGTAGGAAGGCAGACATTAGCATTCTTCACCTTCTGTACTTGAGCAGAGTGGCATCTCCCTTCATACTTCCTTCTGCTTCCACATAGACAGTGGCTTTGAATTCCCAGGAGCAAAGTCTGTGCCCAAGCCGGTGAGAGTTATCACACGGGACTGGGACTACAATGTCAAACCTGCCGAGGCATGCCGTTATTCAGCTATATTTATCCCATATGGGAAGGGAAGGGGAAGTAATAAGGAGAGGTACATTGGTGGAACTGAGCAGCAGGAAGGAGATGACATTTCAAAAGAGGGAAAATGCAAATGGGAATCTAATGAAGGTTAGTTGTAGGGAATGGAAGACAGGAGCATATGTATCCAACAGCCATACATATGTTACAGTTGGTGTCGTGCTCCATGTGCCTCTGCATAGCCTTCCCATCAGCAAAGAAGTGAAAAGAGTCTATAGGTTTCTTTTTCACGTACAGCTTTCTAATTCACTCAGCCATACCGATTACATATTCCTTTCCACCTCAAGTAAGCAAGTGGATAGGCAAAGACAGAAATAAATGAGAATATAAGAAAGACACACTCTTTCACACTCTTACAATCGTCAGACTAAATGTATCATTTCTGCAGCTCCATGGAAGGCAATGAAGCTGAAATTAGTTCTTCATGCATGGATTACGGTATTGCATAGTGATTTTTAGGCATCCATAAAATGCAGTATAAATAGTTGACGCTCAGTCCTAAGGGTGCGGTGTTTCATTTGTTTACTTCTGTTAGATCATGGTTATTCTGCAAGCTCAAGGAAATATCTGATCGAAAATTTTAGCGCAAATGAGAGAATTCTTTTGAAAAAAAGGTGGAAAAGAGCTGCAGAGTGATAAAATGAAAGTCAAAAAGGACCTCCATTTGAAGCAAGCTGGAAAAATAGTTTAGAAAAATACAGTAGAAGTGTGTAAGCCCAGAAACTACAAGAAAAACAAGCAAAGTCATTATACCCATTTGTATTTGTTCAAGACAGAAGAAAATTAGAGACATGAAAGGCAGCAGAGGCACCATGCCAGACAACTTTCTGATGGATAATGGCCAATCCAAACTTGTTATTTTGTGCTCTTTCTTTGCCTATGCCTAGCATCCATCCATTAGGTTTTGCTGTACGTCACTTCCACATCTTGAACACAACCTCAGATGGACTCAATTCTTAGATTTTCTTCCTGAAGGAATAAAAAGTTCATTGAGGTGGAGGAGAATTGGAAGTCAGTAACCTTTAATATAGAACAGACTCCAAATTCAGGTCATTTCATAAAAAGTAATAAAAAAAAAATTGCAACTAATCGGATTAGTAGGATAGAAATATAACCATTGAACACAATAATAACTGATTTAAATTAAACGCAAGTACATAAGGAGGCTAAACCTTTCAGTCACAATCTGTTGTGTTAGTGCACAGATACACAGACTAGTGAATTCTGTTGTTTCTGGTTCTTAAGGAATAAATGTCACTTTATGTCCCCTGACTGCATCTGAAGTCAATAAATCCATCTGCTGCCTTTCACGCATGCAGAATCCATTTACATCCCCTCCAAGCCATGTTCATTGTCCAGCTTGATATAATTAAATGGTCTGCATGACACATTCAGATCCTTGAACTTAAGCTATTGATTTAAGTCCGTATATTGCAGTCTCTCCCAGCTACAGGAAGAAAGGGGAGCACAAATAGCAACAGTGCTAAGGTGCATCCCTTGCTATAATAGGATGTCAAATGTGATGTTAAGATATTTGACAAATAATAAGTAAAGATAGCATCTAATTTCAACAAGTGCAGTCTATTTTAACTTATTTTAATAAAACTCTCTCTTGGTGCTCTTGGTAGTGCCTCTGTAGACTGAGGTGAGTATGGAGAATAACGTATATCTCCTTCCATTACACGAATATAACACCTTTATTCAATGGCAATATGTTAACTTGTCAAAACTCATCAACTTCATGCTACACAACAAAACATTCCTTAATGCAACACAGTGCTATGTGTTACCTACCTCACCTAGAAGGAAAATTCCACATAAACTATTTTGTACCATCTGTTGCTTTGCCTAAGCAAGTTTTCCCTTTAGAAAAGAACCCCTGTGAGATGTTAATTAACATCTTGTTTGGAAAAAGTCTGAATAAACGTCTTGCATCAAACCAGCCTTGACATACTAAATTATTTTTTATCCTTCCCTGTCTACATATTTCTTTTGACCCAAAGCATATTTTCACTTTTTTTTTCAGAGAAACTCGAATTTCGTTCTAGTCTGGGGAGAAACGCAAGCCAACCAGCTGTCAGTAAAGATTGTCTCATCTTATTAAAGACTAAAACCAAACAGAATTAGTGTTCTTCAATATTACTCCCACAAATACTAAGGTTGCTTTGCATCAGTTTATGTGGACATTCTTTTTTTGAATAACACCACTGCTAAGATACGTACCCAGCTCCACTCCTGACTTGCTGAATTACAGAATGGTTCGGGTTGGAAGGGACCTTAAAGATCATCTGGTTCCAACCCCCTGCCATGGCCAGGGACACCTCCCACTAGACCAGGCTGCTCAAAGCCCCATCCAGCCTGGTCTTGAACACTTCCAGGGATGGGGCATCCACAACTTCCCTGGGCAACCTGTTCCAGTGTCTCACCACCCTCACAGCAAAGAATTTCTTCCTGATATCCAATCTAAATCTACCCTCTTTCAGTTCGAAGCTATTACCCTGTGTCCTATCATTACACTCGCTGATAAAGAGTCCCTCCCCATCCTTTCTGTCGGCCCCCTTTAGGTACTGGAAGGCCGCTATAAGGTCTCCTTGGAGCCTCCTCTTTCAGTTTAAAACCATTGTGAATTCATAACTTATGTTTTATATCAGGTTGTTTGGCATAGAAGTAGAATTAAAACCCTTTGGAAGAGAGAGTAATTTTAAAAGAAAAAGTGCTTTCCTCAAACAGAAGAATAAAAGCAATCTAGATATATTTCTGTCGCATGACTGAAGGTTTGTCTCTCTCTTCGCATTTTTTTCCTAGATCTGACAAATCCCCCACAAGAAACTGTGGATCTCAAGGGAAAAGAGAAGGGAAGAGACTGCAACCTATTATTCACCTGGATGTTACAAAAATATCTTTTATGTGTCAAGTGGTACAATGTAGGTGGTACAATGTGGCATTATCGGGCATTGCTACTTGTCTGTCACCACACTTTTTAAAAGTATCCCTGTCATTGGTATGGTGTCTACACACAAAATGATTGCACTTTTTAACTTTGCTGGGAAAAAGAACAGGTTTGAAAATACCAGAAGCAGCTCAGAATAGGACTATTCCTTGCTAAAATTTATATACTTATATATAAATACACATATAAAAAGTGGTTTCAAAGTTTTTATTTTATAGAAGTTTATAGAAAGAGAGGTTTCTATTTTATAGTTTAATTTATTAACCAAAAGAATGACTTTGCAAATCTTTGCAGCAAGGATTTAAAGCAAACCCACGCAGTAATATGGAACTGAATTCTGAGGTTTAAATTAGATTATTAGTAGAATTGACTATTTTACAATCTACTTGGGAAAGTACTAAGCAAAAAGCTTTCATGGCGCTCAGCTTTGCCATGACCCATGTAGCAATGCAGGCTCTGGTTACTTGGGCAACTATCAACAACTTCACCTTGGCTGTAAATGCAATGCTGGAAAGAGATTAAGAAAAGGAGACACCAAGGAGGGAGCTTATTCAAATAGAAAAAGAATAATGCCTGGTATCATCAGCAGGGAAGCAGTTTTAGCTGTTCAAAAGCACAAGAAAAAGGACCTGATTCTTACAACATGACAGTATGAAGTTAGGAGGTGCCAGGGGAATTTCAGAGCCCTTACCCATCGAGTCTAACCAAAAATGCCAGATTCTAGTTATAAAGAGGATGAAGAATGAAGGGAATATTTTGTCCAGGCACAAAATAAAACATGCAGATATTATCCTTTTCTGTCAGTAGGGAAACCTTGAACTTGAGAAGGTCTAGGTTGTTTATCTGGAGCACACCTTACTGTTGTCAAAAATAGATAGTATTTATTCTAAAACTACTTCATAGCACTGGACTAAAACCTGGGTTTTTTCCACCTTATAATAGTGACTGTATGATTCCAAGTGACTGGGTATACATATATTATATATTTAACTCGAATAATATCAAAATTACATGGATTAGGGATACAATTCTCTCTATTTCCATTTCTTATTCTATTTTCCTCCCGTCCACAAAGTCTGGATTTTTTTCTTAACTGTTTTTCAGCAGCAAAGTGTGTGGGAAACTGCTTTTTGCCTTGCAGTTTAGAAAGCCTTTCACCAGGAGGATACCTGATCCTAGGAAGAACCAGGTCAGTATGAATCCGAGTCTCCAACACTCTCACACACTTCTGGGAAGATTATGATAGGAAACAAGGCACTGGATAGAAGTGGTAGGGGATGCAGTTTCCAAACTGAAAGCTCATAGAATAAGTGTGGATACATGCACGTATTCTGTGAGGCATCTGATCTGGTACCTCTTGGCAACATAGCTGAAATTTAGAACAATCAAAAATTAAGATAATTACTAGTGGTTTAAAAATCCACTAACTCAAAGGTGCCTTATTACCATTAAAGGGATTTGCTCTTATTCTACACTATAATATTATCATCAGTAATTCCAAAGCAAGCAAACATAACTGTTACCAGATGATACCAGGTCTGCAGGAATGGCAAATAACGCAGAATACAGGTGACCGAGCAGTCCCAATCGTTTGATAAGTTAACTGTGAAAGTTTTAGGGCAGCGGCGTACAAAACAATACTTTGAAGAACAAAGCAAAGCGTCTGAGGTCATGGAAGCTAGAAAGCTGAACATATGCTCTCAGCCTGATCCTCTTAGTAAGGGTGGACACAATCTTTACTGTATAATAGGAAACTGCATTATCTCTGACATTGGTGCAACTGTCACTGTAATATAGTGGCCAGCCTTGACACTGGCCTGGACGCTGTAAGTGTCCAGTAAAGAGTCCCCCCAAAAGAAGGATCAAAAGGTTACAAAGTTTACAACACAATCTGAATAAATTGTTCCACCATCTAACTAATTTAGCCGTAATTTCTGATCATTGGAATTTCTCACACCTTTCTCTGTTGGAAGAAAGACTCGTCTGTAACCAAATCGCTATTCCATGTAACGGGAATTACAAATTGTGATGAAGCTAAATCAAACTTTTGCTTACACAAGGAAAGCAGACTGAACCTACTGTGGGGTTTTTTTACTGCAATGTCTATTTTTTAATCTCTTGATTGGTCTAGGCTCCTGCTCTATGCTCTTAGTTTTTGTGGGAGGTGGAAGGGTTGAGAGGGCCCCTTATGATATTTGTGTTTCAGCTACAGCTAATGTTAAATAAAATCTCCTTGTGTCCTGAGCAGGGAGGAAAACAGTGACAAAAAGCTGGGGTCTGTTGCCAAAAATACAGATTATGTGTTTCTCTCCGTTCTTATTAATCCAATTATTTTAGTGGATGTGCTCTCAGACATGGTCAGACATCTTTATAAAGTCAGGCTAAGGATTGTTCTGTGAAGGTTAATGCACAAATTGGACTTCATGCACTGCAAGCTCAGAGACTAGATGTTCCTGTTGAGTAACGGCAAGTAAATACACAAGTTCTTTGAGCCCAAACTTCCCCTTGTCTCTCTGCAAAAACTGGAATGCTGTTGCAAATACTGGTATTAACTTCTAAAATCTTGCAATATCTTAAAGTGAGCTTTTCCCTTCTGTGAAGATTAGTTAGGAAGTTTTTCTTGTTTTTTGGGGGTTGGGTTTTTCTTTTTTTTGGGGGGGAGGGGGTTTGTTAGTGGTGGTGTGGGGTTTTTTTGCAAACTAAGCACTGAGGGAAAAATCCACTCCTTTGAGGAACCCAAAGCATGGAACTGACTTCTGCTGATGGCCTGCTCTGAGGCTGAGGAAACTTCAGTGCCTGGACGCAAAGCATTGTCAGTTGCGAGCTCATCCGCAGGAGCCTCTCTCCTTTTTAACTCTGCTTAATTCTATGATTTTAATAAGGACAACAGGGTCTATTTTGGGGTTTAAATGTAATTTATTATGTAATTGTTGCTTGGTAAACGAGTTTATGTGGGATACAATAATACAGAATTTCAACCTTACTTTAAAATCTGTCTTACAAATCAGTGTGATGTTGCTACTGGTTTAAGATCAGTGCCGTCAAATATTAACAAAATACAGGAAATATGTCCTTCTGTTTCAGGAAATGCTTGTATCATTGTGTCAGTAAAACTGTTTCAGCTTAAGAGAATCAGATTTAAATACTACTTACAGACATGCCTAACATCTTGTAACAGCAATAAATATTACTGGTATATTAAGCCTTTGCTTAAATCCAGAAGCTAGCAGATGAACTAACTCTGTGCTAGTTTTTTTCTTCCTGTATATAACATGATAAAATAGCTTGATGAAGCATTTGCTGCCAAAAAACTTCTGAAAATATTTTCAGGAAATGTACTTTCTGTACGATACACTGATTTTGGGTTTTGTAATAACAGATGTGTCTTCTTTACATATTACAGGTATGTATTCCTTGATAGCTAAAAGAAGGAAAACAAAGAAAGCTATGCTTCTTTTTTAATGAGGATAAACAACTCTATTTCTTTTTCACCAACAGAACTGATGTTATTTGCTTTTGAATCCTAAAACACTTGATTTTAAATTTAAGTGGAAATATATATAGTATCACTAAACTGATGAAACTTCTGATCATAACCCTATACCTCAACTTTATAAGGTACAGGCTGGATTCCTCATTACAACTCAGGTTTGCCGAAGGGAAGAAGTTAATGGGAATGTTACACTTTTAGTTCCCGTCATTAAGCCCAAAAGTTATTTATTCTAACTGCTCTTTTACTTTGTCCTTCTTGCCATAGTCTAAAGGATGATTCTAGTCCCACTTCCCACTGTCAGCATTAACCAATTTATGCCTAAAAGCTATGAGAAAAAGAAATAAAGAACATTGATGCTGGATCTATGGCAGCCAGGGAGCTTGCTTTATGCTCCAGCCACTTTTTGGTGATTGGTGCAATCATCTTTACTGCCCCAGCAGGTCTTCTCCAGACCTGACATATAACATTTCACGTCCTTCTCTTGCTTTGTAGAACCTCAACAGTAAATTTCCAAACATTATTTCCCGCTTGCATCTGTCGTTTTGCCTCTCTCTCTTCCAGTTTATTTCACATATTCTGACACGATCCAAGAAAACAACAGATGGCAACCTCATCCAAGTGGGTGTTATCCACGAGGGACTGCAAAACAAGAGCCTGTTTTCCAATAACTTCCTCCCTTTCAGGTTAAAAGTTTCAGAACCTACTGCAATTCTTTAACGTGAATCTCAAAAGCCAATTAGGATGGAGTGGTTGGCTTAGGCAGGGGAAGATCTGCTGTTGACTTCAGTAAGCAGGGATTGAGACCGGCCCTCAAACAAAATTTTGAATCTAACCTCTATTGACTAGATTTGGATGTGGGATTTCTAATGTGCAATGCATGAGTAGCAATGATAATACAGTCCAGCAGGAGAAACACAGGTAGTGTAGAGAAGAGTAAAAGAATGAGAAGTTGGGTGGTAATGTGGGAAACATCTGTTAAAAAACTGTTGGCAGATTAAAAGGCTTGGGAGAGAAGAAAAAGAGGAAAGAAAGAATGAAGGAGAGAAGGAATGAAGGAAGGAAGGGAGATGGGACAAAGGAGAGAAGGAGTAACAAGAGAAGGAAGGAAGGAGAGAAGGTCGGGTATAAAACATAGGAGGGCATATTTAGTCATGGAGTGGTTTTGACGAACTCCTGAGCACAGTTACAATTCTTCAAAACTTTAGGGCTTCCAGTTGTGCCAAAAAAACCCAATGAAAATGAATGCTGTAAAAGAGTTACATGCAATGAGACAGGTTTCCTTGGGCACAAGTGGGACAATATCTGTATTTTGTCCTGACAAGAAAGTAAGAAAATGTTTTTCATCCATTCCTCAACAAAAAATATCCTTTTGATCAGCAAAGGAAGATGAGTGCAAATACTTTGGGCTACGTATGGTGATAAGCTATGAAATGGGGAGGTAAGCATATGAAACATGAGAAAATTTAGCTCAAGTCACAGATGAAATTTTATCTTTTTCTTCTTTTGCTAGGCCTACTCAGCCACAGCTTAATCTGTACAGCAGGCTACAACAAATATAATTAATAGGTCTTACTGAAGAAAGGGGTACATATTAATAAAAATAGTGTCAGAACACAGAAAAAATACAGAGAATATAGAAGTAAAAGAAGGGGATAATCTTTAATTCTGGGATAAAGGGGGGTACGACTGAACTAGAATACAGGACATGTCTACTGACACCTCTGAAGAGGTTTCAAAAGGGGTACAAAAGGGAGCAATTCAAATCAGATAAAGACTTAAGCAGTTAGTTGGCTTTGTCTCAGCTGCCTTTGGGTGTCTGAATTCAGACCTCGGCTAGTAAGGCAAAGTTCCCAATAGAAAGAAATAGATGTTTCAAGAGAACAGTTCATCTGAACACAGATACCTGCCTTAGGTCAAGATGAATGGCCCTTTCAAGGTGTCTGGGTTTTTTTCTCTGACTGTAAGGTGGAACTTGTGTTGACTGCTCGAACTTACACGACTAATTTCTATTTGCTCAAGTTAGAGCAATTCAAGGCAACTCAGAATATAAACCGTCCCCAAATAAAGCATCAAGAACTTTGTTGAGATGAGGAAGACTTTTGTACTGGGTCTGGAAGGACTGTGGTGGGTTGACCCCAGCCAACAGCCACACACCCACACAGCCGCTCACTTACCCCCTCTTTGCACGAGACAAAAAATGAGCAAGCATCTGTGTGGGTACTCGCTGTTGGCAAGGGTCAATTCACCACAACTTCATGTGTTGGTCAGTCTGTACTAAAATCCTTTATTTTGCCTATTTGCCAGGAAGGCTTTGTATGTCGGTCAATCTTGCTGAAATAAAAGATTACTAAATAATTGTTTACAAACCCCTGGAGATATAAAAGCAATCTGAAATACTGCTATCATTAAATATATTTTGCACTACGCATTCCTTCTGTCAAGAAACAGTAGGAATCTAAACGATGGCTCTTTCATGTGGACTTGTTAATAATGAGAAATTTTTCCAGTACCTAGAAATAGCGTTTGTGAAAGAGAGATGTGATATTTTTAGCAGCAACATTTTGCCTGAGCTAACACACTTTGCAAGAAATTAAAATTGAAATCTAGATTTCCTGATACTGACAAGGAAGTAAGAGAAGTAAGAACGGTGAGTAAATTACTCATTTTATAAAAAAAATAAATAAAAATGCAACTACTCTGTTTAATTGTACACACTCTTCCTATTTCTTCCACTTCATTTTTTTTTTCACGATTTCAGTGCAACGGTTTCTTCAGTTTGTCTCCCTCTGCTGGATTACGCCTTCTGTGTGTGAGCAGGGTCTAATCTTTAATGTTCCTTTTTTCTTCACTTGTACTGTGTGGCGACAATGTTATTATTATAATTGAATAATCTAAACACAGCAATGCCTCTATTCCATCCCTGATGACTGCACTGTTCAAGCTTATATTTGTTCCTATTGCCCCAGGTACCAGCTGTCTGGGCTACAATTCATGCAGAGTATTCTCAATCCTCTTCTCACTTTAAAGAAATAGAATTATACCGTATTGGTTTTCGGTCATTCTCCTGTCTCCCAAATCAGTTCAGGGACTGGCTCGGAATGGAGGTCTGTGTAAAGCAGCCTTTTCAGTGGTCTAAATTAGGACCTGGTGAAACAAAGTAAAGCTAGGCACAGTTAAATCATGTCACAAATATGGAGTGCCTTTTCTAAGCCTCCAGCAAGTATAATCTTTCAGCGACATAGATATATTCTAGTGCTTGATGGATAAAAGATAACATAGCCTGCTCTATTTTTCAAAGGATCCCTCTGTAATTTGGGGAAAATAATACATTTAATTATAACAAACATCAAATCTGACTTGGGGTTATTTGTATTAGCTGTATTACGATCTTAGAGTTTCTACGGTGGATCAGAGCCCTTCTGTGTTTAACACCTGTAGACCACAAAAAAAAAGGCTATTTCCTGCCCCACAGATATTACGCTACAAAAGGCAGGGCAGCCAAAAAAGTGGACTCAGCAAGCAGAAGGTGGGAATGGAAGGAGGTAATAAGAACTGACGGCGGCTACTGAATATTATTAGTATTAGCACGGGCTGCCCAATATCTGTGTGACTGCAGTATTTTGTAGGCAAAGGAAAGGTTTCAGGTTTACAAATGCGCATCTGAAGAAGGAAAAGCTGATGACCACTGGTACTGCTATGTACGAAGGGGCACACCTTTTCAAAGCACAAGTTTTTTCCTGTGAATACATTCAAATTCTATGTTGATTTTATTGCTTTTCATGCTCATTCCAGATGGCACTGCTGTTCAAGTAGGACATTAAATAGATTCTATTGTAATTAAGCAATTAGCTGCACAATTAAATCTGAAGTTAGATAAATGCTGTGAGCCACACTCTGTAAGTGCTTGTGAAGTGACACCCAGGTCGTTTGTTCCCTGTTCGCGGAACTCCCACCTTCTCTTCTTCAAATCCCTTCTAGTACTAATGGAAATAAGAATTAAGAATGATAACAATAAAACTCACTGTTACATTCACAGAATCATGGAATAGTTTGGGTTGGAAAGGACCTTTAAAGGTCATCTAGTCCAACCTCCCTGCAGTAAGCAGGGACATCTTCAACTAGATCAGGTTGCTCAGAGCCCCGTCCAACATGACCTTCAATGTTTCCAGGGATGGGGCACCTACGACCTCTCTGGGCAACCTGTTCCAGCGTTTCACCACCCTCATTGTAAAACATTTCTTCCACATTTCTGGCCTAAATCTTCCCTATTTTAGTTTAAAGCCATTACCCCTTGTCCTATTGCAACAGGCCCTGCTAAAATATTTGTCCCCATCTTTCCTGTAGGCCCCCTTTAAGTACTGAAAGGCTGCTATAAGGTCTCCCCAGAGCCTTCTCTTCTCCAGGCTGAACAATCCCAACTCTCTCAGCCTGTCCTCAGAGGAGAGGTGCTCCAGATCTCTGATCATTTTTGTGGCCCTCCTCTGCACCCGCTCCGACACGTCCATGTCTTTTCTGTGCTGAGGGCTCCAGAGCCGGATGCAGTACTCCAGGTGGGGTCTCACCAGAGAGGAGTAGAGGGGCAGAATCACCTCCCTTGGTGGTCAAAAGAGGCTGGCCATGCTTCTTTTGATGCAGTCCAGGATATGGCTGTATATGGCTTATGGCTGTAAGCACACATTGTTGGCTCATGTCCAGCTTTTCATCCACAAGTACCCCCAAGTCCTCAGCAGGGCTACTCTCAACTCCTTCATCGCCCAGCCTGTGTTGATAATGGAGGCTGCCCCGATGCACGTGCAGGGGTCCTGCACTTGGCCTTGTTGAACCTCATAAAGTTCACA
>VYZM01017443.1:57994-68405 GCA_013398915.1 Dromas ardeola | reverse complement strand
TCTCTCCAATTCAGAGAGAAGGATATTGCAGGGGACCATGTCAAAGGCCTTACAGAAGTCCAGATAGATGATATCCATAGCTCTCCCCTTGTCCATTGATGTAGTCAGATCATCACAGAAGGCCACAAGGTTGGTCAGGCAGGACTTGCCCTTGGTGAAGCCATGCCTGCTCTCTCGAATCGCCTTCCTGTCCTCCATGTGCCTTAGCATAGCTTCAAGGAGGATCTGGTCCATGATCTTCCCAGGCACAGAGGGAAGGCTGACAGGTCAGCAGTTCCCACGGTCCTCCTTTCCACCCTTTTTAAAAATAGGTGCAAAGTTTCTCTTTTTCCAGTCAACAGGGACTTCACCTGACTGCTGTGACTTTTCAGGTATTGTGGAGAGAGGCTTGGCAACTACATCAGGCAATTCCCTCAGGGCTCTGGGATCCATCTCATCAAGTCCCTTATATTTCTGTATGTTCAGGTACCTCAGGTGGTCACAAAAACCTGATCTTCTCTTACAGTGGGAGGGACTTTGCTCCCCCAGTCCCTGCCTTGTGGTCAATCCACTCGAGAGCTGTGGGGAGAGAGGTTGCCTGTGAAGACTGAGGCAAAAAAATGGTTGAGTACCTCAGCCTTCTCCTCGTCTGCTATTCCCAGTTTGACAGTCTTGCCCATCAGGGGGAGGTACACTTTCTTTGACCTTCCTTTCCTGGATGACATACCTGTAGAAGTCCTTCTAATTATTCTTTGTGTCCCTTGCCAAGTTCAGCTGCAGCTGTGCCTCGGCCTTCCTGACCCCATCCCTACACAACTGGGCAGCGCCCCTACACCATTCCCAAGATACATGTCCCTGCTTCTACTGCCTGTGCATTTCCTTCTTGCCCTTGAGTTTGACTGGCAGGTCTCGACTCAGCCATGCAGGGCTTTTCCCCTCCTTTCCTGATTTGTTAGACCTGGGGATCGAGAGCTCCTGCGCTCTGTGGAAAGCGTCCTTAAAGATCTGCCGGCTCTGTTCTGCTCCATGCCACTGAGGGCAGTTTCCCATGTGGTCCTAAGTTCCTGCATCCTGAGTTACTGAGCCAGCACGCTTTTATTTGGGTGCGTTGGGCAGTGACCTGATTCATCTTGCGTGAGCTTAGAGAGTGGAGAGAGGAGCTCATACCTATCCCCACTCCCCTTCGTATGCCTACCTACGAAGGGATTTCAGGTGTTGATTTAGCATGACAAATAGTGTAAGAGGGCATTAGTACCTTCCCCTCGTTATTTATGGTACTACTTGCTTCCATACCACACAACATAATGATGGCTGGGCTGTCAGCCACTCTTTGTGCAATATAGATCAAGGCTAAGCACACTCAAGTCTTACAAAAAAAAATCCTTCCTCCCATGAACTCATTTATTGTTCTGCATGGACCAATTCTGCTAACGCCTACCTACTTGAAGAACTGTACTCATTTTTGAAATCAAAGTATGACTGACTAGTTGCATGCAAACTGGGTTAAGCCCTTAAATTCTGAGATTTTGAAGACAAAACTGCCTCTGACACGCTTTGCGGTGCTCTTGAACTACTTCAGCATACTATGAAGTAAGAAAATAAAAGTAGACATGAAGGCAAGGCTTTTAAGATGTCCTTAAATTGACCTTCAGACAAAACCAATGCTGAAGACTGAGAAAGGAATTGTGAATGAAGAAGAACAGTGTCCCAAGTGTAAACAAAAGCTCCACAATCCCATTTAAGCATTCTTAGAACATTAATCCATTTAAGATATTAGGACAGCAAAGAACCATTGTTCAGGACAGTAAGTGAAAGTCGAGATGGGCTGGGTTACTCCTTCCAACACAGAAAGATATCATTTTTCAATTCTAAAATATATTCAGAGGAAATTTGAGATCTTTTATTATTTAAGAGGCTCCACTGGGGGCTTTAAAAGGGTTTATTTTAAAAAGCAAAACCCCTACAGCCACTCATAAAAGAAAGAAAAAAAAATCCACCTCCTAATGTATGAGCTAAACATGTACTGCATCACTTTAATCTCCTCATAATTACCATTTTCACATTTCTTTCATTTGTCATAAAATTGAATCTTCCCAGACAGACTGTCTGATAAAATGATATAGTTAGCTACGGTACATCAAAGAGAGCAGGTGAAAGTCAGTTGCGTATTCACACATGCTGAAATTCTGGTTGACCTGAAAAGAAAGAGGTTTTCCTGTCTCCTGCCTCCTCTTTTGGAATCTATTCTCACTTAGTTTGTTTCTAATTTTCAATTTGAACTGTTCCATCTGAACATGAAGGAGAAGCGAAACAAATAGCTGAAACAACAATCAGATTGTACAAGATTTGTCTTTGCCTAGTTTGTAAAAGACAATGCTGCTCTACTGAAAACACTAAGAGAATTCTAATCAAGTCAGAGTTTCCCTGGAGGGCCTGTGTTAAATAGTTGTGTCCTGAGAAAGTAGATTGTACTTCACTTCAGATGCGGACTTTATGAGAGATGAATATCAAACATTTTCAAGGTCTTTTCTTTTAGAAAGAAAATCCCATCATGGCCTCATGACAGCTGGTTTGCTTTTTTTTCTTTTCTTAAAGATTTTTTAGGTCATTCTTTAAATACAGATTTAATCAATTTTCTGTTTAAAATTCCCGGAAAAAAATAATCTCATTCATTCTAATTGATATTAAACACAAGAGATTATATCAATGCAACTCTGTGTGGGATTTCAAATCTCAGACCGGGTCATTTAGAGCTATTTTAGAACTGCACTTTCGCGCATGCATAGCCTGGGAAGGTTTTCATTCGGTGTTCATGCAATGCTAATGCAGTCGTGACGTGCAGGCCACAACGCCTCTTCCCACAGACGACAGCACAGAAGGCACAATTTTATGCATTTTATTTACATTGACAAGGTCGAGGGGTCAGGCTGCTGATTATGAACCCTCCTATTAGACAGACCCTGAACATATGCCAGCAGGGGATTCACTGGCAGCTCCCTTAAGCAAGGATTTAGGACATTAGTGTCTAAATGGAACAGTTGGGTGCTCACCTCAGCCTTCGTTCTGGGCTAAATCTTTCACATTGTGTCACCCACAGCTCTACCCCATGGCCAGCCAGGCAGGTCAACGATTTTTTCGTGAAAGTAATGCCTACGGAGAGTTCAAAGGTTCGGCAATGAGGCAATAAGTATTTTCATCTTTTGGGATTGTGTAAGCCCCACAAATGGCCTCAGGCCCCACTGAACTACTGTTGCAAGTTCCGCAGCCAGAGTGAAGTTTTGTTCGTTAACAGCAAATGCGAGCTTGTGAGATGATTGCTTCACAACTTACTGAAATTTAAATAACCTTTGTGATACAGGGAATTAGCCTGTGCTTAACAGAAATGACACTGAATTATATGCGGGGTAAAATTAATCCTGTCTTCAGGAACTTTGGCATTTTACTGATGATGTTCTGTCACTAGCACATGCTGCCAGTGATTCTTTAGAGACTATTCTGTGCAATATTCTGTAGATAGCAAAATGCAATCCATCAAGACATAAATGTTAGGAAAAGCCAAGGTGTTTATAATTTAAGAAAAGAAAGGAAACCTACCAATTTCAACATGAAAACGGATAAAGATTTCAGGTAATCTTCGATCAGATAATTTGTTTAGCTCTTGAGTTGTGGGCTGAGTCCAGAGAAGCTTTAGGTTATGGGCACATGGGACTGGGATGAAATTAACACGTTTTACCCAGGTAATACCCATCCACTCTACTAACCAGATCACCCTAGGTATAAAGTAAAACACTAAATACGAACCAGTGAAGTTTATTTAGCAGATATTTTTACATCAGCGTTGGGGTGGGTGAAGAGCATACACGAGCTGTTTTAGAGGATCATGACAACCATGAAGGACACAGGAAAGGACACCAGAAATCTTTGCCAATGAGCATATGTTTGATGCAAGTACAACTAAATGAAATAAGCCACAAATGAGCCGATACCCTGTATTGGTGATTAATTTGTAACAGAAACAGTGTGGCCAGCAGGCCTAGGGAAGGCACTGTCCCACTGTACTCAGCACTAGTGAGACCCCACCTCAAATACCATGTTCAGTTTTGGGGCCCTCACTACAAAAAAGACGTTGAAATTCTGGACCATGTCCAAAGAAGGGCAGCAAAGCTGGGGAAGGGTCTAGAGCACAAGTCTTAATGAGGAACGGCTGAGGGAACTGGACTTGTTCAGCCTGGAGAAAAGGAGGCTGAGGGGAGACCTTATCGCTCTCTACAACTACCTGAAAGGAGGTTGTAGAGAGGTGGGGGTCGGTCTCTTCACCCAAGTAACAGGCGATAGGACAAGAGGAAACGGCCTCAAGTTGCACCAGGGGAGGTTTAGATCAGATATTAGGAAAAATTTCTTCATCTAATGGGTTGTCAAGCATTGGAACAGGCTGCACAGGGAAGTGGTGGAATCATCACCCCTGGAGCTATTTAAAAGACATGTAGATGTGGCGCTTAGGGACATGGTTTAGTGATGGACTTGCCAGTGCTAGGTTAACGGTTGGATTCAATGATCTTAAAAGTCTTTTCCAAGCTAAATGATTCTATGATTCTAAAACACACATTCCTGAGTTCCTCAAATTGAAGTAGTCACTGCCCAGGTGCTGTCCTCTTCAACAGGAGGGGCAGGATCTCAACACATGGATTTTCCGTCTCTCTCTTCATCAAGGGGTCATCATCTTTTCTAGTGTTGATGCTATGCTACATATTCCCTAACTCCATTAGCTCCTACATATACATTATTAGTGCACACAAGGCTTCATCAGCCTATGAATATCTGTGAAGCCAACGAAATCACAGTTTCTGATCATCTCACTAATTTTGTATGAAACTTTTCATATCAACAGCAGTTTAATTTCAATAACCTAATAATACCATTTTTGCATTTAATTCCTGAACATTTGACTCCATGCAGTTCTGAAATCACTAAACCAGTTTACTGGGGCATTTTGTAGTTTTCTAGAGTTAAAAGAAGTAACATTACTGAAATCAAACAGAAACAACCTTCCTGCCCCAGAGTCCCAATAATGCATCAGCAAGACAGCAGAGATCCCCCTACCACTCAGATTAACAGCATGAGCGAACATGGTCAGTACGTTTTCAGTGGGTTTCACAACTATTTCTGTCAGTAGCAGAATACAGGGCGTTCCAGTGGTGTCCCGGACTTGCAGAACATGGTGGTCATGGTTCTTTCAGCCCCTGTTTTAACCTCACCCTTCATTACTTTAGGTCACGTAGCATTTTACTTTCAGCCTACATCCACCTAGTGGCTTCGCCCTCCCCCCAGCTTCCACTTTGGGTTCCTTGTGCTTAATTCACCATTTTCTAACTGTCCCTTCAGGCTTGGCTCCTCATCCCTCTGCTTCCTCAGTTTGAGGAAAGGAGGAGCACTGAAAGCATATCAGAGAGTGTCTTTGTAGTGCTCCGTGGCCTTGAAGGAGAAATAAGAGGGGGAAGTCTGGCTCAACCGATGCAGTCTTATCCTAGGTCATACTTCATACAAACAGAGTATGATGAGTTACCTGTTATACTATAGTACATTTCCCCAGTTTTCAGAAGCTCACGATTCAGCAAAAAATTGGGCTCATCAAAAAGCATTTTTCTGAAACCGGAATGACTCTCTTAGCAGAATTTTAGCCCTGGTTCTAAAGCTTGGGAACAGTGAAGCTCCTAGTTTAAGAACTGTTTGCATGTGGGTATGCAGATTTGTCAGGCAGGATGGAGGTTTTAATCTTCTTTAGTCTCCCCTGAGCTCTCCAATAGCACCAAAGAAGGTAGTAAGCATTTCCCTCATGTGATGCAGCTGCTCAGTTGTGAAGCCTTCCCAGTCACATAAGCTGTTCCTGAGTAAAACACTCTTCTCTTCAGAAAAGTGGCTAAGCTATTTTTGTTCAAGTTTTCAAAAGAAGTCTTCAGCCTGAGGCAGAAATTCAGCATGAGAAATTTCTGCCCAAATTATTAAAGAATGGTGGAGTTACAAACTACTGAAAACAGACGGAGTTTGGCATAAGAAATTACAGATGCCATCACTTACAGCCTTTACACTCCCTGAGCGTTTATATTGGAACACAAATGTGAATATGCAGTACCACTCAGCAGAGTACTTGTTTTTCTTACCTTCCATGTTCCTTTAAAAAAAAATAAAATACAGGTTTTATGGCTGCAATACCAAACTTCAAGAAATGTACTTCCAAGTGGCTAGAGGCTGTTAGGTGAGCAATCAGATGGCAAAAACCTCCTTACCTCGATGTCATTATTTCTTACAAAAATCAATAATGACTTTATCCTTACTTGCTGTTTTAGTTGAGTGTAACAGTGCAAAGAGCACAGAATAACACAGACAGAAGGGTCTGAACAGATACTAAGGAAGCTAATGGAGTGGATGTTAATTTCTTGAAAGAGGCTGTCATACAAACACAGAACAAAAACCTTTCAACCCTTAACTAGAAAGGCAATAATTATACGTTCTTCTGAAGCGGAAAATCTATTATAAACACCATTTGTAGAACAAAATCTAGCTTTGACTCTTGCCTATTTTGTAATAGTGAAGAAGGAAGAAGTGGATATTCTAATAATCATTAGTTGCAAAGAAAGAAATTATGAATGAAAGCCAGGTTAGCAAGAACCAGGAGATAAGACAGTTTACATTAGAACCTTGGTATCTTATTGGTGGATCCATTTTTGAAATCAACTTGGATTAAAATGGGGGACAGACTTCGGGTTCAACAAAGTCAACAAAGGAACAGCTGGGCATTTCCATTTTTTTATTTTATTTATGTTGTTCCCAATTGATTCCATACAAGAGAAGCACCTTCTGGTATAACAAAGACTCATTATAGTGAATTAGAGTGGCTCCATGGAAATCAACACTTATATGTGTTCAAAACTGGTAGCAGAAGAAAACAAGCGAGACTCTCCATCTAGTATCTAAAGCAAGTCATCAGTGGCTACAGATAATTTGGGAAAACAACTGTACATTTTAAACCAAGGAAACTAATTTTGCCTAACTGAAAAAAGATACAAAAGTAACCTCTTGGTCTCAGGAATTAAAATTATTGGTAAGCAAGACCTGCCTTTATGGCTTGACTTTCTCTGTTAGTATCGCCAGATGGAACCCACACCACTAGGGAACTGTATGAATTCCAACACACTTCCTTTTCTGCCCCTTCACATTTTCTGGACACAGTTTCAGAGGAGTTTAATGTTAGACCTACCCTCTAGACAAAAATTAAACAGTAAATGAAGACTGACTTACTTCTATTACTGTAGGTCAGCCAGAACATTCATGTAAAATTTGGGCCTTGCTGCATTCAATGGGAAATTTCCTATAAACTTCAGATGAAGCCAGGATTTCATCTCAGCTGACTTCTCTGTTCTTGTGTAGGAGAACTGACTACGACTAGGCAGAGATGATGCATTGTTCTTTATAGTCTGCACCTGTGTCTAATTTAGTCTTGCAGCTAGAGCTACACAGCAAAGCAGTTGACAGCTACTAGAGAGAACAGTCTGGAAACTGTCAACTCACAGAGATGCTTTTTGAGCTCTCACTCTTTGGAATAAGTTCTTTTCTGTTTAATCAAAGGAAAAGTATTTTTGTTAAGAAACTTCACGTTCCAAATAAGAATGTTGTTAAGCCAGCGAATGAAAATACGAACTAGCTGTTTATTACCAATGCTGTAAATCATCTGTGAAAGCCTTCACAAACACACCAGATGCAGACTGCTAAATCCTTCTACTTCATGACAGCGTTGAACCACTGACAGAATCGTGCTTTCCATAGAGGAGTGAGCAAGTACCAGATATGTAAAGCACATATGCATCAGTTATGATTAGCAAGCGAAGCAGATGCCATATTCAAGCAATAATGTAATACTGTATAGCCAGATAAAGTTTCACATGTGGGTATACACACGTATATACAAGAAAAACCAGATTCTATACATTCACATTATTAAATTAAACTAAATTTTGCGTGGTGTCATGACTAACAGTATAGCATAAAAACAATGCAACATTCAAGTTGTGCATCTAATTGTTTGTGTATGTGTGTGTACACATATATATTCAACAAAATTTCCCTCCCCATAATTATGCACAGAGATAACAATGTTTTCATTATAACTTTCCCAGCAATGGTTTGAAAAGCAGTAAATATAGCTTTCTTTTGCTGCAAATGGAAAGTTGGAGGCTGAACTGAAGGCTGAATTTAAAGTTTTGGAAAAGTTGACTAATTCAGAATTTTAAGACAATGCTTTAAAAAGCAAAACATTTTATAGATACATGACTCGGAAAGGGCTGAAATTTAAAGCATTTAGCTTGACAGGTACGTATATATATACAGGCACAGAGGTAAAAGGAGGCTTTGTACATCCACAGTGTGAAATTACAGTGAATCTGTACAAAATTTTGAAATGTCTCATTATTTCAAGCATACCATAAAATCTATTCAGTATTCATAGAATCACAGAATGGTCTGGGTTGGAAAGGACCTTAAAGATCATTTAGTTCCAACCCCCCTGCCATAGGCAGGGACACCTCCCACTAGACCAGGCTGCTCAAAGCCCCATCCAGCCTGGCCTTGAACACTTCCAGGGATGGGGCATTGACAACTTCCCTGGGCAACCTGTTGCAGGGCCTCAGCACCCTCACAGTAAAGAATTTCTTCCTAAGATCTAACCTAAATCTCCCCTCTTTCAGTTTTAAAATGTTACCCCTAGTCCTATTGCTACACTGATAAAGAGTCCCTCCCCATCTTTCCTGTAGGCCCCTTTAAGTACTGGAAGGCTGTTACACAGTCTCCTTGGAGCCTTCTCTTCTTCAGGCTGAACCACCCCGACTCCCTCAGCCTGTCTTCATAGGAAAAGTGCTTCAGCCCTCTGGAAAGGTACTCCAGCCATATTCAGGTTATGCAATTAATTGCTTGCATATCTGTTGCAATTTATTACTATTCTTTTTTTTTTTCTATAGCTATGACAAGAGGATCAACATAATCTTCTAATTTAATCATAGAATGTGTTGGGTTGGAAGGGACCTTTAAAGGTCATCTAGTCCAACACCCAGATTGGTAAAATATATTCATAAATTATTCCATTGTTGTTTTGCCTTATTGGCCTCCTACTCTGTTCCACCAGACGCTCTTGTTACTTCAGTCTGTCTTCAGTCTCCAGCATCCGCAATCTTCATCTTACAAGAAATTAGGGCAATATCCATAAAAGGGTGTTTCAGGTTAGTTTACCCTGCCTTAGACCTAGAAAGCAGGTTCATAGACCTATATTAGGTACTAAGAATAGAATTTATACCCAAGCAACACTCTAGCCAACTGGAAACGCTGAAGATCATGAAATCTCACCTCTCTTAAGCGTTTAAAGCACGTAATACTGAGATGCAGAAATGCATCTAGGACTAGATCAACATTCATAATTCATAATATCTTTTGGGGCCTTAGAAGTCTAAGTTGTCTATGTTTAAACAGTTGCTTAGCTCGCTCTTTACTGGTTGTCCTCTGGGGTTCAATGCTGAAAGCATGCAGGAAATGGGAGATTTACTGGAGAAAAATTCCCCCAGCCCCATGGACACGGAGACAGAGACCTAAAACTTGAACTTCGGGTGATAAAGGCGGTGACTTGACTCTGGCTTCTACCTTCTGCTAAGCTCCCTCACCATCTTTTTACTGGTGCTGAGATCCAAGCCTCAACTGGATTTTCCTTGAAACTAGACTTAGTTTCAAGCCTAGTTTATCGTAAAAGCTTCAGCCTTTCGCAAATCATTCTAAAATTTATTCCCGAGCAGTAACTTTAGGTGAAACAAGGCGGTTTTGAAATCTATTTCAATAACATCATCTTTCAGAAAAATCTCACATCCAAGCTGTGCACGTGCAAAATGTCACTCCTGAGTAACTTGGTTCAAATCCGCCTTAAAGTATAAAATAACTTAATCCCAAGAACACAGGCGAGGGGCGGCACTGGAGCAGATGGGCCCATGAATTCAGCAGGATTTAAGAAATCAGAGGTAGGAAATACCTTTGGCGCATGAATTCACCTCAGCCACCGCTGCCCGCGCTTTGTTTTCCGGGGTCTTTCCAACGTTTCCAGCTATGGAGATCTGCCTCTTTCATATAAAAAAAAAAACAAAACACCAAAACACGTCGCCGTCGGAGCTGACGCCCCAGCCCCCCTGACTGACACACCGCGGGTATCGGCCCCACGGCGGCCGGCGCTGAGGGGGCCCCGGGCTTCCCCCGTCAGAGTGTGTGTGTGTGTGTGTGTGTGTGTGTGTGTGGGTGGGTGTGTGTGTGGGTGGGTGTGTCCCGGCCAGGTTCCCCCCCTCCTCCGGCACCGCTGGGGGTGAAAGGAGTCCCGTCCCCCCTCGCCTCCCCCGGGCAGGCAGGCTCG
>VYZM01017443.1:38455-51453 GCA_013398915.1 Dromas ardeola | reverse complement strand
TACCCCTTCTCCTTTCCTTCACATTAGAATGAAATTAAGACCTGGAAATATACATTTGAATATATTATAGATTTTTAATTTTCCTCTAACAGGTGTGATTTTATCACACAGAGATTAATGTTAGCAGAGCTTAGCACCTTCACAGTTTTAATATGCCCTTGCTGTTACTGGCTTTTGAGACCAGATGGATGGTCTGTGTACAAGTGAATGTGTAATATACTAAGATAACTGTTGCAGTGTGTCAATCTCACATAAATTCAGGACTAAAGAGGCCAAAAGGCAATAATTTCAGCCACCTAAAAACTCAATGTTCCTGAAGCTTCATTGTAGTGTCTTATAAAAACCCTGATAATATAAAGATGTACACATGAGATGGGAACTGTTTCTGTTGTGCAGTCAAAAAACTAAACACACATATAGATCTGCGCAAGATGTTTTATTTTGCTGTAGGATTTCTTTATTTAAAAATAGCCATTTCAAATTTGTTCATTTCCTTCTTTTCTTCTTAATGTGTTATTTCACCAGAAGAATGGCGAGCAGAAGAAATAAAACTTTGCTTCTGCTTTTTAATTTCTTAAATTGTAGTTGAGATGCAATTTGTTTATCTTCAGATATGCCCAGTGTTGCTCTAAATAATTTACACAGCAGTGGCTTTTTCTTCTCAACATATAGGAAAAAATAGGAGGATTAAGGAATAGGCTCTTGGGAGAGGAGAAGAGGGATAGGTGGTGTAATACTAGCTTTTAAATAGAAGACCAGTCAAAGGTGCCAAGTGCACAATAAAGCTGCATCTTCAAGAAGCCTTCTTATTGAGATTATAACATTAAAAACATCCACAGTGGGTCGGAACAAAGGTCCATCAAGTCCTACTATTCCAGTTCAGTGCATTGCAGTTACTGAGTAGCTGTATGTGCATATGCAAATTGCCGTTTTGCCAGAGGTGAAGTTCACACCTGTCTATTCCAGATGCAGCAGAAAGAGCTCATTGCAGGTATTGAGGCTGTTTTCACATCTCCTTCTTTCAGAAAGTCTCTTCAGGGTCTCGTTATTGGGTCACGATCTTTATGTGCCCCCGATTTCTAGCCCATATTGCGTGGGCTCTTAAACTACCTGTTTTGTCTGTATGTTGATCGCCCCCTGAATGGGATGTCCCCCTTACCTTTTGGGTTCCGGTTTATTTGGCACTTGTTTTGTTTCAGCAGCATTGTGTACATCGGGCACTGCTTGTATCCCACTGTTTTCTCCAAAGACTTGTGCTATCTAAGATTATGGTTTTCTGTGTGGGAGATAAGAAACCAGGAGCACATCTTCACTGCTTAGCTAAGCAAGTCTGATGTAGGCTACAAAGTCTCCATTGCAAAACCTCGTGTGTATAGCTTTTGTCCACAATAGTGTGGTAGTAGCTTGTGAGCTGGGTTGGAGTATTCGTGGGCTATTCCATAATTTGCAGTGGAGGCAAATCGTTTTGGATACATGTTCTCAAATTACGAGTCTTGCTGATTTAACGCCACCGTTTTACTAAGCAGGCTGTTGTCAGTTCCTTGCCAGCTGGTGAAATGTTGGAAAGAGTCTGTCTGCGATGACATCTCTGTTCAAAGAGTTTGGAAATGCAGGGGAAATGGAGTAACCAAACATGAGACTTTAAATAAGTATAGAAGAAAAAAAATGGGACAAGAAAATATAGCCCAGGTGGAAGTGTGGTAAGATTATTGGGGTAATAGCCCAGTGCACATTTAGCTAGGAAAATAGACTATGTTGTCTCGGTTTATTGTTGCTTAAAGTTCTATTAAACACTACTAATATTTTTGCTTTGTG
The DNA here is from genome assembly GCA_013398915.1 of Dromas ardeola. NCBI lineage: Eukaryota > Metazoa > Chordata > Aves > Charadriiformes > Dromadidae > Dromas > Dromas ardeola. Next base: position 49,638 of record VYZM01017443.1, on the reverse strand, counting down.
GACAGATGCAAGTTGGAGGCAACATTTGTCTCCAGGCAGCATCCCGGCAACCTGTTAAAAGCTGAATGCCCTGACTGTATGCTAGGGGTTTTGTGTGCTCAGCTCTCTCCACATCTTGCATATAGTTAGCTCCCAGCCCGTTTTTCATGAAAATCTGCAAGGATGGCTGGAATATTTGGACATAGGGCATTTTTGGACATGATTAGATGCATTGATCAAGGGATAGCATGTTATGGACTGACATAAATGCCACAAGAACAGATGCATTTTCCATTTTTCACGTAAACCAAACTCAGTTGTTTTTTTTTTTTTAAGGGAGTACAGGAAATCAACTATGGCTTTTCGGTATTGTGCCAATAAAATAGGTAATTAAAATTCTCTCCTGTAGATGATATCATCATTCCAATGTATTGAAAAAGTCTGACACGTTGTTGTTTCAGAGTCTTGTCCCTGCTGTGTTTTGGACGACTGCTTATGCATGAAAGAGTATTTACAACTTGAGCTGAGGTGCTTTAAGCTGGGAGCTAATTAGTCATATACTCTTATCTCATTGCATGTTGGCTAGGGAATGGTGAGAAAATAAACTGGCAGTAATTCCCTATGGATATATCAGGCAACCTGCTCTTTTTAGGATGCTAAAATTCTTCCTAGCTGAGCTAATGAGAGAGGTGACAACTTTTGCAAGAAGCAGTGGGTTCCTAGGATGTCTACATCAACTTGGAGGCATTTTAGTCGATTCTTTAGGTGTTCCCCAGTGAGAACGAGTGGTTGGAGCAGCAGCAGAAGAAGGGGAAGGGGAGATGATGCTTAGGCAGTAAGATAGTTTTTCTGCCTTTAAAACTTAGAGAGGTAGGCAAAACCCTGTGAAAGCCAAAGCCTAGATTTTACTCCCTGCAGTGGTCATATCTATTGTCCAGTGGCTTTTTAAGATATGTAACACTTCCCAGAATGAGGACCAGGCCCCTGAACCATTGCAGGACTTCTTTTGGAGTGAGTTTGAAGACTTCAGGCTGAAGAGGGGCACAGTACTCTTGGCTGCATTTGAACTGCAAATTTAGCAAGGGCCAGGAAATGACCTAAAGCCCCGACCTGCTGCCTAGTCATTAGCCTTGCCCCAGCTCTGTTTGGGACCATTCCACTTCTTGGCTCCTGCACAGATCTGCTGGAGAAGTGTGATTAGCTCTAGTAGGGAGGCTGGGGACTGCTTGGTGCTGCTTGTCTTTAGGACCAGGGATGGACCCTTGGCCACCTTTTATTTAGCAGTACTGCTATCGTCTAAGTCTCCCACTTTCTGGCAAGCCATTGAAGCCCTGTGCATAGGAACAACCACCAGTTTACCATCTTCTGCCAATGTTTTAAGGAAAAAATGGGGAGCTGATTATTTGGACTTCAAGAGCAACATAAAGACCTACAGGCAGGGATGTATGTCAGGCTGTGAATCCCAGTCTCAGCGTTGTTGCTCAGCCCTTAAATTTGGGAGGAAATCGGCTATAATCCTTTCTTCACTGCTTCCTGTTTGTTGCTGTAGGTGATTCTCCTCTGGCTGTAAATCTAGTCCTAAATGTGTAACCTTTCCCATGGATTGTCTGACTCATGTCAGAACCTGGGGATTCTCACTCCTGTGAGATGAGCAGTAACATCTGGATACGCTGGAAGAGAACTGCATTTGAGTGTAGAGCTAGAGTCACTGCTGACTGAAAGGAGAGCTGCTGTATGTATGGGAGGAGTTTTAGTTGCCTCTGTCAATTCGGACAAGCTTCCTCTTCAGCATCTCCCTCTCTGGTTCCAGCATTGGTCTTCCAAACTCTTTGACTCAGTGCTGGAGATAGACGACTGCAGACTGGGTCCTCTTGGATGCTGTAGGACAAGGTGCAGATGAACAAAAGGATTTTTAGAGTTGGATCTTGTTCGTGGGCTGTCTTTTCTATGTCTCGTTTCTCAGAAAAGCACAAGCACAAGAAACAGTTCCAAAACTTGGCCTCAGCTCATGGAAAGATCGTGTAAACAGAGTGCTGTGGCAAAACTGCCCCCCTGCACAGCAGTATTACTCCAGTAGTCCTCTCCATCCTCACGCACACGCTTTGGTGCCTGTTGGGCGGTGAAGCTGGTGTTATCTTCAGCAACAGTAATGGAAAAAACATTTTACTAGAGTCATTTTAGCTTCATGGTCTTCATACTTGTGAACTCATTTGCATGGCCCAGATGTTTTCTTGAAAAATATAAATTTTGAGTTTGTTACCGGTCTGCAGCTCATTTCCTTGGAATAGGTTTTGGGTGTTGTGCTGTTTTTCTGTGTGACCGCCGCCGTCTTGGTGCTCGCCCATTTCCTGGCTGCAAACTCGATTTCACTTCTGATTTTCACGGGAAAGTACCCAGGGCATGCCCTGCAATTTTATTCAAGGCTGTGGGTGCAGAAAGACAGATAAGACAGGCGGGGCCTAGGTAGAGAGCAGTAAATAAAATGGCCAGGTGCTTTAGTTTTGGTGAAATCCAGAGCAAGAAATGCTTGAGACCTCTTAAATGTGCCAGACTCTACAACTGTACAGTCAGAGAGTGCAGGAAGGGCCCACTGACATGAATATGTCATTTCATACCTCCAACAGATACTGTTTCAGGCTGCTTGAAAACTCAGGAAAATCATCCCCCTACAAGTGTTTCTTACTGCTAGTTCTGCAGACAAACAGTCTAAGGATTTCATTTCAATAAATTAACGATGGTACCTGGAATGGGGTTCTATAGTGAGCTTGAATTCCATAGCTCCCAACGAAGTAAGTTATGGTTATAACAACAGCAACAAAAGAGAAAAGTCAAGGAATATTAATTAAGTGTAAATTATCCTAGTACCTGATCTGTTGAAAAGCAGCAGAGCCTAATTAGTAAACTAATAGTTCTCAAGCACATTAGAGGCTGCTTTGTGAACTCAGTCAGCCTTACCACAGCAGGCCTGTGATTTAAACTTTAATATAAGGATATTAAAAACTTTAAAAGTATCTGGGAACTAAAAGACTTATTTTATCTTTTTTTTTTTTTTTAGGTGATACTGTCACTATTGGAGATGTGTCTTTTAAACTCAAAACACCGAAGAACCCAGAACTTGTTCCACAGAACTACAGTAAGAATCTGCTTTCCTTTTGAATGAGTTTCAAGGCTTTATTCAAAAAACTTTTACTCACTCAAGTCACTCCACTGACTTTACTGAAATTATCTAAGAAATATGTTTTGAAAAAGCTTGCCATTTGGGGAAGGCTATCTTTGCCGAGCTCTTTACTGTATCTCTGTTTCAGCTGGTTATATAGGAATCTCTTAACTTTGCATGTAGCTTGTCCCATTGGTCAGTGGGACAGTAAAGGGACCGTTTGTGTATGTTTAAATATTTTGTTCAAAAAGGGTCTGATCCAGCAATACTTCTGAAAATAATACAGTAATCTCAAATTGTTTGGTCCTAAAACTGTGGCAGTTTAAAATTATCATTTGGTTGCAATGGGATTATATGTCCCAGGAGTTTTCTGCTATATGACAGATGTATGGTGTTTTTCTACTGTGGTATTTAATATTCACAGATTGTCATGTTACTGTTGTCAGCAAACATACAGATCTTTGCAATCCATCAAGTTAATAGGAAGTCAGTTGCATAGTGACAAAAAAACGCTATCAAATACTTACTGAAATCACAGCACATTAACAATGCAAATACATATACTTACAATTAATTCACATTATGTTTTGATACCTTATTAAAAATGCCACAGATTCTCAGCCATCTGTATTTCCTATTCATTGAGAATAGGAAATGCTTCTTGAGCTTTTCCTTTTGCACTGTGGATCAGCAAGTGAATCGTGCTTTTGTTGTGACGTTTCCTAGGACAGTACAGGCCAACTATTTCCTCAGGATCCAAAAAGATGAGTTGCCATTTGTTCAGCACTTTCACATGTAGGCTGCCAGATGTCCGAAGTTTAAATTAAAAAAACCCCATCAACAACTGATTTTTCCACCCAGATAAATTCTCAGACCAAAACCAAGCACACATGGTATTCTAAAGGGGTATGTAAGTCTTATACTACGCTTAGACATGGCCAAGCATTGAGAACTCCCAGTAACTGTCATCGCTGGGCTTGCGAGGTCCTACAGCTGGAATCTGAGTGTAGTCATTCACTTCAAGCCAGTTTGCCTTCCAACATGTCTAAATTCTTTCCATGACATTTTGAAGAGGATATCAAGGAAACTGCTGGGACAGTGGGTTTTCTGGGGGGATGGAGGATGGGGTGGGTTTTTTTTTTTGGTTTGGTTTTAGAAGAATGGCATTGGTAACATCAGTAGTGGACTTGCCACTGCACAGCTGGCAGGATGTCTGATAGCTGCTGGGAGCGAGGGCAAGAGGGATGATAGAGGTGTACAGGGAGTGCTACTGGTAACTATCAGAAAGGGTAAGAGCTGCTGCATAAAAGTCTATATTGCGTTCTTAGGCAGTAGGACTTCACTTCATCAGACATCAGTTTATCTGACAGACTTTCGGTGACCCTGCTTGGGCAGGGGGGTTGGAGAAGGGGTCCCTTCCAACCTCAGCCATTCTGTGATTCCTTACTTTGTATTAACTGTGGGATAGTACATCTGTGTTAACTATTGACGTAGATTACTGTTTCTCTCTTCTGAAATGCGACCTTCCTTCTGAAATGTTTGTCCTTTGAGAGCTGTAGCAGGAATATAGGAGATATTGTTTACTTTCAGTCTTTGATGAGTGTGAAGTCTACCGGTAGTGTAGTAGGCCAGATCGCTGGTCTGCATCTGGATCGTGGGCTGCTTAATTCCCATACCACAGTAGGCATCACGCTGTGATGCTTTCCTGCCAGGTTATCTGGGTACCAAATGTGTCCTATGACATGTGTGTCAGTCCATGCTGTTACTGGGTAGTCCATGAGGAAGGTTTTCTGGTTTAGACTCTAACAACACTTCTCGTACCTCGTGAGTTCTCTGGGAATGTGGCCAAACAGTACTGCTCTGTATTAATACTTTTTATAGCTTCTTAAATGATCAGGTTTTGCTTTTCATCATTTATTCTGTATGCCTGTTTGCTCATTTTGATCATATAGTAAGGGTATCAGTTGTCTATGTCAATGACTAATGTGATCTGTTTCACTTATTTCCATTTCTTGTAGATTTTTTTCACTTTCTGGTTTTCTGTTCTGTACTAAATGTGTTAATTTTAACAATGCCTTCCTGTCTTCCACTCCTCCACACCATGCCATTACATTTTTTGGTCAATCTGTACTTTTCAGTAAGATAAATGTTAGTTCTGAGTTAACAGCATCTCTTTCAGTTCTTTGGTTTGGGAAGGAAAGAAAATTATTAAAACACTTGGTAGATCCAAAGAATCTGAGGTTTTTCTAGTTAACGATTCTAAGGAGGAAAAAGTGGTTGAAAACTAATGTGATAACAGAAAAGTTATTAAAAAGGTACAGAATAATGGGATTTTAGTGAAAATCTGATACTACAACTAAAACTAACATTTATTAGCACATATTAGGTCTATTACTAGTTGTTTTTCTTTTTTTAATAATCATGACTGAAAGGAGCCTATGTCATGCTTGGGATACTGTTGTTCGTCAGTATTCATGTACTTATAGTAGGATTACTTAAGGTACAAAATTTTGCTTAGAAACCTAAATATTAAATTAGTTAAAATTAAGTTAGGTAGAATACTCATGCATTTAATAGCAGAAAATCAGTTTCAAATACTTCAGGACAATTTCTTTGTGTATTTAAATTTAGGATTTTTATTTTATCCCTTAGTGCTTAAGTTTTATGGTTACATTACTACGAAGAACAAAGTCATATTGCTTTAGTGAAATTAAGTAGATTGTATTTGGTCCATGTCAATTATCTCCTCTTTGTGAGGCATTGAGAGTTACATGCATTTACTTGGCTGAACACATTCTTTTCCTTGTTTTAAGAGTACTTTTTGTTTTGCTGTGTGGGTGACTGCTGTAAATACAAGTTGTTTTGTTGTAAAATAGATGAATGTAATTGCATATTTATACTAATCTATAAACCGAGATGTTACATATTTTGAAATTTTATTGTAGTAACTAATATTACTTTTAAATGACCAAGGTACTTACCTGAATTCTTTAAACTAAGACTAGAAATAATTTAATCATCCAGTTAAGTGAGAAATATTCCTGAAAAAGCCTCAGACATTGTAATATTTGCAGTGGAGTAAGAACTAAGAAGAGGGAATTGAAGCAGTTACAGTTCATTTACTAGTACTGCATATGGTATTGTTTTCTAGCTCATCATTTGCGTAGAATAGAGTGTTTCTGCTTTTGCTATTCTGCCAGATAAGAGCCATGTTAAATACGGTAATGTTGAAAGCGCATATCTATAATTTACAGCAAATTTTAGGGATGTTATAACTTATTCTAAACTCAGCATTATTCTTCTAGGCTTAAAAATAGCCTTAAAACTCTGAAAAAAAATTGTAACACAATAAGGAACATAAATGTATTAAGTGCCTACAAAACTTTACCTTTGTCATTTTGTCACTTAATTGGAACCAAAATACTTCATTTTTTGTGTTACCAGATTAAAGTGATTTTTAAGTCCTTTTTTGAACCGTGTTACATTTTGTATAAGTGGATAGGATAGGTACTGCTGCTTACCTTATGTTTTCATGTCCTTACTTTTCAGGTTTTGTGTTAGATACTGAGCAAGTCCTGTATGAAGGACTCCATTTTGTGTGTTAATATAAAATATTAATTTGTTTTGCTGTTGTTGGCAATGGCTTTTTCTTGGAAGATGATAACTAAAAGTACATAAAATCTGAATTATTCTTATTTTTCTTTTTATAAGTGACAAGTAAAAGAGTCATACGCAAGGGAATTTTGTTAATGGGATTTTTGTCATAACTGTGTCTGACACGTTCTAGAAAGAGGGCACTTATTTTTGCACTGCTTGTTCTTTTATCAGTAAAAATAAAACCTACATTTTTAACATCTCATCATGCGTGAAAAGCATGATTGTTTCTTTAATTATACTTCGGAGAAACTTTGTATGGCTTTCCATGATAGTTTAGATCTAAAATTGAATTGTGAGAACACACATTAATTTTTTTTTTAAGTTGAGTTCATGTCAGTGCACTGCTTTTGTTAATGGTTTCTGGAAATTTTATGAAAATGGCAATGTACCTGATATTTCATGTATTTATTAACCTTGACAAAATAGTTCCTAACATAGCTTTTCCAGGACACTTTGTTCGATGACGGCAAATATGTTAAGGCAGGAAAAGGGATGTTCTCTTGCAACATCACGTCAGCTCTGCTGCTCTCTGAAGGTGCATTTGGGAGTTTGGCTGTAGTCGTGTTACAGGCAACTGAATTGAATTGTGGAAGATTCATTTCAAACAGTGTGGTTTTGTGCCAGGTGTCGTGAGTCTGAGCACCTTCACCAATGTGTGATCAAAAGTGACATGCCTGTATACAAGGGGTTAAGTGATAAATCCTGTTAGTTTTGTCAGTTGAGCCTAATTATCATGAGGAATTTAAACTGAACTTTTGTGCATATAATAATGAAATATAAAAGAAGTAGTAGTAAATGGATTTCTGTGCTGGAAAGGGAATTGTTTTAATGTTGAGAAAATTTGTGTTATTTCTCTGTAGTAGGTTCAGTGGTGCCAGCATTTTTTTGTTATTTATTCACCTGAAAGATCAGTGTTGCCTTAACAGTAAGACCTCAGTGTCCTTCTCCCAGAAAGGTGTTGCACCACGTGCTGAAGCAGGGACAAGCATGTGTCTTCAGTTACTGCTCAAAGCGGGTTCGGATTTGCTCTGGAGTGTATGTTCGTTCTTCTTTCTGTTAACTTTAAATCTGAGTGTCAGAGTGCAACACATTACAGAGACAGGTTGTATTGCTGGATGACTGTAATACTGTGCTAACGAAGACTTTTGTCATTACATTTCTTCTTTCCTAGCCTGAGGAAAGGTGTCTGTGGTCAGAGATGGTGAAAACTCATCAGCGGTTTGCGTTTTCACGTAGACTTGCAACTGATCTGCTACTTGGCTGTTACGACCTAATCCAGAATGTGAAATTCTGGGTTTTTTGTCAGTAGAACGTTTTACCTCATTATCCCCGTTTTGTCTATACCAAGACTGAGGCAGAGGAAGACACGGGGACATGGAAACCTACAGCAAATGTCCTGGTGAAGCTCACGGAGTTGTCTGCCCTGTTCTTTGTGCCTCAAAGCAGGGTCAGCTGAATCCGAACGGTTCCTGAGAGATGCTTGTCCTCCTTGTTCTTAAACTGTGCTGGTGACGTAGATTCCAGAACCTCTCTGCACATGTTGCTCCAGTAATTAACGATTCTTTTGTGAAAAAAGATTTTTCTGATGCCCCAGTTAGATCTTTTTGCACATACTTTTAGTTCCCTGGGGCTTGTTCTATCTAGCATAACCATGGTGTACAGATAACTGTTTTTCTTCACGGTGATTCTGTCTTGCGTATTGGAAAACAGTTGTTATGATTTTCAGTCATTTATTTTCTAGACTGAATTCCAGTTTCTTTTGATAATTCTTCTTGCTCTGTTCTAGAATCTCTCAAACTTTTCAATGCTGGGCTGAGCTGTTGCGCTCAAAAGCAGACGCAGTACGTCCCTCCAGTTGGAGTCTGAGCTACAGCTAACTGCTCTGGCTATGTATTTCCTGATGAGTGGTACCTCCAGCTAAGAGTAGTTTCATTTATTCCATGTTTATGTGTCATTAAGAGAAACTTAGTCTTCTCAATCCCATTCAGGGTTCCTTCCAGCAAGTTATTTGGTTTTACGTGATCCCTTTATTATTCTCTTTTCATTTATACTCACATGGAGAAATACGATTTACCTATGTAGATCTTACACCTTCCTGTGAAGCAATTGACTGAGAGGAATTAATAAGAAATTACTTTATGGGCTCATCCAAGAAGTAGCTTCCCCCTTTCTAAGCCCCTGCAAAGAGTCGTGACTTGTTTTCTTACCACCCGCAAGAACAAAATTCTTGGAATGAAGACCGTTTCTGTGAAAAATTTATAAGGAAAAAGAATATTCCAATGAAAACTGTCTGTGATGTAACCACGTTATGAGACCTTTGAAAACTCCTCGGGCTCTGCATCAGCATAAAATTGGAAGAGCAGCAATGTTTTACCTGCGAAGTGCTAAATGAAAGCAGCCGAAAGCAGGCCACATAGGAGTGCCTCCCTCTTCACCTTGGCCATGCTGCCTCCTTCACTGTGTCCTGGGCAACTCACTCCCTTCCTTCATTGTCCCCCAGCCTGAACAAACTGTGAAATAAGTCTCAGTGAGCTCAGGTGTTTTTTTAACGTTCTTCCTTTTTGAAATGTGTTTATGCTTCTAGGCAAAGACCTCTCTCCTTGTCCCCTTCTTCCTCAACTGTATTTTACAGCAGCCGCCCTCTGTGCTGGATGTACTGCAAACTGCTGTGGAAAGCTAAAGGACCCCCTCAGTAATCGGACGAGAGGGAGATCTTTTTCACCTCATGAACTTTTGCCTCCCCTGATAAAAGGAGCCGCTCTCAGACTCTGAACAATGCGCTGTAGCAAAGGTCTTTTTATTGTTCTGTTGAAAATTATTTATATTGATATCTTTTAAGTGCCTGTTGGTTTTTATGTGCTTGACCAAACTAGAGTCATACAGGGACATGAGGTCTAATGTGTTTTGTACCACATCTGGGATAGATATTCTTGGGAATCAGTTCATTTAACTGCCTGTCTCTGAACAGTGGGAAGAGGTAGGTGTCTCCTTCATTTATGGGATTTCTTCTGTAGGTGGGACACAAGGACTTGCCAGCAGACACTGTCTGCTATCTCCAGTGAATCTTAAGGCTTCAGTGAGTATAGCATGTGCCAAGAATTCAAGTATGAGTGAACGGGAAAATTTCTGAGGCTAGCAAAGCCATTTCAGTCTTGGTTTTATCAAAAGCTGATTTGTGGATCAAACAAGAGCAGCTGCTGCATTTGCTTCAAAAATCTATCTATGACATTTTCTTCTTTTCTTATTTGGGGATTTCTCCATTCAGCTTCAGCTGCTCACTTTACGAAATGTTTGCGCGGATTCTGCTAGGTGTTGTCCTACTTATCACATATTACAAAGCAATAGAATGCGATTTCTTTCGCTGGCCATCCTTGATACACAGGAATAGCAAATTGTAGCACCGACTACTCTCTTGCATGTGCCAGATGGTGTCTTTGAGAATACACTGTAGAGGCTTCCTACGCACCATCCTGCAGATTAAGAATATAGGGCCAGCTACTCAACTACTGCAAATCAGCAGAGTGCCACTAAACAGATTGTGCAAACCCAGTTTGCATTAGATACTATCTGACTCATGGGATAATTAATAAAAATTGCCATAATATACATGCTGGTGCTTTTTTCAGCTAATTTTCCCTGTCTTCTAAATGTCATCAAAAATGATTATATGGTGCTTGTAGTAAAGTTAACATACAGTACTTGAACAGAGAGGAATTTTTTCAAGTCATGCTAGAGAAAATGTAAAAGCTTTGTAATGAAGATACCACAGTTCAAGTAGTCTAAATATATAGAAATAATATGCAAGGTACTGTGTATGTGCATCTGAAGTTGTTTTTGAAAAGCATACTATGCTTTGGAAACAGTTTATGCAGCGTAGACTGCATATGCAAAGAAAATTTTATCTTCTTCTGATTTTAGAAGGACATAACTGGAAAACTGAAATAGGCTTGATGTTTGGAGCGATGTACAGGTATTAAACGTTAGAAGGAACTGGCAAGTAGAAGATGCTGTCATGACAGTTCAACTTAGGGAATGCTTGCTTTGAGTTGTCGGCATTATTTGTAACAGGCTTCCTTTGAGTCAGTTTGCAGATGCTCAGTGTGCCGACTTTGCGATTGAAAACATGTATTATAATTGATCCAACTGTATGTAATCTGTATGTGAGGAGAACAATGCGAATGGTGAAACAGAGAAAGCCTTTTCTAGGAAATGTGTTGATAAGGAATTGTGTCTTTCATGTCCTTTTCTCAAAAAAAAGCAAAGTTAGGAAATTAGAGGAGATTTTTTAAATTTGCATTTTTCATATTAATATTTCAGAGTTAATTTGGATTGTTTAAACACAGTGACGAGAATGTGAGTGTCCTGAAATTCCTTAAGGTTTGCAGGGGGA
>VYZM01017443.1:22018-32352 GCA_013398915.1 Dromas ardeola | reverse complement strand
CCTAACTGCTGTTATGGACAGCCTTATCCTCACACTTGCTACAGGCTAGTCAAGGTAATTTACCCCTGGTGTAAGTGCATTACTTAACTAACATTTGTAAGAGCCACTGTATCAGGGACTGTAACAAGCTCACCAAGATGTGAGATGGTCTGTTAACCCTGTATTTGTTTGAAGACTTTGATCCCAATGTAAGTATGAGGCAGCTTGCTTCACTTTGTACAAGCTATTTTGAGTGATCTCACTCCAGTAAGAACACTCTAGGAAGATTAGCTTTCTAAGGTAAAGGTCTAAGATTACTTTTCTTCCTCAGTCTGTTGGAAATTTTCAGTTAAAAGGTTTTTATCAGAATCCAGCTCTGCAATACTTCAGACCAAGACTCTCCTTTAGCAAGATACCAAAGTACTAAAATCCATCAGAATCATGATGTCTTGCCTCAGCTCATGTGTAACTCATCACATATGTAACCAATGTGTGTTTAAGCTCTGAGGGGAAAATAAGAAAATAAATAATAGGTATTTAGATGAGCACTTTTTTTTTGGAAACATGGAAGATGAACCTCATAGGTAGGGATGTTCTAGCTGAAGTTTTCTAACCATACATTTTAGTTAAAGACATGTAAAATATGGTACATAGTTATGTTTAGAACCATCGCAGATCTAATTATAGCTCAATAATAAAAGGGAATAAAGTTTTACAGCTTACACTGGGGTTTCAATTTTAATTAGTTCACTCAATGATTTTGAGGTTTGCAGATGGCTGTACCAATTCAAAACATTACAGAAGGCAGACACGATTCTTCTTTACAACGATTTAAAACCATTTCGCTTCCTGTAGAATCTCATGCGTGCTGTTCATGACACCCAAGAGAAGACAGCAAAGCTTGAAAGTCTAGTTTCCAAAACATCCACTGTAGGAATTCTGTGGGTCAAATGAAACTTAGCTGTTGTTTGAGATAGATGAGGCTCTTTGCATGCAAGGCATACTATAGTAATGTAGTTATTTTACACTTTGAATAATAATACACTGTAACAAAAGCTGGCATCTTGTTACCAGGAATAACTTTAATATAATGAATCACCAGGTTTGCAGACCCACAAAGGTTTGCAGTTGTCTGTGAGTGATTGTTAAGACATTGTGGTTGTTTATAGCTCTACATTTAATAGTGACAGATTAAATACTGCAAATGGGTATCTCGGAGGTTTCAAAACACCTGATTTATTTTAACATGAAGTTACTGAATATGATTGCAGGTAATTATTTAAGATAGATTTGGGAGATGGTGATTTGGAAGCAGTGATTGAAATTCCATATTGGAATGTATATTGAAGGTCCAGTGTATCAAATATACTTGCGTATTAGCATTTCTTAGTACTGGTTTGTATGAAATGAGAGAAGATTTGGAGTTAGGAAGTTAGAAGAGATATCTGACGAGGGGGGAAAAAAGGTTTTATTTACCTCAGAAATAGGGGACGATTAAAATAAAGGTAAACATTGAATTATCAAACTCATTCCCTACTAAAAGAATGTGAAATAAAGAACTTATAATGGAGTAATGGTGAATTATTTGTTTTCATTCACATACTGTCAGCAGAAAATGGTTTTCATCCTTTACCTTGGGCCATTAATTATGGTTTTCAGCTGTTAATTCACTGTTAAAAGCCTCAGAATTGTCATTATTGCTGTTATTGAGACAATTAAGTAACGTCTTGGTTTTATTCTGTAATTTATTACGTGGGTTAATTATGTTGTGTATCAAGTAATTCGTTAGAATGACTTTATATTACTTAAATATTTAAATGTCAGCTTCAAATTTTGCTTCTATTGATCAAAGAGCTTGATTTTCAGAGTGGTTTTCTGTTTCTGTAACTCTTTGTAGTTGAGCCACCAACTTGATTGAACCAGGATGGAGATTCTAATATCGGCCTATTGTATTTTCAAAAATTAAGGATTTAGATTTGATATTTTTATGTCCTTTTTTTTTTTTTCTATTTTTGATGCGGTTTTGCATTTCATTATGTGTGTACAGCTATAAAAGGCACACCTCTGGTTTAAACTCTTATTAGTACAGCCTGCTACATTATTAATTATTACATCTAAGGAAATCTTATGCTATTTTAATGTAGTGGATGCAACTAGGAGAGCAGCTAAGACATTTTCTTAGCGCTTAAGAGGTGTGTTGCTCCAGGATTGTGCCACAAACCATGTTGCCTGGAATGCCTGGTTTTGTTTACCCTGAATCTTCCAGCTTTCACATTAAATGAAACAAACTTCCCAAACACAGGCTACCCTATTAACTGTACAGTCTTTTCTGTTCGGGACGATCAAACTAACTGGGGCTGGAATAAGTAGAAAAATATCATATGGTTATGTGCTGAAAAATGACAAATACAATGTCATGTTTTTGAAGATTTGCTGATTAAGCTGTATCCACTGAGCGGATAAGTACGTAGATCACTGTCATTTCTGTATATATAGAATTAGACTCAGTTTTGGTGTATCTTTGAACTATGTGAACATACTCGTTTTAATAGAATACTTTTGCATCCCTAACTGCACCAGCATCATAAGTTATACAATGATAAAATTTAAAATTGATTGTCAAGATACCGGAGAAATTACCTTCTACCGTGGCTTGAAAGACTTCATGTAGTAATCAATTAAACACCCAAAGTGACAGAAATGACAGCTTAAATTATCCTGTCTATAAAATGAACATGACATGAAATCCCCTGGAGTAGCGCTACACGGACTTGAGTTTGGTTTCTTTTAATCAAAAACGATTAGAAAGAGAATTATAGAATAAGACATGAGATTAATTGAATGAAATTATACTCATATTTGAGAGCATATGTGTATACATATGTGTATATGTTTGTGTAAACATATAAAAAAATAAATTCTTTCTATACCCTGGCAAAGAGATAGGTAAGAATAATTCAGCTTTTAAAAAAATAAAGCAGTGAGTGCAAGTTGTGTAATTCTGTGACTTATTAACTTTACTACCTTGGAGGTGACAGTGGATTTTTGATGAGCTGAGAAGTTAGCCACAGCAAAGGCATTGTCAGAAAGCATAACTCAGTTGACGGGCAGTCACTGCAGTATCTGTTTGTCTAGTACAGGGAGCTAGAGAGCAAAGTCTGTAGAAAGAAGAGGCAAGGGATGCAGTACTCCAGAACTATGAATGTTACTGTTAATGTTGTGTCCAACATTGCACAGAAAGAGGGAAATATTAGGTAGAAACCAACGGTATTTGGATGAATTTAATCTTCATTGATGTTGACATAGTATATCTTGTCTCTAAAAAGAAAATTCATGATAAGGACCCCTATATAACAGCCTCTTAACTCGTAGAAGTGATTTTGGTTTAATCATTTGCAATACTACTTTTATGTTTCTAAAAGTGTCAGCATTTAACTGGATTTGTTAAGTTAGCAGTTCAGACTCTGGTATCTTCTTTTGATGTAGAGGTCATACAGATGAATGTCTGTGATGTAAATGTGAAGACTATTAGGACTGTGTATTTATAATTCCTTATAGATTAAAATCAAAGGTGTGGGATTCTTTTTTCTTATGTTTGTGTCTGTTACATATGTATTCTACTTTCTTTTCAGCTAGTATTTCCTACAACGTGGGAAAGGGCAATACTTTGTAGTATGTGGGATCATAACTTTCATAGGCAATATGGACTTGGTGGATGGTGCTCTGAATCAAAGTAATTTACAAGTGATAAGTAATTTTTAGATATCTGTCAAGTACTTAATTTCCTTTTTATTCTGCTACTCATCAGGAAAAAAAGTTTAAATAACCCATCCCCCTTATTCTTGTCCAGGAGACAAGAGTTGTATAGAATGAAGATGAAAACCCATAGGTTTCTTTGTAGATATTTGCACTGGTAAATCTGTTCAGAAACTCAGATTGCTTTCTCCTGGGCCTGCTCTCTGCCGAAGATGCAAAACGTTTCATATACCTGATGTAAATGTACCATTTTATTAATATACCTGGTGTAAAGGGGCTAAAATGGCCGGACCCTGCCAAGGTGGAGACATAATCTGCTGTAAATACAGTTTGGAGGCACTGTTGCAAAAACACCTGACTGTCATGTTAGAGGAAGGGGTGATGGAAATAAAACAGATCATTTGACGTGTGGTAGTTCAAAAAAGGAAAAAAAAAAAAAAATCGAGTGGAGGAAGCTGAAATCAATGACTGGGGGAAGCTAAAATCAATGACTCTGAAATGAAAGACTGTTCTTGTCACATTAACGTATTTAAGATCATACCGTATGTCGATTCACTTCCTAGGGTAAACTTTTCTAGCCTAGTTTTCTAATTCAAACGTCCAATAAATTCAGGTGGTCTCTTTTTCAGTTGCTTTTCATTCTGTGCCATGGTATTGGGTCATGAATTAGGTGCTCACTGGTTCGGGCCATTGTTCCTCACTGAAGTGTGAACTGCTGTGGAAAACTGGAGTCTCTCTTTGGATACTAAGTAGCCTGGCTGATGGTGCTCTGGTATACTGTGATTTCTCTGTAATTTTTTTTATTTTTAATTAGAAAAAAAAGGAGTGAATGGCAGTATTAAATGCAAATTTAAGTGCCCTGTAATTTTCCTAACCCCATGGGGGAAAATTAGCTATAAAACCCACCAAGAAAACACTTGATTAACTCAGCAAGAAGGTAGACTGAATAGTGAAGATGTAGGCACCCCCTCCATTACAGAGGGAGAAAAAGGTTGAATTATTTAGTTCTTAAGTTACTTTTTTAATTTGACTAACCACATTAGTTAGTATTGCATCGATTTTAATAAAACCTGAACATCACATTTGGAATACATGTAACAGTATATTTGTGGCCTAAATTGTAAAATGCAAAACTATAGTTTATCATCTACAAAGTGAAAAATTTTGTGACAAAAAATAGAATACGTATTTTAGATGAATAGTAGGTCTGTTTGTAATCTCATTATACAGATATATAATGAATGCCATTATACGTTCAGAACTTTTTTATTAAATACATGTTATTTTGAACAACTAACATAAGATTTTACAACTATTTCAGGAAAAAGATAACAGTGATTTCTTATAAAAAGTTGACACTGATGCTTTAAAACTGGTTGAACGTGGCTTTTGATAGCGCTTTATCTTACTACTTAATTTCTGACAATATTTTTATTTTGGAGGAAGTATGTTATCACTTCAGTCCATTCAATAGTCATCCATTTCAGCATTGCTCAACAACTTTCCTGTTTGCTCAACTCATGAGGGAAAACAATAACTAAGGAATTAAGAGGCCTTAAAACTGAACAAATATCTTGAAAGTTATTCTTTGGTAGACGCACATCCTTAGACATGCTGTTTACTCTACAGGTATTTTTTTAAATCTAGCAAAGTAGATTCCCCAGTAGCCTTATATGCCTCACTGCCCTCAACATCTCTTTGTACATCTGTCTTAAGACTGTCTCTAAATTTCTAGATAATTTGCTATTTCCGTGGAAGTATTATCAAAAAATTGATGATCTTATTAGTTCTGTTGCATCTTCTTAAAAGAATAACCTGAGGCAGTTACAGTAAATTACAAGTCTTGGTCAATGTCCTCTTCCTTCCCTGATAAAATGAGGAATAAAAGCTTATAGCATATTCCATTCTGCATCTCTGTCATTTCTTTTCCTGCTATCTTTCACTTGTTGGTTAGTTTTAATTATTTAAATTTGAAAAATGTGATTAATTGTATTTGAAAGGAAAGAAATTTAGAAGATATCAGTTTCCTCTGAGTTTTGTGGCATTTGGTAGCTTGGTAGGTACTTCAAATTAATACACACTTCCCATCCCTGGAAAACAGGCTGCACCGTGGATTTAATTGTTCAAGTTCTATTAGACTGCTGCAGCTAGTCAGCATCGTCTTAGTTCAAAGCCAGCCAAAGTTTTGTGTTGTCTTTACCAGTTGGTTGTTAAGGATCTCTTTTCACCATAAGAGACATCTGGACATTACATTGTTGGGATGTCTATGAGATACAGGAGTGAATGGAAAGACTTGGGTGGATGAGTTTGTGTGGGATATTGTGCGGGTGGTGGGAACAAGATATTCTGTTGGAAGAGACATCTGAAATGTAGGCTGCAGATGTAGGGAAACCTTACCTCATTAGTTCTCCTGCTCACTGAGCTACTTGTTCTGTTGTTTTGCCACTTGTAGTTTCAGTTGCTGTGCTTGAGTTGTCATTACAGGGATCCGGTTTTCAGACCAGGGGAAAGTCATCTTCTAAAAACAAACTTCTCTTGAGGTTGCTCCTTAAAAAAAGACACTTATTTTCTGATTACAGTTGAGTGATTTCTAGCAGAACCTTTTTAATCCGGTTTGGCAACACAGGCTGTAAATCATACTCAGAATGATGCCCAGATCTGAAAGATTACAGCCCTTTAGAGTTCCCTGAGAACCTTCCTCACAGATTTCAGGGTGACTATAATTTTCTGGTTTACAATATGCATTTTCCTGAGAAAACAGAACAACCATGTCAGTTCTGGTACTTTAAACTGTTAACATTTCTGGTGCCTTTACAAACTATTTTGCTTAGCTTTATAAAAATGTCCTCCTTTCTCTGGTGTTTGTGCATTTCAGTATGTGCATTGTGGTGAGCCTTTTTTCTGTCCTTATTCCCTTTCTGACACTGTAAAACTTTATCTATGTGCTTATACTCTGTGATTTCTGTCAAAATTGGGGTTTAGAGCTTCTTGCAGTTACCGTATTTTGCACTGCTCAAGTGGAGAAGCTCTCCATGGCTCAGCTACAGGAAAGACAATGGAAATCTGCTTAGGGTTGTCTTGCTTCTAATGTGTTTTTGCCTTTAAGGATAAAAATGTATTTTTGTAGGTGCAGTGTGAAACCGGGGTAAGCAATCTGTGTTACGTATTTGTTGCATGAAGCCATTACTATGAGAGCAGCACCGTGTGAAGGGTTTCTACTCCCAGCCTGCGGTAGCTGCAGGTATTCCCTGGAGCAGGTATCCAGGTTACCATCCTGGAGCCTTAGGAGCATGAGTGGGAGGCAGCAGCATCTGTCCTGCTCTGATGAGCAAAATAGTCCCTCGCTGCAGTTGCAATAAATCTGAAAATAGTCATTTAACAAATCCCTCTCGGCCTTTTAACAAAAATTAATACTTTTAATCTCAGGTTTATCATCAAGGTTGCACAATATAAGCCCCCCCGTCAAATTGTGTTTTATATTAAACATTTAGAATAAACAAGGCTAGTGAGAGAGGGAGGCAGCACAGCTGTTTCCAGATTTTCGTTATAGAATTATGAAGATTTGTTTCTTGGAAGCATTTTTTTAAAATTATTTGCAGTGACAGATTGCAAACTTACTTTTCTTCCTCTTATTTTTTTATGCATTTTAGTTTCCATACCAATCCATCAATACATGGATAAAACTGAAATAATGATTCAGAGGATGCCTTGTAGTATGCTTAGCTTATTGGAAAAACTTATTACTCATTACTAACCAGAATGCAGGAATACCAAGTTCAGCCAGAGATGTGCAGCTGCTTTGGTCTTAAAAGCAGACTTTATGCTATTTAACATAAGAACTTTAGAGATAGATGAATTGTGCATTTATTTCACTGTATTTTGGAGAACTATTTGTGTGTCATTGTATTTTGGAGAACAATTGCCACACCAGAGGGGGTGCAATGCTGCATCTGATGGTCACCAATGCAAGTGAGTTAATTGATGACGTCAAGATTGGAGGCAGCCTGGGCTGCAGTGGTGGAGTTTGCAGTCCTGAGGGATATGGGCCAGGCAAAGAGTAAAGTCAGAACCCTGAAATTTAGGAAAGCAAACGTCCAGCTTTTCAAGGAGTTAGTCAGCAGGACCACATGGGAAACTGCCCTCAGGGGCAAGGGAGCAGAACAGAGTTGGCAGATCTTTAAGGACACTTTCCTTAGAGTGCAGGAGCTCTCGATCCCCAGGTCTAAGAAATCAGGAAAGGAGGGGAAAAGCCCTGCATGGCTGGGTCGAGACCTGCTCCAAACGTCCAGCTTTTCAAGGAGTTAGTCAGCAGGACCACATGGGAAACTGCCCTCAGGGGCAAGGGAGCAGAACAGAGTTGGCAGATCTTTAAGGACACTTTCCTTAGAGTGCAGGAGCTCTCGATCCCCAGGTCTAAGAAATCAGGAAAGGAGGGGAAAAGCCCTGCATGGCTGGGTCGAGACCTGCTCGTCAAACTCAAGGGCAAGAAGGAAATGCACAGGCAGTAGAAGCAGGGACAGGTATCCTGAGAATAGTACAGGGACGCTGCTCGGTTGTGTAGGGTTGGAGTCAGGAAGACCAAGGCACAGCTGGAGCTGAACTTGGCAAGGGACACAAAGAATAATTAGAAGGACTTCTACAGGTATGTCATCCAGGAAAGGAAGGTCAAAGAAAGTGTACCTCCCCCTGATGGGCAAGACTGTCAAACTGGTAACAACACACCTCGAGTGGATGGTCTGCAAGGCAGGGACTGTGGGAGCAAAGTCCCTCCCACTGTAAGAGAAGATCAGGTTTTTGTGACCACCTGAGGTACCTGAACATACAGAAATATAAGGGACTTGATGAGATGGATCCCAGAGCCCTGAGGGAATTGCCTGATGTAGTTGCCAAGCCTCTCTCCACAATACCTGAAAAGTCACAGCAGTCAGGTGAAGTCCCTGTTGACTGGAAAAAGAGAAACTTTGCACCTATTTTTAAAAAGGGTGGAAAGGAGGACCGTGGGAACTGCTGACCTGTCAGCCTTCCCTCTGTGCCTGGGAAGATCATGGACCAGATCCTCCTTGAAGCTATGCTAAGGCACATGGAGGACAGGAAGGCGATTCGAGAGAGCAGGCATGGCTTCACCAAGGGCAAGTCCTGCCTGACCAACCTTGTGGCCTTCTATGATGGAGTGACTGGTGGATGAAAAGCTCGACGTGAGCCAACAATGGGCTCACAGCCCAGAAAGGCAACCATATCCTGGGCTGTGTCAAAAGAAGCATGGCCAGCAGGTCAAGGGAGATGATTCTGCCCCTCTACTCTGCTCTCATGAGTCCCCACCTGGAGTACTGCGTCCCGTTCTGGAGCCCTCAGCACAGGAAAGACATGGACCTGTTGAAGCAGATCCAGCGGAGGGCCACAAAAATGATCAGAGGGCTGGAGCACCTCTCCTCTGAGGACAGGCTGAGAGAGTTGGGATTGTTCAGCCTGGAGAAGAGGAGGCTCCAGGGAGACCTTATTGCGGCCTTTCAGTCCTTAAAGTGGGCCCTACAGGAAAGATGGGGCCTGTTGTGACAGGACAGGGGGGCAATGGCTTTAAATTACAAGAGGGAAGATTTAGACTGGAGAGAAGGAAGAAATGGTTTATGGTGAGGATGGTGAAGCACTGGCACAGGTTGCCCAGAGAAGTGGTAGATGCCTCATCCGTGGAAACATTGACGGTCAGGTTGGACGGGGCTCTGAGTAACCTGATCTAATTGAAGATGTCCCTGCTCATTGCAGGGGTGGGCTGGATAAAGGTCCTTTCCAACCCAAACTATTCCATGATAATTTCCAGTATTTCAGATATGCTTTGAAGATATATGGGGAGCACAATTTGGAAGAAAGCCAATCAGAGTAAATTAGCACCCAAGTGGTGGTGGTGGTGTTATCGTTGTTATGGGGTGTCTTTGATTAAGAAGCGAAAAACCATGGTTGTGCATTCAGCTATTCCTGAAGCTGATTATAAAAGGTACGTATAGGTATGTGAAGACCATCTATAGCATATGTTTTGAAATATCATTGTATTGAGCAATAGAATTTTGAATAAAAACTTCAAATGGTTTTCAATCACCAGAAACTCTGTACTTTTAAAATTTTGATTCTATAAGCTGATGATCAGCAGGCAATAGTGTTGTAGGCTGCTTCTCAAGATTGCCCTGCTAATGGAGAGCATCTTCTTTCTTGAAGTTAAGAATTGGTATGTACTTCCATGTACTCACAGTCTACCCCTACAGCAGGTTGTCTTCAGGTATAAGCCCAGGAAAGAGATTTGTGTTGATACTGGAAGCCTGTTACTTCAGGAAGCCTTCATCCATAGAGTGTGTGTCTCAACCTGAGTCAACAAGATTCTATGGATACTCAAAATATTTTGAAACCATATGAACAGAATGTGTATTTTCCTCTAGCTAGTAAAACTCAGTCATAAAGTATTCTTAGACTTATAATATGCAGAATCCAACCAAGTTGGCAAATAAATTGTTTGTTAAAGCATATTCTGGCTGTATCTCCAAACTGCGTTTAGACAAAATAGCATTTTGTTCATGCCAGATATTGGACTGGCCGCTGGAGATTCAGGTTTT
>VYZM01017443.1:0-12724 GCA_013398915.1 Dromas ardeola | reverse complement strand
AAAAAAAAAAGTTGTTTTCAATTGTATGTAGAAAGTGCAAGCATACTTAGTAACTGATTTCAAAACAAAACAATTTTGATCAAACTGTTCAGAAACTTCTAGGAATTAATTTGTTAAGTAGAATCTGTACAATGTAATAGAATCAAAATTAAATAATAGAAATTGCTGTGTATGAAGCTATCATCATTGTAATACAGATTTCTTGTCATATTGATTCTTTTCTAATATTACTATGAAACTCCGTTACATACAGTAGGATTTGTCTCTCCTAACCTGAAATGTCTTTAGGTGTCTGAGCCAGTCATTGTAGCTTCCATTTATGCACAGGAAATGAAGTAATTTTTAGGATATAGTTCTTCTAATCTACTTGAGACATTTATATTATAATTAATTGCACCTGAGAAATGCCTGTTTTGACATTTGACTGAATAATGCACGTAATGGTCATTTGTATATTGCCCTTACAGTTTTATTTTAAATTCAGCGCTATATAAGATTTTTCAGGTTAGTAGTTGGATGATCAAATGAGCCAACATTTTTTTTTAATTTGTATTTTTTAATTTGAATTAGGATACCTTTCCTATGATGTCAGTCCAGCATGTTGTTGACCGGCTTTACCCCTATAATGTTTTCCTTGGAAAGGAAGGCAAGACTGCAGTCAAAGATGCGTTAAAAGTAAGTATTGCACATATATATATTATAATTCCAAGGAGTGATGGATTATGACAGTAGTTCTGACTAATGTTACTTCACTACTTCTGCAAAAATAACCCCAAACTCTTAAGTAAACTAAATGGTACATTATTTCTGATGCTAAAACAGGATTTAAAAAAACAAATTTAATAAGCTAGTAGATTTCATTATAGAGAAAGCTGAAACCTCTGTGTTCTGTAGAATATTTAATCCTCCGTTCAAGACTACAGAAAAACTCTAATTATATAAGTGGTTAATTAACTTGAAAGTAGCTACTTACATGGTTAAGGTAGTGAAAAGCTTAAAAAATACCTCAGGCATTTGACTTTTAAGAGGAGATACTAAAATGACAATAGAGATCACATGCACAAAATACATTCAGTATAGCATGATTATAGACTATATTAGTCTCTGGTTTTGGTCTGTGTTAGCCTTTTGTTGCTTGTTGTTGGTCAGATCTGTTTTGTTGTTTTGTCCATGTTTAGTAATAGTTTATAAAGCCTATAATTATGCTGGGTTATTCCATTTATCTTTTTAAAGCTTTAGCACAGTGCCAGCTTGCTTTCGTTTTTGAGTATCTTGCAGGAGTTATGTATGTTTTTGAAAATTAGCATTCACGACCTAGAGCATCTTACCCAGCTCTTTCAGACCTGAAAAATTAAAGTTATTTGTATGTGCATATTTAGAAATAACCAGCTTTGTAGCTGGTGAATGTTTGTTTTTCCTAAAACCAAGCCTACGTGTCAGGGAACTGTTTGTAGACCATCTCTGCTGTTGCCTCCCCTGTACTGCCTTTTTGCATTGCGACTCAGTCCTGAATTCCCTGTTTAACCAGTCTGGTCTCCTACTTGTCTTCCTGAGTTTTGAGATGGACAGTCCTTGCATTTGAAGGAGATTTTCCTGAATGACCTGCTAGCTTTCATGAACCTTCAAAGCTGCCTCCTGTGGGGTCCTACCTGCCACTTCCCTGAATAAGGCAATCTTGCCTGAAATCCAGGATCTGTAGTCGATGTTACTTGCCTTCATCACTCCCCTTCAGGATTTTGAACTCCATTATTTCATGGTTGCTAACAGCCAAGGATGTCCTTGATTGCCACATCCACAACCAATTGCGCCTTGTTTGTGAATAGCAGGAATTGTCCATGCATTCACCCCTGCCTAGCCAGCCCAGCGCCTGTGTTGAGACGTTACTCCAGGCAGCCTCAGAAATCTAGACTGATTGTGTCATGCTGTGTTTGCCTTTCCACCACATGTCAAGGTGACTGCAGTTGCCCGTAAGAACTATGGTCGGGGTGGAAATACAGACTTCTATCTGTTAACTGAGCAGTAACAGTCACTTCTGTTCTTAATATGCCTTTATTTTAAATCCTTTGTGTCATTTTGTTTCCCCTGTCAGTTATAGATGGTGAATGTCTTTATGTTCAGTACTATCAGTTTCCACCATTTTCCATTTCTTTTATTTAATTTTATGTGATGTGCATGCTTTTTCTTCATGTGTAAGATTTGACTAGTAAAATCTTCTTTCTCAATGATCGTCTACTTTTAAATACCTCCTTATCATTTACATTTTTCTGTGTTTATTTTCTTTTTTTTTTTTTTGGATACTGTTCCTCATCACTACTTTTACGAACTTGTCCTATTATGTTACCAAGTACATTTACAAATCTCTGAAAGGAGGTTGTAGCAAGAGGGGTGTTGGTCTCTTCTCCCAAGTAACAGGCAATAGGACAAAAGGAAATGGCCTCAAGCTGTGCCAGGGGAAGTTTAGGATGGATATTAGGAAAAATTTCTTCACTGAAAGGGTTATCAAGCATTGGAACAGGCTGCCCAGGGAAGTGGTGGAGTCGCCATCCCTGGAGGTATTTGAAAGACAGGTAGACATGGTGCTGAGGGACATGGTTTAGTGGTAACATGGCAGTGCTAGGTTAATGATTGGACTTGGTGATCTTAAAGGTCTTTTGCAACCTAAATGATTCTATGATTCTATATAATCCTATTTGGAATTTTATTCTATTTGCACGCAGCAAATCTTGTTAAGCAGTGAACCTTAAGAAATATAGAAAATAACTGGTCGTACTGAGGAACTTCTGTTTATAATGATATTCTAGTAATAGCAGTGCCAGAACTGTATTAAATATGGATAAGAAATTATTTTTTTCCATTTGATATGAAATGTGAGGGAAAGGAGTCTGGCAGAAGCAAGGTGATTTCTTACTTTACCTTCCTACAGATTTCCAAAGAATGTCCAGCTAATATTTGCCACTGAATACTTCTCTCTGCGTGACAGAATACAGTTAGGAATTACTAATCTTAACTGGGAGGTATTGAGAGTTGGAAAAAATAAATGCTTGAAGTGTATTTGCAATTGGTGGGTTAATTTGTGTGAACTGAATCACTTCTTAACATCTTCTTAACATTTGAAGTTTCTGCACTTTGGAAACCGTCAATTTCTATTCTAATTCTTAAAGAAGATCTTAAAACTTAGAAGACCTTGCAAAGAAAAGTATGAATTATGGTCTTTGAAATTATTCTGTACTGGCATGAAATATTGGCATAACAAATTAATTTGACTGACAGACGAACATATGAAATATGATTGCGAAAATTAAGTAAGAATTTATCTAAGCTTTTTCTCTAGAAGATTTAGATATAGAGAAATCACTGCTTTCAAGGAAAACAGCCTCCAGTTAAACATTCCCAAACAATAAGCTTAAGCACCTATGTCTCCCACAGTATTGAAGTTTTCTTTCCTGTTTTCTTTCCTATTGTTTCTTTCCTATTGATAGGCATTTATAAAACTGGTCACCTTCATTTAAGCTGTTTGGTGGCTCATAAGAGACTCCAACTGTTCTCTACTTATTTCTTCATTGTTCTATAAGCTTTTAGTGTTTTACTTCAAATTCATCAAAGATCTTGGGTTTGCTTTTTTAATCCTCACATGCCTCTTGTGTGCCTTTTTTTCCTAGTGCTAGAAAAATCTACTTTTTTTTTTAACCTTCTAATCAAGAGAATCTTCCCATCAGTTTTCAGAAACAACATATAGATCAGATTTGTCTTAATAAATGAGCAAGTCCCTGTCAGCCTACTATCCAAGTGTTTAACTTCGCTCTTAGACTCTTCTAGAATTTTTCTTCGTTTTTTTCATGCCTTGATTAATTATGTGTTTACTATCTTGATCTTATATCAAATAAAAGCTTGTTTGTTCCCTTTGACTCATTTTTGTATTATTTGCACCCCCACTTTAATCTTAGCTGAACTCTTCTTTGAAAACTGTTTCCCTGCTTCGTGGTATGGAATCTTCAAACTACATAGGCATTCTCTCGTAGAGAGTGGGCTAATAGTTCAGAGAACTGGAATCATCTTTCTTGTCTAGACAATTCTGTTCACTTCTAAGATGTTTCCGTTGCAAAGTTTGGTCTCAGAAAGGATTTGTTTCCCTTTTATTCCCCCCAAAGTAATTTATAATCTTTGGGAGTTTGCCTTAATGAATGTCTTTAGCGCCAGTACATACCATTGTAGTGGAAACTGTCCTTCAGACTTCATCTATGTATCCCATTTTGCAGTTGCAGTTCATATTTCACTTCTTGTGAAGCAGTTCGGTCCTCTTGTTTCTTGAAAAATTCTCTTCCCTTCCCATGCAGAGAATCTTCAAGAAAGATCAGTTGCTTTTGGATGCCTCTTTTGGATAGCGTAGCTGTCTTGTGGGTTTGGCAGAGTGGTTATCTGCAAATACATCTCATTCGATCTCTGTTCCTTTGACCAGCTAGATCACCAGCATATTCTTTGCAGTTTCCATGCTGTGACACTACTGATCGTTAGATACTTCCAAGTGCTCAGAATTCCCCCTTTTTCTTTTTTACAGTTTTTTACAGCCTTTTCTCATGTGTTTCTAGGCATGCAGAATGTGGCCTGATATTTATGGACTGCCAAACCTCATCCCTTGTTTTTGGTGGCTAGTCTTCTCTTTTTTCTTTCCTCTTGAGTCTGAGGCAATGAGGCTGCCCACTTCTGCCTCTCCAGGCATCTCCCAAACTTTCTGCTACTGAATGTGCTCAATAGTTGCCCTTCCAAGCCACAAATATTTTTTCCTTTGCAGCCATCAACTTGGACTTTGTATAGAGGAAGTTGCTTCTGGCTCAGGCCATGTTTAAGTATGTTTAAGTATGTTTAATGGGTTGTACATCCATTTCATGCTACCCTCTGATTGCATATCTAGCTATCATAATTCTAAATAAAGAATTGCGTCCAAGAGATCTGTCTTACTCTGAAAGCCACAAACAGTTTTCTTGTTTGCTGCTCTTCCCAGGTGTAAGTGTGGTACCTTGTTTAATTACTACATTATCCAGTTCAGCAGCATCTCCATGCTTACATGTGGTGAATTCAAATTGTATGAATTCAGTAAGGATCTTCACAGAGATAGACAGTCCTCTTTCACTGTCCTAATTTGGGGTCTAAAAGGCTAGCTGGAGGACCCTCAACAACAGGAAAAAAACCCATTCACCAAACAGACCAAAAAACACCTTAAATATTTTAGACTCCCAAGACGTTCATATACAAGGTGTGCTGCTGCTGTCTCCAAATCTTCCTTGTTTGGTACAGAGCTGCTGGTGCAGATAATCTTCTTGCCTGCTCGTAGTTATTTGCTTCTGTTGGTATCCGATTTTAAGGGGATTTTAGCGTACAAGCAGTTTGCAATTTTGTGTACGAGCAGCTTTGGCCCTATCCAAGGTGCCACTGACTTAGTAAGTATATTACAATTTGCTAATGAACATAAGAGTGAGAACATCTGTAGTTCATTTCACGGAATCATAGTTGGAGTATTTCTTAGAATCATAGTTTAAGATACTATTCAGTAGGCATTCCTGTCCTCTGTTGTTGTTTAAATGTTTAATGGTATCTGAAGTAGACTCAGCTGTTACAATAAGAATATAATTTGGTGCAGTCCTTTACTAAAGCTCATTTTTCTTAAATTCACATCTAAACAGGAAATTTTTGAAGGCTCTTGTTCCAGAATGGGAATTTACAAAGTGATGAAGAGAGAAAGCATTTGTGTGAATGCATTTCAGTTTTCTTTCTAAACTTTAATAGATGGTGCTGTGAATCCTAATAGTAATAAAGCTACGTGCTTTTTAAGAATTATTTTACATTTGTGATGTCTGTTTAAAAAAACCTTTTTTTTCTAAGAATTCTAAGGACTTGCATAATACTCCTTTCTCTCTTGTTTACTCAGCTTTCACTCTGTTGAATAAAATGGCTCTATGATTTCAGTAATTTCAGTTAGTGACATTTTTTGTACATAAACCCCCCTGGTATGACTTCCCCTTCTCCAACAAGATAGACTTTTTACAGGATTTTTAAAATGGTTTTTATGCTTTCTATATACAGCATAAAATGGAGAGTGTAATGCTCAAAACAGGGTTGGGAAGACAAAAGTCCTGTTTTTTTTGTCCCTGATACACCCAGAAGATGCTGAAGGCTTAATTTGTACAGGTTGTCCTCAATTTTCATTGTACGACAAAGCTGTGGAGCTAAGTAAACATAATGTTTGATGGCTATTTTTATTGGTAGCCAGATGTTAAAATCTGCAATTGGTTATAATGACCTGCAGAGACAGGTGATCTATTATTACACATGCTAAAGGCTACCATCCATTTCTCTTATTATTTTGGTCTGTCAGGCTAAGACTTGGCATAGTCGCCATATGGCATTTTCACTTTACATCTGTACTACAGTCAGAATAAGTAGATGGTATATGGTATTTTTGCTTTGGTTTTAAATGTAAAATATACAGTCTGTTGAGAATGTGAACGTATGTATGTGAAGTAAAAGTTGAAGTAAATGGATTTAGGACTTCACAAGCAATTAATCTTGAATATGCTCCTGGCCTTGTTTTCAGAAGGAACAGTTTTAAAAACCAGATAGCTGTATTTAATAATTAATTTTCCCCACCTCCTAATTCTACAGCGTTTTGAGCTTCAAGATTCAGAAAGCCACTTGCTTCCCAGAAGGATTACAAAAGTAGAAAGTGTACATGGAAACAAACCCTTCAAGGCTGATGTAACTGTCCAGATTGGTGAAAAAGAAGTGACATTCCAGGTATGAATTTATATATTCATCAAAATATACGTGGTTTTAGATGTCATTAACTTCGTTTCATTTCATCAAGAATTTGACGCTTACACTTAATACTAAAAATCATTTGCATTGAATATTTTTTGTTAGTGTAACACGTGATATTTATTAGAAAAACATTTAGGTACTGAAATGTTACAGATACACAAGATTTTATTTCTAGATAAACTCATACTTTCCTACATGTGATTCATTTAAGTTTATTGTGTTAAAAGAAATGCTAAAGAATGGATGAAAGAAAAGCCCCTAAATTTCCTATTTTTTCTATTGGATTAGAATAACAGAGAGTACTTGTAATGCTCTTGGTGCTGCTTTCCCTTTTTCTTTTAATAAAAACAATAGTCTGTCTTTGTCTACACTTAAAATAAAATCTAATGAGTGCTTGGTAATGTTCCGACACAGGATGTTGGGAAAATGGAACAAAAGTAATCACATCAAATATGATTAGTTTGAGTTTCTTACAATGAAGTTTATGACCTGCTAGGTGGTGAAATCAGGTCTTATTCAGGAAACAGATGCTGATCTGAGAATTTGAAGTTAATGTTGAATTTGGAGAGTCTAGAGAGTCCGTAAAGAAGGTGAATTAGTAGGAGTCAGAGAAAGATCATGTTAACATTGGTGAATCATAGAATAGTTTGGATTGGAAGAGACCTTTAAAGGTCATCTAGTCCAACCCCCCTGCAGTGAGCAGGGACATCTTCAACTAGATCATGTTACTCAGAGCCCTGTCCAACATGACCTCCAATGTTTTCAGGGATGGGGCATCTACTAGCTCTCTGGGCAACCTGTGCCAGTGCTTCACCATCCTCATCATAAACCATTTCTTCCTTCTCTCTAGTCTAAATCTTCCCTCTTGTAATATAAAGCCATTACCCCTTGTCCTATTGCAACAGACCCTGGTAAAAAGTTTGTCCCCATCTTTCCTACAGGCCCCTTTTAAGTACTGAAAGGGCACAATAAGGTCTCACCGGAGCCTTCTCTTCTCCAGGCTGAACAACCCAAACTCTCTCAGCCTGTCCTCAGAGGAGACGTGCTCCAGCCCTCTAATCATTTTTGTGACTCTCCTCTGGACCCCCTCCGACAGGTCCATGTCCTTCTTGTGCTGAGGACTCCAGAGCTGGATGCAGTGCTCCAGGTGGGGTCTCACGAGAGCAGAGTAGAGGGGCAGCATCACCTCCATTGACCCGCTGGCCACGCATCTTTTGATGCAGCCCAGGATGCGGTTGGCTTTCTGGGCTGCAAGTGCACATTGACGGCTCATGTTGAGCTTCTCGTCCACCAGCACCCCCAAGTCCTTCTCGGTAGGGCTGCTGTAAGTGAAGAATATCCTCGGAGAGTTTGTACCATGACGAAGTGAAAAGGGGAACAGCAGCAAATAGGAATTTGTCAGAAAAATGTCAGTCTGTAGAGACCTGATTCAGCTATTTCTGAGGGGAAGATTTTTACTCTCGTTTGACATGCAGGTGATACCTTCTGAAAATACGTCTGCAGAATGTCTCTTTGGGAACAGGAGGGCATAAGTAGTTTACAGATGAAACTGTTCTGAGAGTAGGATGGGAAGTGGAAATAGAGCAGGTGACTTAACATGGGGAATAATTGAAACTCTCCAAAGTTCTGGTCAAAGCAGCTCTTTCAGATTTTCACAATACGAACTGCTCTTCCTTCTCCATGTTTCTCTGATGAACAATAAATATCGGTGATTTTTGTATTTTATTTCTAGCAAAAAAAGCCTCAAGTTCTTTGCAGGCCCCAATGCCATAATCGAATTCGTTCACATTTTGTTACTTTTTTTCAAGGAGAGCGGACAATGGAGGTGTGAAGGAGGTTTTCCATTAGAAATTATGTGATTTAATGTTTTTTTTTTTTTTGGTGAAAGATTTAGGTTTGATGGATGACAGTCATCAGCAAAATATTACAGCAGTTTTGGAGAAGTGTAACCCAGTCCCCACAAATCCTAGAGTTACTACAGTATAGCTTATTTAGCATTTTTGTATTTTTTTTTTTTCCTATAGGTTCCAGCTGGGACTGGGCTGTTAAGAAAGCATCCTCAATCAGATACTTTCATAAGGACTTCCAGCCATGATCAATTGCTGGCAGAAATGATGCAATCCCATATGGTTAAAGATATGTGTTTAATTGGAGGAAAAGTAAGCGCTTAAATTTCTTTTCTCCCTCCTTCCCCGTGTTCCTTTAGGATGTAATCTAGTGCTTATTTTTCATCTCTTTAGGGCTGTGGCAAAACAGTTATTGCTAAGGAGTTTGCTGATATGCTGGGGTACAGCATAGAACCCATCATGCTGTACCAGGTAAGTAAGCTATCTGCTGATGATCATGCTTTTAAATGTGATCCAAAGTATAATAAACAGATGTTGATTCTTTGTGTATATTCTCTCGCTCGGTGATTTTAAAAGCTGCAGATACGTTCATATACAGATGCAGCTTTTAAAATCACTGATAACCACCGACTTGGGTTAAAAAAATACAGGATAGTGAAGATTTCAAGGATAGCAAAGTTTTCTGATCCTTATCGAGCATTTTTTACTCTCTCTGGTAGAATAATCATCTAAAATGTCTTCTTATTGCAGGTCCAAACAGAGGGAGTACTGTGCAGCAGTATAGATAGTACGATGTTATTACATATAAACTAGCCCTGATACTGCTTTCCTTTGATTTTATTAACTTCATTGTGAATGTGAAAGGGAGGTAATCTATATTAAATGTAAGGAAAATAGTTTAACACAGTGGTCTTTCCCCTAGTGGCAGAGAAGTGACAACTCATTCTGTGGTTTGGCATGACTGAGTGTCATAAAGAAAACTTTGTGTCTTCACCTTTTTGAATTTTTTTTTTCCCCTTTTGAAGTATGTTTCCTGCCTATAGGTCAGAGTGGTGACCACTTGTAATTCATGCATGTTGAATGCCTCCGGAAGACCTTTTGTCTTCCCTTTATTTTGTTTGTCCATATACTATTTAATCTTATAATGGAATTCTCCATTATCAACACAATTTTTTTTATTGTTGTGGAAGGCTCCATGGTCTGTCATGCTTAACAGTGATCTCCAATAGCCAGTGGTCACTCAGTACGTGTTTGGAAAGAATTGTCAGTCTTAGATCTTAATACACTCTAGGCTCATACCTAACGGAACCTCACACCTCATGCCTGTAACCTAACTGAAAAATTAACCAGATTAAAAAGTAGAATTAATTAATTTTCTAGATTTTCACAGTAGGGATCACACATGTAAGGGGTGTTTTTGTCCATAACCTTGAGGAATGAAAACTTTCTCAAATAAAATCCGAAGTCCAGAGTCTCCCATGACCTTGTGAGTCAAAATGCACCAAATATCCCAGGATTTACAGTTGTAAGGGATAATTGGCAATGCTGCAGGGGAACATTAGCATCATATTTAGTACAATATATTGGTCTTTCTTCCATCCCTTTGCTTGTTTAAATTTTTCCCATGAGGCATGGAGACCTCCAAAGGAAAAACGGCAGTGGCAGCTGATTTGGAAGTGCAATGGCATGTGGGGAGACAGAATGGCATGCTCTGGCTGACAGAAATGGGTAGTGAGGTTGAAGGGTTGAAACAGACAAAAAGTGAGGGGAAAATAGAAATGAGAAATACTACTGATGATGAAAAAAGAAAGCCAGTCCATTTTATGTTTTCCTGCATGGTTGAGAATGTCCCCAGACAGGATCCCACTGCTTTTCCTTCCCTCTGTGTGGCTTCAGCTGATAAAGGTGCAGACTCTGAAGTTGTGTCTGCATAGATGGAGTCAGACAGATGAATTGTGCCCTTTTTTTTTTTATGCTTTAACATGGCCAGGTGCGAGCATATCTGGGTTCCCAAGCTACATAGCCTCATCAGTGCAATGTTATGTTCATAGTAATATACCTGGATTCCCAGCAGCGCCTATTACCTTCTGTACAGTGGTATATTAAGATAAGCGTGTATTTTCCGAGCCAGAACTGAATGTGTCCATCTATCCTGCATACTTTTCTCTGCACTTGTCACTGTAAACGTATTTTTAAATCATCCCAGGAACATAACTTTGCAGCTTGACAAACCTGCTGAAGGACAGGCACACCCTAGCCCTTATTTTTTTGCACGTAATACAGTATTGGGTACTCACCAGAAAAATTAGCCAATTATTTGGTTAAAAACATGACTGCTGTTTTTCAACATCCTACCTTTAATTAGTAGGGCTTCACCAAATAGGAGCAGAAGACTTCCTTTTTGGAGACACATGAGAAGAGCTGACAATTAAATTAGTTACTCAGTAAACATCTTTCTTTCAGAGGGATCTGTAATGCCTACAGAAATGAAATCTAGGCCAAGGATTTTAAGTATTTCCCACTGAAGCGAACCTTTCCTTTGGTTTCACCAGGGTTTGATCAAGTTCAAAGGGCAGAGGGTTTTTATAGAGAGGCTTTTTTTGCAATATCAAACAGTATTGCTAAGGCAAATAAATGACTTTGTGAGCTTGTTGTTCACTATAAATTCCTGTGTAGACAAGTCTAGGTAACATCCATATGTGTATCTATACGTATAGATATTTTCTATATACAATGTCTTACATAATCTCAAAAGTTTTTACCAGAAGCAGTGTATAAAAAAATGATTGAATGTAGCTGAGCTATACATCTTCTGATAAATTTTAAGTATGCATTTGTTTTTCTTAAAATATGTAATAATATATTAGGGGCTTTGCCTAGCAAAGTAATAGAGTAGTTTAATGACAGTACAATGTTAAATGTATTAATTTGTATAGTAATTCAGCAGTGAAGTCTATGAGAAGTTTGATACTGCTGTAAATTTAGCAGATTTTTTTACTTTGATTCAAAAAAGTGTCTTTTTGATTTTTCTGAAAGAGACACCGTATTGTCCTCAATCCATTTCTAAAATTAAGGAGGCTTTTATTTGTCCTATGGTTCATTTTTATTTTCCAGTAATTTCTGCAGGCACAAAAATAAGTAATGGGGGACTTATCCTTGGTCTGAAGCAATAGCACTGTTTTTCTTCAAGCTCTGTGAAGAAATGAATTCTTAGATTTTTTTTTTTTTAATATATATAATGTTTACTTTTAGTTTTAATATTTGCTTCATCATTCTTTCGTCCTGAAGTTGATTTAAGGGTTGAATAGTGTGAAAAAGCATAGCTCTTTATATTGATTTCATGGGAAAAAACCTCCAAAAGCTTTTAGGTTGTGAGATGAGAATCAAATTTACCTAAACTGAGGGTTCCCAAACCTTTTGAGCACATAGATCATCTCTTATACTAACAGTTGACTCAGAGAACAATTTCTGTCTCATTTGTGATATCTGACATAATTATATGGAGTTCTCATTATATGTAATTCCATGTAGGCAAATTGCTGACAAAGGAAATTCATCCTGATTAGGAAAGGTTTGTTTTTATGTTGTCTCTTAATGCAGTTGAGCAACAGCAAATGAGAAGCAGCAGCCAGCTAGTTCTTTGTGGACTGTTGTTAAGGAACTTTTGGTTTCAGTTGTTTAAAATAAAGCATTTTCTTCCCCCAGAGTTTCAGGGGGGAAAAAAAACAATATTCAAAGTGATGTTAAAAGAGTTTTCCATCAACTTGCTCCTTCCCCAGCAAAAATAGTCTTTTAAGCACATCATTAGTGTTTGTGTATTGTGATGTTTTTGTTTCTAGGATTTCTTTTTATTTCTTTTTTTTTTTTTTTTTGCATGACCTCATAATTTTTCTTTACAAATTCCTTCCAATTTTTTTATTTGAGAAATACTAACAAAATACAAGTCCAAATTGGCATGAAAAGCAGGAAACATAGATTTTTCGACTCTTACTTGCCAAGAACATGATTATCACTGTAAGCCATGGAAAATGGCTAGGTTGAAAGCTTAGAATCATAGAATCATA